>JAANDH010000174.1:0-383362 GCA_011799765.1 Nymphaea thermarum | reverse complement strand
TTTGGCCAGATGATGACGAAGCTGCCCCTGCTGCTGCCTTGCCCTCACGCCTGATATGATTATTTTTGTTCTGAGGGTTGTGCCAACACTCTGACTTCACATGTCCCCTCTTGTTACAATAGAAGCAAGTCGGGACCCTTCTAGGCGTGCTAGAAGTAGTGTTTGTACCTGGAGGGGTTGGAAGAATACCTCTTCCCATTCCTGCCTGAGGGGTCCAAGGACGGGTACGATGCCCTTGCATTGCATGAGTCCCTGTATCAAAACATTGTGGTTGTTGGAAGAGATCAAGTTCTGCCGCTGTACACGACTAGCTTCATGCTGAAAAAGCTTAGCCTTCAAATCTTCAAAGGATGGAAGAATAGGCAGAACTTCTAAAGCTGTGCAAAATATGTCAAATTCTGTTCCCAGTCCACTTCAAGCTTGCTGCACTTTATCTTTGTCGCTGACCGGATGCCCAATGGCAGCAAGTTGATCACTTACACTTTTAATTTCATTCAAATACTCCAAGACTGTACGCGTCCCACGCTTGATGTCCTGAAACTGCCTTCTTAGCTGCAGAAAACGTGCTTCTGATACTTGAGAATACGTTGTGGCGAGTGTAGACCACAACTCTAGGGCTGTCAAATCATCATCGACGCCCCCCGATACTTCCTCTGACAGGGTAGAAGTGATGTAGGCAACAAGAGACTGGTCGTGGGCCAGCCAAACTTCATACGCAGGATTATTTTCAGTAACAGTTTCATATTCAAATCTGATTTCACTCCCAGTCGAAGCCCCACCGCCCTGATCTGCCACTACCGTCCTCTTCACTTCACGATCAATGTACTGTGGGGGTGCCGGAGTAGTGTCGTCGATGTGTCCATAAAGTCTATGGCTTTTGATGAACGGAACAATTTGACGTTTCCAGGTCAAATAGTTACTGTGGTTCAGTTTTTGGGAGATAAGCTGGGAGAGAAAACTGGAAGACAAGATAGAAGAATTCGGCTGATCCATGGCCAAAAGCTCCCAGCGATTTTAGGGCAGAAATTAGGGCAAAAGCTCCCAGCGATTTTAGGGCAGAAATTAGGGCAAAATCTTAGGGCAGAAATTAGGGCAAAATCTTAGGGCAGAAATCAGGGCAAAATCTCCGTGAGAATCCCCGCGATTAACCAAGTTCCCCAAAACGTGTAAGAGGCCGATTAAGGTTGATTTCACCGTGAGAGATGAACTTGACCCTAATGAACCACAACACAACTCGTGGGGAAAGTGGAGAATCGAACGGACCAGGAGATTAGGGCTAATCACGCCAAAAGAAAGAGAATCTAGGGCAGGAATTAGAAACGCCAAAAAAGAGGGATTTAGGGCAGAATCTGCAATTAGGGTTAACACTTACCGGAGGACAATGCTGAACCTGGCTCTGATACCATGTAAGAATCTTCAGAAGTTCGTGTCTCTCCGGCTGTAAACAAGAGATTGAGAAGAAAAGATGGAAAATGGTTCGATGGAGGCAAAAAGGTGTAGACGGCAATGAGCCCTGCGATCCCTTAATCTTTTGTTATATCAAAAGTAGTGACCTAATCTGATCACAACAGATTGTACACAAAAAGATGAAAAATTACAAGTATGCCACCGCCTAGTGCATTGGGGTGCGTGGAGTATAAAAGAATAAAAGAATTGGATCGGGTCTGTCTGACCCGATCCCATGTACATAAGCTTAACACAGCATAGGTAAATGTTATTGGTTTGATTTATTTTCAATAGGATCATATTCTGGTTTAGTTAGACTTTTTTTAGTTTTGTTGAGTTGGGCAGTTGTTGGTTAGATTTTATAGTAGTTCATTTTTTTCGTTTTTCTGCTTTAGTGGTTTTCTAACATAGTCCTTGCCTTGTCATGTTTAGTTCTCACTCTCATTGTGGCTTGGGTTATTTAGGAGCCTTGTTGACTTAGTTGATTGGTTTTCATTTTTCAATGTCTTTACTTGATTTTTTGGTAAATAAAATTTGAAAAAGTTCATGGGTATGCTGGTTGTGTCGCACGCTGATATGGTAATTAGGAGAAATTGTTTTCAAAACATCCTTTTCAGGATGTTTGACTGTGCACCAGTTTCATGACAACCTGGTTTTGCATAACCTGGCAAGGGTTTTGGTTGGGGGGGGGGGGGTGTGTGCCATTGTTGTGGGCGTGACTGAACTGTTGTAGCTTTGCAGGTGTGTTTTGCACTGTTGATTCTCATCTTGCTGATAATCTTGTTGTCCTTCTTCAGAGGTAACAGTTAATGATCTATGTCTTCTTGAGCTGTTAATGATTTATGTCTTCTTGAGCTTTCTGTTTTCCTCGTTTTGGTGGCCATCATTTGTTCACTTGTCTATTAGCTAGTTGCAGAAATAGCTCTTAGGTGAACTCTGTCCATTTTGTGGGCTGTGAACTACATTTGTTTGTGGGGTCTGCTTACGTGCAGCCTTCCACCAGTGTTCAATGGGGAATCTATAGCTCTTTTGAGGTACTCCCCTTCTGTTGCCCCACCTATTATGATTTTTGGTATGAAAGGTCTATGACAGAAAATACAAAGGACGAGAAATTCCTATTTATATGCACATCCGGCCTGGGTTCATCTTTGACCGCAGGACTTCAAGGTGCTTGTATTGTTATATACTTATATCTGCTAGTTTTAATCACAACATCCGGGTTTGGATTTTATAGTCCCTTGTTTGTCAGTTGATAGGAAGTCCATTATCACAGATAGAAAAGGAAATAAATAGAGTAGCAAACAAGGAAATCTTGATACATTTAAGTACAGATTTGTTTGATGTAAATGTGAAAGCTAATTTTGATCTGCATGACCTTTAATTGAGTGGGGATGCGAATATGAATGGCTTAGACTGGTATTCAACTCAGGCTTTCCCATGTCCAATCTACTTATTTCAGATTCAGGTGAGGACATGGTTCTAAATGTTGGTACTAAATTCTGTTAAAATTTGAAAATTTACATGGGATGAGATCGTTGTTGCATCATGAACATGTATCCAGGACACGACACAACAAACTGAATACAGATCCTGTCATCTTGGTTCTGTTTCTAAGCTAGCGAGGAGGACTCAGATCAGTGAGTGAAAACAGACCATTGACATCCCTATTGGACTGGCTGCAGGTCCTACTTGTTGGTGGTCCTGGCTGTAGTCTATGCAGTTGAAAATCTAGCTGGTCTATAGTTATATGGAACCTAAACTCGTTCCATTTTAATTTTTCATAGTGTAAAATACTTTGCTGTCCGGTGGTTGCCAATTTGTCTCAACTTGTTTTCTTATGAAGGCAAGACTGTATTCTTGTTATTTCCTTTTAAGGTTTGCTTAGGAAACGGTTGGATGAGTGTTCTTGTGGATGTCTGTTGGTTTTGGAACAGTCAATTCGAAAAGTGTACTTCCCTTCTGCACAGTAGTTTGATATAGTTTCTATTGCAAAATCAAGTTTTTATTTGTGTTTGTAACAATGGTATGGCATCCAAATCGATTTGTGTGAGTTTACCTAGATCTTGGCTGACTATTGCTGGCTGCAAAAATTGTCTTTGCAGTAGGCAATCACTTGTACTGTTGTACAAAGATAGACAACTAGTATTTTTGTTTGTTTGTACCTTCTGTTTATTAGCATTGGTAGGAAGAAACTGCAACAAAATCTCCTGACCAGACCTGCAGGAACAGATTCCAAAACTGTGGATTCTTGGTTGACTTTACTAGGATAATTGATTTGTTTGGCTTCCCAAGATCTGTTACCCTTTGTGTCTAACTTAATTTTATTACATGGAATCTGATTTGACCCAGTGGTTGCAAAATTAATGTTGAACACAGTCATAGAGTACTTTTGCTATAAATTTATGAGAAAATACGTATATGAGCAGAAATTATATTGCTTGGAGCAAACAGACAAGTTTCCAGCAATTAATTGATCTAGCTATTACATGAATTGAGTTAGGATTTTAAGTTTGATTTTTGTTGCCACGATGAATGTATACCAAAAGTAACTTCTATTGCCTCTTATGTAGGATTTGCAACATTGTTTAGTATTCTTAATTTCCTTTTTATAATTTGGAATATTTCAGGGCACTCGTGAAAAGGCTTGTACTTTTGGTTTTTCTTTTTCTTTTTTTTAGTGTGTGTGTGTGTGTGTATTATCTTGTAGTTAGTGAGCAACTGTTCAACTTCGCTAGCAAATATAGGTTCATTTTCTTGGTGAGTTTCTGTTCATATTTTTTTAAAATTGCTTCTTTTTTGGTTTGAACTCTCTAATTATTGAGTTTAACATGCAAGGAAGGTGCAATTAGATAGGTGGGATAGAATCGAATAATCTAGTTGTGTTTGATTTTTTAGTTTGATTGTTTAATTGAGCTTTTATGTCAGAAGGCACAAGGATTTGTTGAGACTGTTGTAGCTTGGAAGATTACCAGTTGGGTCTCGGTTGGCTTGAGGCTAAACAGGTATATTTTTGGCCTCTTTTTTTTTTTTGTTTAATGCTGTCAAATCAGGTTTAAGAGGCTCTGTTTGGCTGCTGTAAAGACTTATTTAGAATATCATCTTGATTGCTTCAACCTTGAGAATTCAACTTCTGTTTTAATTACTGCAGGTGAAAAAGGTATTGGGAAAAGTGGCAAACCCCTTCATTATAAAGGGAGTTCATTCCACAGGATCATTCCCAGTTTTATGATTCAAGGCGGTGATTTTACACATGGGGATGGAAGGGGAGGAGAATCAATATATGGAAGCTCTTTCCCTGATGAGAATTTCAAACTAAAACATACAGGACCAGGTAAGTCTGTGAGNATAGAAGAAGACCTTTCATCAACTAAATCCAAAATATCATTAACTTAATTGGGGACTAACCATTATAAGACGAGTAAATCCTGAATATAAACAAATTTCATGTACTGAATAATAACAATGGGAGTTTTACTATATCCAACTTTTTTTTTAATATTTAAATTATTAGACCAATGGGTTTTCTACAATTTCCTTTTCAAAAATTAAAAAAAAATCTGCAACTTAAGAGAATCTTATGTACTTATTGATTTTCAGTTTAGTTCTGGAGATTAAATTACTGTAGCAGAAAAATGTGTTGAAAAGGCTGCTATCCCTTTCAGTTGTCTTGCTGAACGTTGTATAAGAGAATCGTGAATCTGAAATCATCCAGCCATTATCGCTATATATAGTTATCCTTGGTCAACAGTGTCAACAGAAGCATGAAACTCGGAGCATGTAGCGACTGAGGAAAACTACCTGTCACAATTCTTAAATGTATTAGGAACGTTAATAGCAAAATATTTAATGTTAAAGAATCAAAAAGTCTTCAGGTAAGGTACTATTAACTGGTTTTTATTTCGCGAGGTCTGCTGCAGCTCTCCCTAGAACTCCATCTGTTGCTGCTATCATTTAGCAATAATTAATTGAATTTTTGAGTATCTTGGGTGCAGGCTTTTTGTCAATGGCGAATGCTGGTCCAGATACCAATGGGTCCCAGTTTTTCATCACTAGTGGCTTTTTGTCAATGGCGAATGCTGGTCCAGATACCAATGGGTCCCAGTTTTTCATCACTACTGTCACGACTAGTTGGTCAGCTAGCTGCATTTTCTGCAGTGGATTGTCAAATATCAGCATACATATTAAACTGTATTTACGTTAATACATACTTTGATGTGTTCAAATGCTTTTTTGTATGTTCCTGTTGTCAGGTTGGATGGCAGGCATGTTGTTTTTGGCAAGATTTTGTCTGGAATGGATGTAGTTTATAAGATTGAAGCAGAAGGGAGGCAAAGCGGCAAGCCGAAGAGCAAAGTTATCATTGCAGACAGTGGCGAGCTGCCACTTTAAAATCGTAGATCTCCGAAGAACGGTTTCACAAATAAATTATGACATTCAACGACGTGTTTTATTTATGCCAAAAAAATTGTCCATAAGCTTTTATTAATGAACTCCTATGTGCTGACTGTTAATGCATGCCGATTGGCATGCTCACAGACGTCTATGGATTGGTCTGAATGGTTACTTATGCTTGCAGATGACTGTTTAGTCGATGGTGATTCGTCTAGTTCTGTTACCCTTTTCGGTGGGCCAGCTGTGTTCAACCCCGTAGAGAGAGTATGTAAGGCTTACAGGCCTTAATTGCAATCTGATTCCACCATTCACCCAGTCTTCCATGTTTCTTAGCTGAATTCTAGCTCTGTAAGTGGTTGTCAGCCTACTTCACCAGCCCCACTCCTACTAATACTTAGTACTCACTTTACCAAAAATTATATGCCATAGTTTGGAAATTTGTTTGAAATATTGGGTTCATTAGATCTTGAATTTGGATGAACCTCGTTTCATTTTTCTTGGTTAAATTGAGTTTTATTTATTTATATTAAAAAAATTAGTTAGTTGGAGTTTACCAAGATTACTAGGGTAGACTTACTCCATTAGACAAATGAGCCAATTTCATTGAAGTGGTCTCCAGTTCTCTCCCAATTGAGCGCACTCGTCTTGTCTTGAGCTGCCGGTTCCTTTTCGAGGGGGGGAAAAACCTAGCCTATCATCTACCATCAGACCACTCATCCGACCCTTCCAGCCAACCCTCTTCTAAAGTCTCTCCAATTATTTCTCTTCATCTGAAACTTCTTGCTCCATGGAGGTTATGCCTCTATCCTCTTTATTGAAAGAATGAAAAGAACAAAGAATTGTAGTAAGGGGAGGGAGCAAATGCGCTCCAACCTTCACCAAAATCAATCACAGCGGCTACATACGATCCCGTCTTATTCACACCCAACACAGCAATTGATGCCGATCAGGTCTTCCTAGCCGCAATCTGAATCTCAAGACCACCTTCGCTCACCTTGGGCTAATGACCAGGCACAAAGGCCGTCTGGGTCAACCCCCATTGCGTATACCATCACAAAGCCCATCGCTGCGAAGCCATTTTATGGTCGTCTTGCTGGATAGAATGGATAAGCTGTCCTGTTCAGGACACCGTCGCCCTATCCCAATAGATAGTCGCGGTCTTTATCCATTGTTTGATAGTTTTAAGAATGAAACTCCAGTTTTATTTGCTGTTTGATAATAAAGACACTTATTTGTCAGCACTGCTCATTTTGTCTTCTTGCTTTGGACACATTACACAAATCCTGCTAAACATGAAAAACTTATTTATAGAAATATCATACAAAGGCCGTGACAAGAATATGTTATATCATTCATCATGTCATTTGCACAAGAACATATTATATCAACACCACTACAAATCCATAGCAAGAACATATTATACCAAAATCAACACACTTGGTGACAAGATCATGGTAAAGCAAGCCAGTACACCAGTGATGCTCGTATAGCAAAACCCACTTATGCGAATTGATTGATTTCACAAAAACATCATAATATAGCATATGAAACCATACAACGTCAAAATAAGAATAGTTTAAAATATCTAGATGTTGGGGGCCACATGTGGGTGGACATCGAGACAAAAGTGGATACCACAATTCACGGACACTAAAGCAATAAAACTAGAGCTGCTACAAGTACGTAGACATCTATGACAACTCGCCAGCAACCTGTTTGCTTTAATGTGTGTTGATGAAATCATGTACATTTGCATATGGACAAATTAAAATCATCTGTCCAATTGGGTTTTGTCACATAAAAATTTCCTAACTTAAAAAAAAGCATCAAACAAGGTTTATTCCTAGGGAAGTGTAGATAGAAGTATATTTTTTGTTGTAAACAAGGGCGGGGTGGGTGGGGTGGAGGAGGTGACGAGATGAAATTTAGGAAAAAATGGTGCACAAGCAACAAAAAAAAAAGTATAATTTGTGTACTTGAGTGAAAAGTAGGTTGTTCACTATGTTGAATCTAGAATCAACTGAAGACAGATGGCCACCTATGATGATGGAATGCCATAATACTCAAGCCGTCGTCCTCAAACAAAGACTTGGTCGCACTAGGTAGTATTGTATAGTATGTGTGGTCATGACAGCCTTTTTTTTTTTGCCAAAGATGAGAAAGAGAGAGAGAAGACATATTATTAAAAGGGACTACTGATGTTTTTACATTTAACTAAGTAAAATGGCTTAATAGTTGACCTTTACTATAAACTGTTTTAGTGTCTAAAAAATGGGAGGGTTGATTTTGAAAGTGCCAAAAGGCAGAAATGTTTTTAAAAATATGTCCATTAGCTTACAAGGATTATGGAAAAATCTCAGTTACACACAAAGGTTGTTTTTGAAGGAAAAATCTAATAATGATGAACATGAAAAATGCAAGAAATCCGATAACGTAGGTTAACTGGCAAGACAACAAACATATTAATTAGCATATCCTGAACAAGTCAACTAACAACAAGTATGTGATCTTGGAGGACTAGACCATGAATCAGGAACGCTTGATTAATCGTCATTTCTAAGTGGATGGGCTGAGACCACAAACTTATCGTTAATGCTTTGATAAGGAATAATAGAGAGAGTATGGTTCTACGTTCCAATCACTAAGCAAAGGAAAGGGGAGTCGCTTAAATCTAAAACCAAGCATTTTACTCAAAGCAACAAAGCACCTTTATCTTTTGCTTCTCCGATTTGAACAAATCGAGAGAACAAGTGAATTGACTTGAGTGTATGCGCTTGGACGCACATGCATGATCATCAATATAGCATGACGACAAGAAGAAAAAGACGTGTTGATGGAAGAGTTTGCCGCTTAATGTTCATGGAAGATAATAGGGGAGCTACCTGGAGGCCCACTGAAGAAACAGACACTAATTAAAAATCATAGTAACTCGTTCAGACAAATTCACAAACATTTTACATAATATACCCAAAGGGCAGGATACAAATGTGTGTGTGTGTGTGTGTGTGAGAGAGAGAGAGAGAGAGAGAGAGAGAAAGAAGGGGGTGGGGGGACAACCGAACGGGTAAAAAATGAGGCAAAAAATTAGATCGCTGTCGTCCGGCCTATCCCGCCCATTGTCATCTACTATTGTCGCTACAAAAATTTCGTAACGTGTCTATTCTGTTTTGCAACATCTATAGCTCATCAAAATACTTCTTTAAGGCAGACACTATTATTGCACATATGAGAGTTTAGTTTAAGTGTTGAAACCAGCTCTGCTACTGGTATAACAATCGATCTACTCTTGTGCCAGGCTTGGGGTCCTAGTTGGCGAATGCAAACCCGCCTTTTAGCAATGGTCATAAACCAAGGCAACAATCATTAACCAACTGCTTTTATAAGTTTTTAAAGCTTTTCCGCAATCTTTAATACAAGATTAACCTTCTCATAACACAATAAATCTGAAGATTATGTGAAATATCCAAGGTCTTATAAAGAAAGTTTGTTGTCTTCATTTCTGACCTTTCTGCTGCTAAAACCAAAGCTACTAAGGAGTGAGTTTTGATATTACTAAATTAGGAGTTTGATCGTAGTCTGAGAGTGGGGAGAGTTGTTAAAGTGAGGATGATCAGTTCAACATGTACAAATGTGGGCCTTAAGAGGATGGATTATAATGCTTCATTTTAAGAAGTTTAGTCTCATGTTAAAGATTATGAGAATTTTTCAATGCTTAAAGGGGGTTGGCTAAATGATCATATGTTCTATTTTTTATTTTTGAATGTAGAATCGAAGGTTCTAGCTAGGGATAGAAATTTAATTTTGTAGTAAAGCTTGTGAAAAATCTTCAATGACCTATAAAAGGAGTTATTAAATAATTGTTGTCCTAGTTCCTAACTTTCTTTGGGATGAAACAAAAACTACTAAAGGATGAGTTGAGATTTGCTGAACCAGGATTCTGAATCCGATGTGGGAGTAAGCCAAGTTGTTGCATTAATGTAAGAGTTGGTTCAACATTCAACTTTAGATTTTGCATGATCTAAGATCGAAAGGTTTCTTGATACACTTATAAAGAGACCAGCTAAGAAATAAATGGTCATAGTTCTTAAGCATTTTCAGGGCTTGAACCAAAACTATTGGGAAGCAGGTTGGAATCTTTCAAATCAAGAGCATAACTTAGTGTTAAAGTGGGCTTGATTGTTACAATGATATTGAAACTAGTTTAACACTCAGACCTAAGCTTCCACAAGTGCAAGTGTTTGTGCCTTAATGGAGGTAGACTGTAACACCCTATTTTGAACAATTTAGTTCATCATTGAAGATTGTGAGAAATCTTTGAGGGTTTATAAAAGAGTTGGCTAAGCCATTGATGTCATAACTTTTAGTCTTTTGGGAGCTGACAATGGAGTCAAAAGCTAAAAAATGGGGTCGCACACATGCGACCACATGTACGTTGGGGGAAGGGGGATGGACAACAACACCCTACTTGAAGAAGTTTAATGTCATATTAAAAAGTGTGACGAATTTATATTGATTAAATTGTTATTATCATGGTTCTTACTTTTTTGGAACTATAACTGGATCTGTTATGCGGGTGAGTAAGGATCTGCCAAATCAAGAGTCTAAACTTTGTTTAAGAGTTGGTAGTATATCAGAGTCGGTTCAATACTTGGACCTAAAGTCCTATATATGCAGACGTATAGACCTCAAGGAATGGATTATATCACACCACAAGTTTATTATTATATTAAAGATTATGAGAAATTTTCAGCCATTTGTAAAAGTGCTAGTTAAGTGATTGGTTATCTACTTCTTAGTCTTTTTAGAATTAAAACTAAAACTGTTAGGAGGTAAGCTTAGATCTGTAGAATCAAAAGCATGAGTGTAGTGTGAGAGTGAGCCAGGTTGTTACAAAAATTACTTTTGAAATATATCTTCTAAACCTTGTAGTTAGCGCTTAGCAATTATGCAAAGAAAATGCCCATTAAAGAGATCGTTAGCCCCTAAGTACTTGTAAGAGAGAGAGAGAGAGTATTATTTCCCCAAGTTCCATGTATCCTCGTGAAACCATGAGGAACTGAAGGCCATTTGGATGCTCCGGTCGGATGATCCAATCAAAGAATCCAATGGCCGGAGATCGGCCTCTTGCATGCCCTCACCCAGCCGATTAATAACTATCCTTTATTGGCCAGAAAAAAAGATATTTTTGATTTTAGGATAACTATTTTTGTCATTGTACATAAAAATTGATGTTTTGTTTATATATAGATAGCTCTTCAAAAGCTTGAAGGCTTATTTGAGCTGCATGGCATTCGGTCTTTCTCCAACTTTTGCTTGATCTTGGACGCCGTCGAAATGCCTTCTCAATAAATGGTGGGAAGCTTACCTCCCAACATCCTTCATTGGAAATGACGCCGTCAGAGAGAGAAAGAGAAAGAGGGCCGCCTTCTTCGCATGGAGCCAGGACAAGTACCTCACTTTTATTATATTTGTGGCGAGTGGAAAGGAGGGTTATGATCATTAATCTCATGCATCATGACTGCATTTTTTCCCAAAGTTTTCCTCTGATCGGCTCCCCTCTTGTCCTCTTTCTCTCTCTTTTTGACTTTGCCTTGGCCGCCCTTCTTCGCATGAAGGAGACCACCCGTTTTTGTTCGGCTTCACTTTTCATTTTTCTATGTACCTCCGTATAACAGACTGCTTTCCTCACGCTTGTCCCGGAAACAATGCGAATCCACACGCCTTTCACACGCAGGGGCGCGCACACGCGTAGGCTGTAAACCTGTAAAGCAGTTTCCGCCAACCCCGTCATCACGACTGACCATCGTCATAGTCTTGGTTGTCCCGTCCGCTCCTCCATGACTAACAGCAACGCTTCTTCTTCTTCTTCTTCTTCTTCTTCTTCTTCTTCTTCTTCTTCTTCTTCGTCTCCGTTGTTTGGGCATCGTCGTCGCGGGGAGAAGAGGAGGTGTCTGTGCTGATATTCTTTCTTCCTGGTCGGAAAGCTGCTGTAGTCTTCGATGGGGCGGTGGCGCAGTGGGTGGAAGGGCTTGGTCGTAGGCAATTATTGCCACGACGTTATCCTAAGGGACGGCGCAGTGGTGGGAGAGAGCCTCGGCGGAGCCGCCTCCTTCATCGCCAACGTGCTCGACCTGCTTGACATCCCCTGCACCTACGTCTCCAAGGTGGGCCCCGACTTCGCCTACTCCGTTGTTCACCTCCCTTGCGTCGTCCCTCATACCAAAACAACACTCTTCCACGCCCACTTCTTTTCTCCTTCACCCCCCGCCGCTGGCCCTCACGCTTCCGGCTGCCCCGAAGACCAGCAGGATTGCGACCGCTCCCATACCCTCCACAGCCATCAGGACCGTACCCTCAAATGCTTGCATGCCTGCGAGCCCATTTTCATTTCTGATCTTCCCCTTCCCTCCTCTCCTACCCGATCAGATTTCGATTTCGACTTTGGCATGGCTGTCGGTGTCGCTGGCGAGATCACGCCGGAGACCCTATCTCGCTTGCTCGACCTGTGCCGCGTCCTCTTTGTTGACGTGCAAGCCCTGATTCGCACTTTCGACGCGGCTGATGGCACCGTCAGACTAGCCCGTCTGCGCGACACTCACTTCGTCCATCTCCTGCCCAGAATCAGCTTCCTCAAGGCTTCCTCGGATGAGGCAGAATACATCGATGTCCAAGACGCCCGCAACTTTTGCTGCGTAATCGTCACAGACGGGAGGGAAGGCTGTAGGGTCTATTGGAAAGACGGAGAGTTTCAGGTCCCGTCGTTTCCCGTGGTTCAGATGGATCCAACGGGTGCCGGCGACAGTTTCCTGGGGGGCTTTGCCGCTGGGCTGGTCCAGGGATTGTCCGTGAACGATGCTGCCCTGCTTGGTAATTTCTTTGGGTCGCTAACAGTCGGACAGATTGGCGTGCCCAGGATCGATCCCCTCAAATTGCAGGTTCGATTCAATCATTTCTTTCCGCGCTATATAACTAGGGCCCGCAGCATTTAATGCAAAGATGACTGTCACCGTGGTCGACCATCCGAGTGCCGACTTACCTTCCCTTTCATTTTTTTATTCTGACAAGCAAATCCTTTTTACAGTTTCTTAGATGAAGCATCTTTTCTTTTTCTTTTTTCAATCATATAAAGTTAGAATTTGAAATAATTTTTTATACTAAACAAATCGATGCTGATCATATTATAGATGGTTCCTGCCCTTTCTCCACCTTCTATTCTTACCTTTCATCCAAGCAAGGTGAAATATCTTTTTTGTGACGGATTAAATATCTTGAGTTGTCGATGCTACTTTTCCCTTCGCGATAGGAGGGAACTGTTGGGCCTTCATTATGTAATAAGTTGCACATAGTTCATCAAGCATTGAAAAAATAAGAAACCACATACCAGGAGCATGTGCTGCACAAATTGCCTACTAAATAGCTCCACTTTCAAATTTGAACTCAAATGGATGATTCTGCTAGAAGCGTGTATATCTTCTTCCAAGATCACTTCAAATTTTAAAATATGGTGCAAGTCAGACTTCCCATACAGATGGATTGAAGCATTGCTATATTTTGAGTTTGGAATTGGAAGCGAAAGGCAGTATATAGTCACTATACTAGTGATTTATTATAGTTGTCTGTTACAGGTGGTTAGGGAGCATGTTAGCTTGAACATCAACCAGGAACTCCATGGCATTTCTCAGAATGCAGGGAACAGGTTTTTTCGTCTAGATTTTTGTTCCATGAAAATGAACATGAATATGAGGCTGGAAAAGCAAAACAGAGTGAAACAAACTCAAAACTAATATTTAATCTCCAGAATATCGCCTACAACCTTACAAGTACAGCCAATAAAAGAGCTAAACTGATATATAAGTTGGAAGATGATTGTAACGATCTTGCTAAGATGAAAATTGAAAAGCATGGTAACAGAGCACTAAAATGTCTGTCTGCTCATAAATGTTCATCTTAGCTCATTTCAAATTCATCCCTCGTAGTAGCAGTTAGTAGCAGTTCAGTCTTTTTTACCTTATTGTGGACACGGCAGCTAATCTGTCCTCAAACTCCAATGACATAATTTATTGCCTTAGATTGGTTGTCAAGGTTCATATGCCTCTATAGTCTAGATGCTTTTGTTGAACAAGCAGTTCTCCTTTTAAAGTTCAATCTGCAGAATGATTATCCTTGAAGCAACAGGGACGGTAAGAGGAGCTGAATCTTTGCCCCTGCAGATGGATGTGAAATATCAGGTGATTGAGTTAAATGATCAGGAAATCAAAATAAATTACGTGGTTATGCATCTGATTGTCTTTTGATAGAGATGGGATTTTTTTTTTCCCATAGTAGCTTCATGCTCAGAATGGAGTGAGGACACCACGATTCCTCCTCAGGTTAAAACACTGCCGTGAAAACAAAAACTAAAGTTTTCTGTTACAAGTTGACAGGAGAGCATGATTGTTCAATAAATTCAATGTATGTTTCCTGTGAAGGGAAGACTTTCACTCGTTAAGGTACTGGGTCTATTGCTCATGAAATTAAAGAAAGGTGTCCATGAGTTGAAGATGAGAATAGACGTGGATAATATCTGCATGGTATTCTCCAGGAATCATCTTGAGATTTGAAAATAATTAGGATAATTAAAAGTTAAAATTGCACAGTCAAGATAAATAATTAGGATAATCAAAAGTTAAAATTGCACAGTCAAGATATATCCAGCTGCAAAAATTTAGCTTCTGCATATATTCTTTCAAGGAACTTGTATTATTTTGATTTGGAGTTGTAAAATTTGTCATTCTTCTTTGTCCTTTCACTTTTTCAAATGGATCTTCTCTCAGTCCCCAAAAGATGCTTCATATTTGCTTTCTGATGTCTATACCTCAATTTCTTAAGCTGTTATTCCCAGCACATAAGGATGGTCATTGATTTCTGAAATTAAAATGATCTTTTGACTGTTCGACTTCGACTGATATTGAGGACACAGTATATCATGTGGCTCGTTGACAATTCTATGGTTTATTTTTTACAAACTCAATGCTGCAATCATTAAAAAAAAGGGGGGGTTGGGAGGGTGCGTGGTGGGGGTGAACTTGTCAAGTCAAAGATATGTAGGTGAGGTGAAATTGGTTGACTGTTCATTATAGACACATAACTCCTCGATTTTGCAGCAGCCTAAACTGCTTCGATTTGTAAACTATTCCAGGCTCCACAACAAGTATGTGGTGCAGCTGCTTGAATCCATCCTCTTCTTGAAATATACAACTTGTATTCTTGCATGCACCTTTTCACAATGATGTGATATTGTCTGAATGAAGCTGTTATGAGATGTCTTTGCGTTTCCAAGTCTTTAAGTCATAGTCGTAAATATCATATTTGGATTTTAATGGCAAGGTTTTTTTCATATATTTTTTGGCTAAGTTGTTTCTTCTCATGAAAATGTTGGGAACATCTCGGCAAATTTTTGGAAAAGGAAAAAAAAAATCATAAAGTTTAGGTAAAAGTAAAACAAATGAGGAACTAATAAGAAGACAATTATGATAAAAAGTTTCAGTTTAAAACTGAATCCATGATGTCAATGTAACAATATGGGGGTGTATCGTGCGGCACATATTGTAGGTTTAGAAAACCTATGCGGTATGCTTACAATACATGAGATGCCTGTATACCGGAAGCATATCACATGTATAGTACGATATGGTGTTAAAATGCACAAAGTGACCCAAGTCCCTGTTTTGCATGTTTTTTTTAAATGACACCCTCGCTCTCACTCCCCAAACTTTCCAAGAGCTGTGGGAGGAGAGGTTTTGTCACTTTTCACAAAAAAGTGCCAAGAATCATCGATTTGGAGGAGAATTCATTGGTTGAGAAGGTTTGCTCGTGGGAACGGTGGCACGCTTGGAGAACTTTTGGGTTTCTAATGCAAAAGAGGTAAAAATTGCTAATTTTTTCCATTGAATCATTGGATTCTCTTGTTTTCTATAGTTGGTCGTTGGTTTTTACTTGATTTGTGAAGCTATAACTGATCCCACATGGCAATGGTGTACAAGGGTGGATCCCAAAGATCAGTTAAAAGTTAACTTTTGTAACTAAACTGTATCAGGAGTGATCTCTTGCTGTAAACCATTGTTGTACGTATCGTATGATACAGGGCCATATCGTATCAGGAGTGATCTCTTGCTGTAAACCATTGTTGTACGTATCGTACGATACGGGGCCGTATCGTATGATACGTACCATCTTGTTTTAAATTTATGATACGATACACCACCTGTATCGCAAACAAGTGGTGTATCGTATATGTGATAGCAGCTTGTATCGTATGATACAGGGCAATACACCCCATATCGCACGATACGTGTCTATTTTGAAAAATATGAGGTTAAAACCTCCTTTTTTCAAACTAATTTTTAAAACTTGCCTCCCTCTTCATCTCTGAACATATCTAATAGTTGAAGAAAGGGGAGATTTGGCAATTTCCAAAATGAATAATCAGTTTCACCATTTGAGGGCAGATTTATGCATGGACGATTGATTCTTGTTTAGATATGGATAAAGAGGGTTTGTATCTTCTACAAAAGATGAAAATGAGAATGAGATGATAAAGATTATGAATGAAGCTGTTTTCATTTGTTATTTGTATTAACATTGAACAATTTTGTCTTGTGATGTGATGTATAGTGTAAGTAAAACTTGGTTTTTGATGTGTTATGGATCTTATGACTTACTTATGAGTTATTATGTAGATCATCGTATAAATTATGTTTCTTGATGTCTTAGTTCATGTTGTGTTGCTATATGATATTATGACTACTTATTAATATTTGTAAAGTAACTTCATACCTATAATAAGTCTGCCATTATGTATAACATATTTTTTCATTAAAAAAAACACAATTTTTATTTTTCTTGATTTATCTATATCTATTGGCCTGACCGATACAGCTTATGATACGTTTTTTATGACATTGCTTTAAATACCATATAGCTGGGATACACCACAGTGTGGCTCCATGCATTGGTTCCTTAAAGAACCCATTGCCAGTTGCCACCATATGTTAGACATCAATGTATGAAACTTATTAATGTCGTGAAAGCAAGTAGGATTGATAAAGAAAGGAATGAGGTTGAGGCTGGATATGAAGAGCTCTATGAAGAGGAAGGAGCGAAAGCTGAAAATGTTGAGATCAAAAAAAGGATGTTGGTGTTAGTTTGAGAATAGAAAAGAGAAAAAACATGTATAGGGGCATTACTTTAGCTTCAGGTAGAAAGAGAATAGGTGTATGTGCAACTACAAGTACAACTTCACAAGAATGTGGCAGGAGCCATGGTCGTACGGGAAGTCTGGTGGAACTGGTGATAAAGTAACTACTGGGAGGTCGAGCATTGGATCCTGTTCAATCAAAAATATTTTTCCCGCTTGTACTGCTATAGGTGCTCAGACTGAGATTTGTACAACTATGTGTTCAGACAATGTCATAGGGAGGTGGTTTTATGATGCATGCATTCCCTTTAATAGAGGTAACTCTTTATTTTCATCCTACGGTAGATGCAATCACTTCTATAGGCCGAGGGTATTAAAAAAAAAATCCTCTTATCATAATTTGTGCAGTAAAATTCTTAATAATGCGATTAGAGATGTCAAGACTTATTGTGATCAATTAAAAATGATCTGGAAAGACACATGATGCAGTGTGATAGCAGATGGGTTGACAGATATAAAGAACAAACCATTGGTAAACTTCCACGTGTATTGCCCCTTAGGTACCACATTCTTAAAATTTATTGATTTGTCTGATACTCTTAAGACTATTGATGTTTTGTGTGATATTTTCTATAAAGTTGTACAAAAAGCTGAATTGGAGAATGTCGTGCAATTTATTATAGATAATACAGCAAATTATAAAATTGTAGTTAAAATATTAGCAACACAATAGAGGACATTCTGTTGGAGCCCATGTGCTACTCACTATGTAAATCTAATGTTTCAAAATCTTGGTAAAAGAGATGATGTGAAGTGGCCAAGTCAAAGATGCGAAGAAATAACAGTGTATGTACTATCATACTTATTTTTTAACGTGATGAAATTCACAAATGGGCTGAATTGATTCGACCTGCACAAACATGGTTTGCCGCAAATGTTTTGATTGTGCAGGGTATAGTCAAACAGAGGAGTCCACTCAAGCTTATGTCTTCAAGTGACGATTGAGCTGCATATCCACATGACTATAAAAAAAACCATGACAGTTGTGGATACTCTATTCAACACTGAATTTTGAGAATTATGTGTGAACTTATTGAAGATTTGTATACCTTTTGTGAAAATCCTCAGCTTGGTTGACAATGAAGGTATGCCTTCTATTGGATATTTAGATGAGGTTATGGATAGAGTAAAGGAGGCTATTAGAGATTATTTAAAGGAAAATAAGAAATTGTACATGTCTATTGGGAAGATTGTATATGAAAGGTGGTCTGGACAAATTCATTACCCACTTCATGTAACAACCTACTACCTAAAACCTGCTATTAGATTTCTTTCCTCTTTTAAGGACAAAGAGGTCAAGAATGACATGTTGGACTGTATTAAGGTATTGCTTAGTGATTCTAAAGAACATGACCCTGTCCACACGTCGATCAACAAATATGATAATTGTTATGATGACATGGGGAGAGATACAACAGTTTGATGCAAGACAACCTTGTGTCCAGGTGTTAGAAAAAAGGACCTTATCTTATCTGCTTTTCAGTTGTATGTTTAGTTATTGTTTTTCATACTTCATACTATTTAGCATTTATTAATTAGTATACTTTCCATTTCTTTTATTTAGATTTGTGGTGGAGTAGTTTTGGACTTGGTTGCCAGAAGTAAAGAAGTTTGCAATTAAAATCCTCAGCCAGACATGTAGTGCCATTATATGTGAAAGAGATTGGAGTATACTTCAACACATCTATAGTAAGAAAAGAAATAGGTTGGCAGATAAAAGGTTGTATCACCTTGTCTTCATTTGATATAATGTGAAGTCAAAACGAAGATAAATTAAATATATTTGTTATGCAAAATTGCAAATTGTGATATATATTTTTACAATTTGTTAATTTTTTCTCTTGTTGCACTTTAGTCAATTAGAAGCAGCATCTACGAGGAAGCATCACACTCAGTTTGATCCTATTAGCCTAGAAAATTTTGATGTATTAGATTCTTGGGTTGAAGAACCACCTGCGATACTTGATGAGGATGATCTTGATTTTCTAAAAATTGAAGGTGCGACAGAGCTTTTTGAAAGAAGAGAGCCATAGAATGTTGGTGATGACATTTCATTTAAAGGGATTGAAACAATTAAATAATTAATGAAGAAAATGAGAATAAAGATGATGAAGTTGAAGATGATGATCACGACAATGATTATGGTTGAATGATGATAATTATATGTTATGAACTTGTAAATAGTGATGTAGTCTAAGATTCTAAAATGCTTTCGAGTTTAAACTTGTGGTGGACACTTATTATGTTATTTTGGATATCGGACTTCTCATTTTTTAATGTGTTGTTGATATACTCTGCCATATGATTGATGAATCATGAATGTTCTTTATATATGATGAGTTTTTTATATGGAATGCATTTTTCATGGTTTTTCTAAATTTGTCTCTATTTCATTTTTTTATTTTTTTAATTAAAAAAAGTAATTTAGGGCATAGAGATCCAATAATTAAGGTCTTGGAATTTATGCGGGCGGCCAAATGCCAAATCACACGCTTTGCAGGCTCAAAGATTCTTCTGCAACTTCTTATCTAGGATTCTAGAGCACCTCTATCACTGCAAATATAGAGAAACGCCAAGAGTTTTTCCCCAGAACCCTGACTGAAATGTCTCCATTACTGATCACTTGGCCTACCAATCTATTCTATATCTTTATGCTCTGTCCTAATATTAAAAAATCTGGTAAGGAAGCAATACACATGCTTTTGTACTGCTGTACAATGTTATTTGATTCAAAAGTTAGATGGCACTTCCTTTTTACAATAATTCAGCAGCGGAGGAATAGCAGCCTGCCTTTTTTGGTAGATGATGTGACTCAGTCAATCTTTCCTACTATGGGATAACTTATATTAGCTTCAGAGGCATAAGCTGTTGCTTTGTAATTAAAATGCATGCCTCGGTGTTCCATAGGGGTTTGGACTCATATTTGCAAACCAATGAACATCTAGGTCTAAGAATTATGCCAATGTGAATGGTGCATTGGCTTCTTCTCCCTGACTGGCTTTTCAGTTTAAACATTAAGGTGTATAAGGTTTTTCAGTCGTTTGTAATGCTAATGTTTTACTGTTTAAGAGGCCAATAATTATTTAAAGTAGCTACTAAATCTTCCTTTCCATGTTTGACTTTTTAGTTACACACTAAAATGTAGATGGTCTTTTTGCTTGTAATCCTGCAGTTTGGATATACCTTTTTGACTTTGCTGTTAATGCTGTTGTTTCTTAGTTTTTTTTTTTTCTATTTCTTGGTTCATGACTAGATCGACCAGGTCTAAGGAGGCCTTTAAGGGCATGGTGTCAACCTGTACATGTGAAATACATGGGATCCTTTCGTACAATATGTCTGACTAATTCACTGAGGTCGCAGTGAGTGGGTGTAGCATGAGTTAGTTTTTTGAGTATCATTGACGATCTCAATCATCAACCAGAGGTTTGTGTGGAAAGTATTAGTTTCCTATTTATTGGAAGCAACGACCGGTACTTTATTAGGAGACTGCAGTGAAGTTATAAGCAGTAAATGCTCTTCAATCACAGGATGCATGGTCAGAACTGCAGTATGATTTCCGAGGCTTTGGATTTTTGGTCTTCAACTTTTGATTAAAATTTAAAAAGATGAAGACTGTCATTTGTCATTCTTAAGTGCCTCAAGAATCAAATATTGGCAGGTGCAGCCAGATCTCTTAGACAGTAGGAAAAGAAATAAGCCCTCACGGATTTCTAATTTACCGATTGTTGTTCCTCTAATCTGCAACTGACAGTTACATATATCAAGGGCCTTCTTTGTTCAATCAATACGGGAAAATTGAATTTCAGCATTTTCAACTTGGGTCATGGTATCTCCTGCAACTCAGAAGCCGTCTTGATAGGAGTTATTCTTCGTTCATATCTCAAAAACTATCAGTTTCTCTCAAATGTTCTTCTTCCTGATATATGGATACTCTGGGCAATAGCAATATCAACTTGCTTGGGCCATCAATAGCCTTACGTAGCAGGAATCTTGTTTGACTGTTCAATGGTTTGAAGGCTCTATTATTGCCTTACCTTCGTATCGATATATCTCTATTCTTGTGAAGTCTATATTCTTAACACAAGGACATTTTGTCTTTCTTTTCTTTTTTGTTACCTGTTGGTATGTGTTGCAAACTTGGATCTACAATTCTGTCTTGACTCCTAAGATTGTTAGGCCATGAGTTTGTCCTTTTGAAAGAAAAATTGAGGAAGATCTTGTTGTGCTTACCATTTTTTTTGCAAAGCATAACGTTTTAACCTCTGTCTGCAGCAACTGAAAGAAGAGCTGACCCAGAGAACATGTCGGCGTTCCAATGGCTACTCAGATGGGTTGGTGTTCGGAGATTTTCAGCAATCAACCGAGCATGAGGAGTTCCGAGCGTCGCTTGCTCGAGTAGCTAAGCTCCTTGACGGCGATAGGGGGAACAGCAAAGCGGCAGATAAGCAAGAGGTGGATCAGGTGGACTGCCAATGGAAGACCACCAGTAAGCTACTGGACGGCCCTTGTGGAGCCACCCCTCCTGCACAGCATGAAGAAAGCGGCGTTCATTCTCTAGAGGCCTAGCTTCACTGCTCCAGTAAATAGGGCATGGATCTTACACCTGCTTGGTGTGTAAAATAAGGAAGATAAAAAGGAAACGTTTGCTCCTTTTTTGTAAATTCAAATAAGCTCTCTCTCTCTCTCTCTCTCTCTCTCTCTCTCTCTCTCTCTCTCCCTGCATTTCTTTTATTTCTCACTTTAATCTTTCCTTTCGCTGGGCCTGATTTTCCTCTTTCTTTTGCACCCTGCGGTTGACCTTCTGGTAATGCATACCTAGGTAGGCGTTTGATAACCCAGGAAGGGGAAAAAGTAAAGAAAAAGGTGTGCAGTTTCACCCGCTTAGACCCCTCTAAACCAAACAGTCGTGCACAATTTCCCAGCAGGAAAAAAACGGAGCTACGAACTTGGACCTTTTCTATTTTACCAGGAAAAATGTCTCTACGAAATGGTTTTCACGGTATGTTGCACCGCTAGCTTTAGAGTTGTCCTTGCATGATCGCTTGTGAAGAGAACATTGAAACTTAGAATTATTATTAGAAGGGCGCATTTTTTCTTTCCCCCTACTCGGGAAGCTTTTGAGCAAAACCTCGCCTGTAGTAAAATTTTCAGATTCTTGTCAATTCTCGCCAAAAGGATCCAAGAGATACATAGTATTTATAGCATATAGGTAGTGCCTTCCGGTTTTGTGTCTGTCTGCGCCTCACACATCATACCTAGGCAAACACGGGCCACCGTAAGGTTGGATAGCCTTCTCGTATAAAAATCTGAAACAAAGATCATTTGACCTCGTGCACATCAAATGCCACTTAAAGAAAAGGCCACAATAAGATATAGGCTTCTTCACCAGCCGCCTAATAGCCAAGGTTCTCACCAAGAAAAGATTGTCATCGTGTAAAACATAGTTATCGTGTTAGCTAACTAGCTTCCTGACCGCAGTCAATACTTAACCACGAGCAATTTGTGGGATAATAGACTAAGATTGACGTCAAAATCACCAGTCCTGGATGAGTATAACCCAAATCATTTCTGCCGGGGGATAAGCCCTCCACCCTTTTTATTCAACAAAAAATTGCTATACAAAACCGGTTACAAAACCATGAGGTTAGTAAAAACCTATACGATTATGAAGCATAGCAAATGACTTCCATACTATGATTGAAACTGAGAATAGAAATTATGTTAGCCATGGCCCTAACAGCAACAAGATTTTTTTGGAAGAGGAGTCTGATCTTCCAAACGTCCCCTTAACCAGACCAACTACTTCTAGCTGTTTGACACCGGAAAATATACTCTTAAAGTTATCTACACACTGGATGAATCGGGACAGTAGCTCTTCTAACAAGCAAGTCTTCCTTCGAGGACAACTGGCAAACAACAAGCTGGCACCCTGCATCGGATGAGCATCACCTGACCTCCTCCTTTGATGCCGTAAGCAGCCATTCGACCATCTTGCTATTTAAGCACCACAAGCTGAATGCACACATCCTTTTCCATATATAATTCCCTTCTCTCAAAAGATTACGTGCGAACAACTGCTAAAAAATTATCCAGACATACCCCCCAAACATTACAAGTCAAAAGATTTCGTGCGAGCAACTGCACCCATAAGACCATTTATCTGCCCAAAAGCACACATTCCCTTCTTTCAATTTCCATTGCACCTTGTTTAGGATGCCTTTTCAGCTACTAAATCTCCCTTAAAGAACCAAACAGCATGTTTGTACCTCTTGCGAGATTTAAAGTACTTATTGTCTTATTGTGCAGAAATATCACCTCTCCTTGCTCTTTCTTGCAAATTTTGAACGAATGGCTGCTTGATTCAATTCTGGGACGTCCATAAGCCCCGTATCTCCTTCAAGCTTTGACCTGCAGATCTCCCTCCACGACACTAGATGGAGCCCCCTCGCCTGATCCATAGTGCCCCAAAGAAATTTCCCAAAAGCTGACTGGATGCGAGCAATCACTGCCTGTGAGAAAAAAACACCGCCGTCCAATGTCAATTTGAACGGGAAAGCACATGATTTAGGAGACACAATCTCCCAGAATAGGATAAAAATCCTGGATGAATATATTAAATCATGTGAATGACTCCTAAAAAAGAGGGAAATGATTGCCCGTTTTTGCATCGATCTGCATAGAGCTGCAAATGGATTCTACTAAAATCCATATTTGATTTGCTATCTTAACACCATTTCAGATCCTAAATTTGGAGGAAAATCCTATTGACTGTAAGCAAATTTGCATCTAGAGATCTTCAAAAAGTGTCCCTCAAGAAGAAGGGATCTGATAAGACCCCTTTACTCATTTGTTTTTTCCCCTCCCAAACTTTTCTTCTGATAAGGTGAGCCGTGAGCCTGACATGTCTTATGAAGGCAAGACCATTCAAAAACTTCATGCAACAGATTGACAGGGCCGTACTTCATTCACGATTTTCAACTTCACACGCTTCATAACCCCCTCTTACCATTTTGCTTACCACTGATGACAAGCTAAAGATTTGAAGTTATTTGTTGTATGGAGCTGGTAATATTTGATCATGTCTTCTGCATTAAACACGTAATGGGGCCGTTTGATAATTTCATGACGATCTGATTGTGAACGTTGCGTTTTTTCTATTTACATACTTTAAAAGTTTTAATATATATCGAATTATACCCTTTCCACTTTAGACCAGATCTTTTATCATAGAAAAAATGCAAAAAGGATGCGCTTTAATTGGACTTGTGGTCTTTATATTCATAAACTTGCATGTTTGCCGTTGGTCGCCCATCACGGCCGGTAAGTACCATTTTCTTTGCCAGAGACGATAATCGAATCATCATATGCCCAGCACTCCATCTAACCTGAGTTCCTATTCTTCGGATGAAGTTCTTAAAGATTCGGGCCTCTTATGGAACCATCCTAAATTTCTGAATCCTCCATCAGAGGAGCCGATCTTCATATGGTTATCCCTTTTTTTTCTCTCGGTAAATGGTTGAGGAATGGTAAACAAATTACGTTTACGTGACTGTTGTCATCAATAGCAGAAACAGGGCAGTTCGATTTTTTATGCATATTTTGGTCGAAATTACCAAGAAAACGATGCTTAACGTCCCTGTCGGTGAACTTAAATTACAGTCGACAGGTGGGCGAGGAAAGAGGGGGTTGAGTGGAAAATGCATAGGCAGTGGGGTATGCTGGCTTTAAATTGCAGTCAGACAGGCCAAGGATCAATAAAAAAAGTTAGCTACTTCCCTCCCTTCCCATTTATCCCTCCTTCCCTCTCACAACTCACAAGCAGCTACAATGTGGGCTCTGTGTTAATTGTGCCAGTGAAAAACGCCGGTTGATCATACTGCAAACGCAAGTTGTTGTTGTTTTTGCGCGGGGGGTGATTAGGAGCCATGGATCAGGCAGGGAATCCCTCTTAGAATTACTGCACTGCACATGCATGCCACCCATGCTTTGCTTTTATGAAATCGTAACAGATCCAATCCACTGCTGTCATCGTCGTCTGCATTTAACAAGCTCGAGTTTGGGTTCCATCCAGCACATGACGCCGTTTCCACTTTTGAAAATATTTATGACAATGGCAGCATAGAGATGCAGAGATTTAAGAGTGGAACTGTTGGGAGGTGTCTAATTTTTTGTCTGAAGCTTGCTTCATTGAATGCTATGCACGTAGCAAGGTCTTTCTTTTCCAATCTCTCGCTTTACAGTAGGAGTCCGTGGGATCCTTTCCTTGTCCGCCTGTTGGTTGGTTGGTTGGTTGGTTGCTTCGTCTCTTTAAGTTGGTTAGGTGATCCCAATTAAGGACGGATTCTGATTTTTACATGCCATTATCGACTTGTACCAAAAGCGGAGGGAATCGTGAATAGTTGGCAGCATATCACCTGGTAAAAGTTGGAAAATGAAATCAATGGAAATTAGTATGTTTCGCTCATTTGCTTATAATTTTAAAAGGGAAAGCACTTTCTTTTTCAGCAAACCGACATGTTCTTATGAAAATTGTGATATAACGACATAAAAAGCAATAAAAATAGTTGAATATACTGTTTCTATTACTATAATATATTTTCATCATTTATAATATAAGTTTACAATTAACGTTGGTCCTTGGTAAAAGAATTTGCCATTTTTTTTTTAATAATAAGCGAAAACAAGCAAAAAAAAATCCCCTAGAAAGCAATGGCCTCTTTTGGTAGTCGATTACGGGGCACCTTTCTAGCAACCATGTGGACACGCAAGAGACAGTAGGTCGGGAAAGAACAACTACAAGAGCCGCCCGACGAGCGTGTCTCCTACGCAAGACGGGGCAAGCCGTGTCCCCCGGACACCAAGCCAGTCAGCCAGGCATGGCCACTTAGATGGTTCCATTCCCGCCTTCACCCGAGATACTGTCGATGGCTCGATGCGCCGAAGAGAAGGGGAGTGGTGGACCTGGTGCTTTACCGCGCGGTCACCAAGCAGCAATATGTATGAGAGGCACAGCCACAGTGAAGCTTGATGAGGCCAATCTGTACGTAAATCATCTGCAGAGTTGCAGGGGGCCACTAGTCCTCTTGTTAGTTTTCTCTACTTTTATTTCTTACTTTCTTTTTCCTTGGTATGTGACTGGGTTGCTGCGTGTTCTTCACCCACTTGCATTTCCTTATATGAAAACAACTGTTTTGGCCTCAACGCTCTCTCTCTCTCTCTCTCTCTCTCACACACACACACACAGGGAGCGCTGCAAGCTGTTGAAGAAAGAGGGGACGACGGAATGGTTGGACCGAGCAGGCCACTCTTCGTCCTTTTCGGGTCATCCATCGTCCAGTTCAGCTTTGGGCATGGTGGTTGGGGAGCCACGCTTGCAGACATCTATTCCAGGAAGGTAGTTCTCTCTCTCTCTCTCTCTCTCTCTCTCTCTCTCTCTCTCTCTCTCTCTCTCTCTCTCTCTCTCTCTCTCTCTCTCTCTCTCTCTCCCCCCCCCCCCCCCCCCCCCCCCCCCCCCTCTCTTTCTCCAGTCTGGACATTGAGTTTTTGGTTTCAGCTTTTTCTTGGCGATCTGTTCAGCGTTCCATTCTTGTAGCCTTTAGAAATTAGAATCTTGTACCGATCTTCATTGATTAAGAATTTCATTAATTTTCGACTCTTTCTTGATAACGAAATCTGAGTCACCATTATCGAGAACTGAACCACCGTGATTTTTGTCATTGCTGTAATCAAAAGCTTACAAGGCTTCCTTGCCTTATCTCGGGCAGTTCCGGGTTCACCAGCACGGAACGAGAGTAGCCTGAATGTACTTAGTTTTTCGAACAGGTAAGAAGCGAACAATAGGCATGGCATTCGCGTCCGCTTTCCTAGTAGCTTGCAAGCTCAGCCATCCAGCGAATTCGATCAGTCATTTCATCGTTAATGAATGAGCGCTACCCTCCTCCACAGCACATAATCAAGCACATGGACATGCAAAACAACTGTAGAAACAACAAACAGGAGTCCCATCTTGATGATCAGTCAATACACGCTGTGAAAGTTCGAACCGTCAATAGGATGACCATTCAAGCTTATCTCCCCAACGATGGGCTTTACAAGCTCCTTTATTGGCTCACAGTAAACAACAGGCGTTCACTAGTCCAGGAATACCGATAGAAGATTTGCCTTGTGCTCACAACTTGAGGATTTGTTAAAGATTGACGCGGGACAAAAAGGTGGTTACTTTTCATTTGATTCACCGAAATCCTTAGGACAAAGTTCAGGCTAACGGACAGTTTTTGCCCTAAATAGATTAATTATTCATCGAAGCAGTTTTCCGGCTCTTATATAGTACCCTAACGTCTCCAATCTGGGTTCTGAATGATGTGTCCAGTTTAACTGTGGAAAAATTGTTGGCCTTAATCGTTAAATCCACAAGTCCCCATTCTTAATTTCTCTGGGCATGGTAGTACATGTCCCCAGCAATCTACTTTTTCTTGTAGTTTTTTAAGTTATTGGACTATATAACCCGTTGAAGATGCCTTCACCCGAAAATTTTCCTATCAATAGAGGGGCATCAGATCAACCATATGTTTGACTACCAGAAAACAATTCCCAAACATGTGGCATGACTGTGTGTAACTGTTTCAATACCGCCCAAGAGCCGAACCCTCTACCCTTCCCCTCATCCTCCAGAGTACCAGGCCTGCTTTGGTGCCTCGGGATGCCGCCACAGTCTTGTTCCAAGTTTGCCCAAGTTGAGTTAATTCTAGATAACCAAAGATTTGAGGAGGCAATATTGGCTAACTAAGGTTTCTACTTCATTTTAGTCACTTGCTAAGTCGGTCCAGACTATGGCTTGAGGATGTCATCAACCTAAATGCCTGCCTGTTCGGGTGGTTGGCTGAACCAAGTGATTTGGAAGGCCTTATTCTCAAAATTCAAGTGAGGTCTTCCAAAATCATGTGATACGGCATTTTACCTCACTCTTTTGCTGTCTACAGATAAGAACCATTTATTGGGAAAACTTGTTTTGAAGTTAAAGTCCAATCAATCTGGTGATGTGTTCTCTTGAAAGATGCAATGACAGCATGATGGTGGCTGTGTATTATCAATTTTAGATTTTCTTTTTCTCAGATAATATGCATAGATAGCATCCAGTATCAGGAGATAAATTTATCATCTTTCAGAATATAGTAAAATTGCCTCTAGTAAATTTATGCATTGTATATGCATCCTAAAGGTATAGTTGTCTTCATGGCTGCGATGTGGTTATTCATATTGATGTTCAGATATTGCTTAATAAGTGTAGATGTGATTGGGTGATGCAATTTGTGGAGCGATCATCAATGTAGCATCTGAAGGCATTACAAAATAGTTTCATCAAGGAATATTGCTGAATGTGAGTCAGGTTACAATTGGACAGCTGTGGATTTGACTGGTGGAACCCTTTTTGGCTTTTGCCAAACAATTTCCGTCAAAAGTAGTTTTTCCTCATCTTTCCAATTGTGACGGGCAGGTGGTAGTTTGATGTAGATAACGAGATAAATATTCTGTACTCTGCCTCAACATCTGCAGATTAATAAGAATCTGATTGTATGATATCAAAGTCCTTTTGGCATGTCACTTCGACGTACTGTAGAAAACAAATAGTACATGTTTCCTCATCCTCTTACACGGGCATCTAACAAACAGTAATATTGACAGTAGAACTTTACGCCGTTGATTTGGTTGTTAAAGTGCATCATGAATGTTCATTCTCTCGGGCATGGAGGATAACTGTAAAGAAATGGCAACTTTATTAAACAGAAGCTCATGTTATGCAAGGTTTGTATTGATATTTCGCTCTTCATTAGGCAGATATTGTGCTGCGAGGATATTCTGGTTGGAACTCAAGTCGTGCTGTTGAGGTGATTGATCAGGTGTTCCCAAAGGTAATCCATAAGGTTCGGTTTTTCCACTGCAGTGACCCAAATTACACAATTTTCTGCTAACATTGCCTTCAAGAGGAGAAGTATGATATCTGTAACGAGGCATTGTGACTTTGGTGTGGTAGCAAAACTTTTTGGGTGTCTTCTTACGTTATTTACCTAAATAGTTTATAGTAGTTTAGGAACTGGCATGCAAAAGATCTCTCCATTAGATACATCATTCTCACAGTACGTTGCAGCATATCTGATGACCCTGACAAATTACGTGGGGCACCCAATCTATGCGGGCTTTACAGTACTCATTCTCACACAAAACAATAAATCCTGGATATGTTCTCCAGGTTTCGTGTCAGTTGGAGCTGCAGTCTGACTAAAAAACCTGATTTTTTCTCCCCAGAAATGAGTCACCCTGAAGAATATGCCCTTAGGTAGTGTAGTCTCAATTTGTCTTCATAGGAAATTGTCATTATAAAGTGTCCAATGTGTATTACTTTCAAAATAAGAAGCAAAGAACATGTGAATATCACCCAGTGAGCCTGGGATTGATTCAAAAGTGTTAAAATGCTGAGAAGAATTGAAAGTTCTCTGCAATCAGGACTGAGCATGTCCTCAATTATAATTTACATTTTAGAAAACCCTGTTTATCATAAGAGAGACACTATGCTGAAGCTAAACTGAGATGAATTCATATTTCTTTACCATCTATTTTCTGGGATGGGTAACGGAAACTTCAGAAGATACATGGGATTATTTGCATAAGAAGTGTAGCAAATTTCTCTTGCTATTTTCATTTGAAACTGACAGTTAGTGAATTTTTACTTTTTGTATAGAAAGGGTATTTGGTTTATCGTCTTTTATTTTTCACAAGTAATTTTTTTGTATCTACTGAGCGGCCAAATGTTTTATGGCCTTTACCAATGCAGAACTCATCCTTAGACATTTGAAGACCGTTTTCTGCCATTTTCTCAAAATTTAATTAAGTCTCATGTTCTGCATCAGGATGCCGTCATTCAACCTTCTTTGGTCATAGTATATTTTGGGGGTAATGACTCAATGGGTGGACATCCCTCTGGCTTAGGTCCTCATGTGCCCCTTCCTAAGTACGTAGAGAACATGAAGATAATTGCAAGCTACATTAAGGTAATAATTGCTCATGTGCTGCTTTCCTTGTATATTAATTGTCCGATTTTCTTATGTGCTATAAATAATTTCAAATAGGGCCTTTCAGAGAAAACACGCGTGATTTTTCTTACTTGCCCTCCTGTTAATGAAGAAAAGGTCAAACAACTTTCAAGGTGCAGATTTATTCTTTCTATATGAGATTTCCCTATGCTGCCATTGTAAACTAACTCTGCTTGCTTTTTCAACTGTAAGTGATTTGTTGAGTGAATTAGTGAGATCCAATGAGAGTTGTCAAAAATATTCAGAAGCATGTGTAGAGCTTTGTAGGGAGATGGAAGTGGAAGTTGTTGATCTTTGGACAGCTATACAAAGGAAAGATGATTGGGCTACTAGTTGCTTAACGTGAGTCTCTCTTTCTCCCTCTCTCTCTCTCTCATTTTATTTAATTGTATGTGCATATGCATATGACGTGTGTCTGTTACTTTCAGGTGAGAGAGATAGAGAGCGAGCTTTGTTTGTTGCTTTTGTTATGTACGTCAATCATATGAATGATGGCTTAGACATTTTCTTTCATGCAGTCAAATTTGTCTCTGGCTTCAGAAAAACTTTTGTTTTGTTAGATCTTTTTCTTCATCGAATTTCATTTAGCTAGATTATCAGAGGTCAGGAACAACTCATTTTTTAGCTCCCTAGCTATTCCTGTGGGCATTTTATGCAACCAGTACCTTGGGAGCACTTCCTGGACAAGCCTTCGATCGAAATATAAAAGTGAATGGTGCAGGAGGATTGTTTATGTAATCTCTCTTTGTGGCCAACTTTCTCTGGAACCAACACCACAAAATTGTTTGTTCTGATATGGTCACCAATGTCATGATCTAGTGGACAATCTCTTCCCTGATTTTTGCCAATGATGTCTACTTTATGGTGTTGAGCATATCTTTAAAATGCTCACTTGATATTAAGTGTTAACTGTTTCCTTTGAGCTCAGATTGGTCAGTTGTCACCTGATGCTCTTGTACAACTTGCACCAGAGACTACAGATATGCCCCTGACAGCCTTGTCCATGTACTAGTGATGGTATTTCGACATGAAAACCAATTATCTTGTGGTATTTCACATTGCATAGTAAAAACTCTAGCCACCTGATTTCCACTTTCTTCTTTTTTATGGTAATTATTGTTCCACTCATTATATTCTCGCTCCCTCTGAATTCACCATTGTTGTCAGTTTTAAATCGGAAACGTTGGTAAATTTTTCTTGTACATGAGAATATATGAACAACTAGTGAATCGAGCAGTGTATATCATAGCTTGCCTTGTTAGGGTTGTCTTATGTACATGCCACAACAAAAATATATGTTTATCTGTGGCATGATGAGTACCGTAAGACCATTTTTATGGTCTCCAGTTAGATCCACAAAAAAAGCATAGCCCTAGAGTTCTTTTGCTTGATATAGTAAACAATTGGATCTGGAATTATCTATTTCTTCGAAAAGATGCATTTGTTTAGAAGCAATTGTATGTTAGCCTATCAGAGAATAATTTGATTTTCTGTGTGATTCATGCAATTGAATTTTCACCATGAATGAAACGCATCACACTGGAAACATCTAATGTAATACATGTATCCTACTAAGCAATCAATTATTAAATAAAACAACACTTGAATTTTGTTGTTTGAATGCCCCTTTTCATCCAGCGCTACATATATAACCATCATTTTTGTCCAATATTTCTTTGTTTCACTGGGCTGGGCTGGGAAATATTGAAACTTTCAGTATTATTATTGTCCCTCTCGTTGACAGGGATGGGGTGCACCTTTCTGCCGAAGGGAGCGACATCGTGGTCGAGGAGATCCTGAAAGTCCTCAGGGAAGCTAAATGGGCGCCATCATTACATTGGAGATCTTTGGCAACCGAATTCTCAGAAGATTCACCATATGATCTGGTCGCGGCGGATGGAAAGAGCACAGTTAACATTTGTCAGTCAACATTTCACTGGAGCAAGCAATGGGACTGAAGCCTAAGCTTTTCTGGGTGCGGACGAATAATACCATCATGCCATCGCATTTCTTTTATCCTCATTTTCATCTTGATTTGTGGTCAGGTTGTCGAACTTCGGTAAGATTTTTTTGGAATTTGCTGTGTCCCTATCTATAGGCCTGGTATTTAGGCTTTTGGCTATGGAAACTTCTACTACTCCAAACTATTACCTGCAGTAAAGGGTGAGAGTTTTCTGTTGCGATGATGTTCATAGAAATGGGGCCAAAGTCTCGGCTTTGACGGAACTGATACATTTCGACTTCACGCAGAAACGGGGTGGGTATACGTGTTTACCTTCAAGGCCATCTGCTAAGGAAAAAACCAGAGGATTGGTGCCTTTCAATTTGCATGGGGCCATTCCTTTACTAGGAAATCTGCAATTGGACCAGATACCTAATTATTTATACCGAAAATGTGAGTGTGCCACCAGTTTCACCTTACTATGTTGCTAAGCTATAAGGTTGTCTCTGTCATTGACAATTTTGGTGATACCAGATATGTGACCTCAAGTAAAGAATGTGTTTGTGTTAAGAGCTTTTCAAGATGGTGAAGATTGAAAGCTGACATATAGTCAATCATATATTTGGTTGGTTAATTAAAAATGAGGGAAAGAAAAGAAAAATGAAAATTATGTTTGGTTGCAAAGGAAATAAAATGAGAGGAAGAGAAATGAAATGATAACTCAAATGCAAATTCAATCTCTCCAAAATTAGAATTGACATGGAAAATAAAAGCATTGTTCTTCCCTTTTCTTTTCATTTTTATATCCAACTGAAACGTGCCTCCAATGTCAGCTCACTGTGGAGGATTTCCTCCGTTTTCAAGACCTATTCTCCTTTTCAATTCAAGATATGAGGTCCATTCACCCCGACCTTCATCAGTCTTTCCTTAATGTGCAGGTTAGGGTGCTCCTCCCCTGTCCTCTCTTCAGAGGCCGATCAGTTATGTTTTATGCAGGGGCCAACAGATGGTCTAAAAAATTAAGATGTTTGGGACGTCATTAGGCCTCAATGACCTGCTGAAAACTGGAGGAAGTGGGCCAAGTGGCTGTGGTTCAAAGATTCGCCCCGGGCGAAGTGGTTTTGCTTTCACCTGCTAAGAGCGGTCAAAGTTTGGCGGTTCATCATTGGCAAGTTTGGTAGGAGGCGTTTACCTCATAAATCCTTTGTCGAGTAACTACGATGGAGGTTTACGTGTAGTTTCAAACGTGGTTGGATTAGGACCTGCCGGAGCCTCTGTTTTCATGTTACAATCTGGAAATTGTGCATGCATGGGAACAAATGTCTTCATGAACATCCTGAAGAAAGTGTATCCAATCTAGATCGGCATGTTTGGTCTACTTATGTGGACTTGTCTTGTCTCAAATTGAAACATGGCTCCAATGAGCACAGGGAAATGGAAGTCTGGCCTCCTACGAGGGGTTTTGTTGGTGAATGGCCTGAGGTGTTGGCTGAGGATGTATGCATCCAATGCCTAGTTGCTAAAAAAGGCAACAGGAAAGCCATCGTTTATGGCATCAAGAAGGGAGGCAGTGAAGATGTAAGGTTTGCAAATCAGTTTTGTAGCAGGGCTTACTAGAAGGATGCCTATTTTGATTACTCTTTTGCAGCATTCTGGTCAATGACATGAATTTTGTTCTTCCTTCAACTGATAGAACGTGGCTTGACTTGGTCCTTGAACAGGTGGTGGGCTGGGCAATCAACTGGCCCGGCTTGGATGTTCTCATGACTATGCGCCATAGAATCAATTCTGTCCGAACAAATCCCACCCCTGATACTGTTGCTATATACAGGAATCTGTAAATTCTTGCTCCTTTGTATGTTTGTTTGTACAGCAATTTTTGTTTAATAAAATGGGTGGAGGCCCTATCCTCCAGCGGGGCTGATTTTCGAAATCACATTTTCCCGTTCCTTTCCATTTTTCTGTTTTTCCTTGTTCTCTTTTATTTCATTTCCTTTCGATATCTCCCTTTCCTTCCGTGCCGACACGTGGTACATTCGATTTTCACATCCAATATTACGTTCTAAATATAACTAGATCCAAACCTAGCGAATGTTGACAGCATATGGTTGATTGGCATGAAAAAGTAAGACAATGATGACAACTGCCTATGGAAGGCATTCATGTTTTACATAATGGTGTTTAAGAGATGAGTTGGAGCCAAGGTGACACAGCTCCAGACTGAAAAAACCCAGCTAGACTTTTGCAACAGTCACCTACTCGAGTTCAAGCCTTGCTTGCTAAACTTATTAGTTTGAATTGGAGGGCAACATGCAAATTTGAAAGGGAAACCTTGGCAATTGGGCAGTGGCAGAGCCAGAAAAGTTTGGTTGAAATTCGCTGATTCAATTTTTTTTACATAATTAAATGATTGAGGGGGATCGAGCAAATGAATGAAGTGCACTCACATGTGAATAAGCAAATAGCCAAAGACAACCAACATGTAGACTACTACATTTTATGACGTTATGGGGGCAGCTGCCTACACAGTCCCACATGTGGCACTGTCATATAAAAGCAAGCATTCCTTACTATTCATTCGTTGTACATTTGCAGTCTATCCAATATAAATACCTAATAAACAGCCATATATAACCGTGTTAAGATAATAATTTATTAAGGCAGAATTGGGGTTCAGATGTAGCAAAAACATGTGGAATTACGATCTGGGATATGATGTACCGACAATATCACACAAGGATTAGAAGAGCTGTTGAAACCTACTGATGATACTTTCGTTGATTACTTTAATTTAAAATGCCTTTCCTTTTAATTTTGACGTTTTCACAAATTTTTTCACAAAACCTCCATTTTTCCATAAAATTTTCACCGTACAGTTGAAACACTTTATGTTTTCGATGGAACGTCCTTTCAACTGACATTTGGGAGTGTATAGTGGTTCAAAAGATTAAGGAACAAAATCAGATGTTTTGAAAGAGAAAAAAAAACCTGTCACTTTCGTATGAGAGGAAAAAGTTTCAACAAAAATTGTTCAATACAGTGTGCACACTGAGGGGCCATTTGGGCAACACCGTTCAAAACTAAGAAAAACCAAATTTTGTCAAAGCTTGTTTCATCAAATCCAAATTTTTAATGAGAGCTTTTTATAAAACATGGAGAAGGGTCGAACCATTCACTCCCTATAGAAACCAGATTCTAATCTGATTTTAGAAGTAAAACCAGGTTTTGAGTACTCACAAAATTGTCTTCATCCAACTTTTTAGGGTGTTCACTTCTCTTTGTTAGACGACGCTGCCATTGCCGTCTGTCTTTGACTTGTCAGCAAGACTAATTATTATTATAGATTTAATATAATAAATATATTATCACGGTGCCCTAATCGGTTTCATGCCAAGAATTGTAATCAAACCATCGGCAATAGCCGAGGGATTTAGGGAAAAAAAAAAACCAAAAACCCTCGTTCATTGTCGAGGGTTTGAAAGAAAACAGAAAATCCTCACTCGTTAGAAAGAGAGCATAAACTCACCAACATGCCGCTGCCTTCCCGTATAGGATCTGAGATCCGAGAGATAAAAGCAATTAAGCAACCTTGAGTTGGAGAGGCCGTATTGGTGACGATGTGTTGAAAACTAATGAAGGAAAATATATGTATATATATATATATATATAATGCAGCATCCACATTTTCTTTTTCCTTGTATTTTTCTCATAAAGAGTTGCTGGCAAGAGGCAAGTTTCATAGTTGTTTGCGTTGAAAAGGCACGATGGTCGGGGTGAGACGAAGTTTAGTTTGAGGAGGCAAGACCGTGATGTGATCCGGAGTGTTACCTGAAGCAACGGGAAACGGGCTCGTTCCGCAAAAGTTCGGAACTCGTCGAGGCCACATAATTTTCATTTCCCTTACTTTGGGCCAGGGTGGTGCGAAATTGCGCATTGAGAGAGAAGAGAGAGAGAGAGAGAGAGAGAGAGAGAGAGAGGGAGACCTTTTCTGTTGATGAAACCTCATCTCCCCCTTTCCATTCAGGGCTTGGAAGGACGGAGACGGTGACAGGGGAGGAGATGCGGTCTATCTGTCCTCCTCCTCGCCGTCGTTTCGGTCATTGAAGCCACCTGCCCTGGTGTCTCCTGTACTCTTGTTGATCTTGGTCCCATACTCCCCACGGTTGGACGGATCTGATCTCTCTCTCTCTCTCTCTCTCTAGACAAGAGACTAATAACAGAGGGGCGTCTCTCGGCTGTGGTTGCGGGACATGGGGGATTTCAATCTCATACTTGTCATTGTTGCGGCGGTTGTTTGCGTGATTGTATTCTGCTTCAATATCTACCTTCTCGTCTCCTATCAACACCCCGATGATGTCAACCAGGCCTACTTTCCCAAGATCGTGGTGGTCCTCGGCCTAACGATCGCCGGCATCTCCATCCTCATGCTCCCCGCCGATGTCGCCAATCGGCAAGCCTGTCGGCACGCCATCTACAATGGAGCTTGCAATCTCACGCTCCCCATGAGGGATCTGTGGCTCGCAATCTACATCGTCGACGCTGTTCTTGTTTTCTTTGTCATCCCCTTCGCCATGTTCTACTACGAAGGGGATCAGGATAAGTATGTCGGGAGCATCCTCCTCCACCTGTTCGCACTGTTTTTTGTGCCTCTACCTCCTCTTTCCTCTCTCTCTTTCGCCAGCTTACCTGCCTGGCTTCATATGCCATCCTGCAGCATATCTTATTTTCATACTTCCATTCTATCTCCTGAACCATTGGACGTATTTGCTTGTTTCTATGTTTGAACCCGATAGGACCGTCGGTAAAAGGATCCTGAGCGCGATGATGTGGGTCGTCGCCACCGCTATCGTATGTGGTCTTGTCCTTGGCATTCTTTATGGTGCGTATTCTTCAGCAGTGCTAACTACGCCCGTTCTATGTCTTTCTTTTACCTTTTAGGAACAAAATAATTATGTTGTCTTCAGCATTTTCAGCATTTATAACAATGCTTAAACAGGACACGATTTCTCGCACATTCGTGGTCTTCCTTTTTCTTGAGTAAACACATGTTTTTGGGATGCATTTGGTGCAAAAAGCCTCTGGTCACTTCGTAGTTGCATGGTTTGAGAAATATTTAGTTTATATGGTGGAACATGAATGTGGGTAATGTTTGCATTTATTAAGCGAAAAACTGGTGCTAGGCGGACGTCAAGTATACTAACGGTAACCTAGAAAGTGTTGGTGGATTGTGGAGCATGCCAGCGGTAGACCTGGTGGAGCTGATGCCAGTGGATGGAAGTGGAGAACCCGGCAATTGGGATCGTGATTGAAAGAGTACACTTAATATGATTATGTTTACATGAACAAAATTTCATATGAGGGATTTATGACATTGCATTCTCCTTGGTTGATGCTGATTCAGATACAAGGTCTGGCATGATTCACAACTAAGTGTATTAGGGAGGATTCATCCTATTTAATGTGGTAGCTTGAATTTTTAGGTCATTTTTCTTTGTTGATTTGTTTTCTCTTCAATGTTAGCTTTAATCATGGTCAAAGATTTGTAATGGGGTTTTCCTATGCCATTTCAAAGGAAAAAAGGTTGAATTGGTTACTTCTGTTTATGAAATGATTTGCTAGATATTTCTTGTGAAAAATGTATTCGTTAGTTGCTTTGTGGAGAGGCTCATGGTATCTGTTCTTGTTATGTTCCTTTAATGTTATTGATGCAAATGTGGAATGGCGTTGATGGTGGAAAATAAGGTTTTACATTTATGTTTGACCAGAATGCCAAATTGCATTCTTCCCCCAATTTCTGGGCTTGCATATTTCCTTGTCATGTAGGATGTATGGATTCCTGTTCCTTGAACCTCTGACATTATATGCTGACTGGACTTTTTACTGGTGGATTAAGGACTTGTTGGCAAGGTTGATTTCACCGTGAGGCATCTTTCTTCAAATACATCTTCATTCCCTTCAAGTTGGACCGATTTTACTAAATCTCAACCATGCATTGGGGCATCAACTAATAACATTCATCAGGTGTTCTACTGTTTTACTTTATCATTGTGTCTTAAGAAAGCATTAGGATGTCGCTTTGAAATTCAGATGGGTCAGTAATCAGATACTCAAGTTTTTCTATTTAAACACATTCTTCTAAAGCTTTCCTCTATTGGTTATATGTTTGTTTTTTCAGTGTGCTGCCTATTCTGCCAGTGCCTCCTCTGGAACAACTTGGACAATGCAAACTACATTCCCAGAATATGTCGTGGCTCTTGCAACTATCGTTGGATCAGTATTGTTCTCTGTATGATCAGTCTACCTCGAATTGTCAATTTGGAATTTCTAGTATTAGCTTTTGTTTTATGGGCACAATTTTAAAGGTTTGTCTGTCTTGTGAGTTTTTCTATGTAACTGCTGCATATGAGGATATGGCAGACAAATGCATCACATAAAATTATAAGCAACAGTTACATATATTTTCATGTTCTTTTGAATTATGATATATTCATGCAGTTAGTTACATATATTTTCATGTTCTTTTGAATATGATATATTCATGCAGTTTCTAGATAAGTTTTGTCTAATGGCGCCATTAATTTGGTTTAGATATGTTTTTTTTGTGTTGACATATGAAATGCTTCTGTTGCATTAAATCCTTACAAGGGTAGATTTTGTAGTGAAATGATCTCCAAGAAACAAACTCCATATCTCACAGATACACATATGCAAGAGAATGATATTCAAAGCTGTAATGTAAAGCTCCAAGAGCAAGAAGTCAAGGATGTCTTGCTAAAACAAAATGTGGAAAATTGTTTTTATAGTTAATAATATAAACTGTCTTTAAAATAACATTGTTGAAGTTAAATGTCGTGTAGCACAACAAGAATGATATTCACAGAACCAGTGGATAAGAAGGCTGCGCCCCATCTCACTTAAGAATGGGACGAAGTGACCAGATATGGTCTTGTACGGTACTCGTTATATGATTTAGTTACGAGGGAAACATGGTGAGCTATTATGTTTCATCTTTGTACTCTTCATGGTGACGTTAGTAAAATTGCAGCCTGATGCACTGTAAGCATTTACCTTCTGAATCTTACTGTCATTGGTACTAGTTGGGTCATTTTGCCACTTTTATTAGGGTTGGTGTTCACCTCATTTTGAAAAGCTTAATTTGCCAGCACAGAGAAATAACTGGTTTGCATTTTATTTTAGGGGGTTGTCTTCTTATCAGTATCTCAAGCCAGCAGATTTTCTCATTCTGTGGGACTTAAACATTAGATCCTGCATCTTGATTTCTGCTTTGTGAAGCTTACACTTCTCTGGAAAGCTTATTTAAGATCTGTTGCCTAACATGTTTGTTTCTTAGTGGCCATTAAAAGTTGACGACTTTTTTTTTTCTTTTGTCTTGTACCGAAAGTCCATTTGATTTTTCCTGCCATTTTCAGAAAAAAGAAAAGTTTATTTCTGCAGTGCCCTGAACATCATATTCATTTTCATATTTTTTACTTTATGTGAACTTTTTTGTGGGTGAAATTTCATATTTTTACTGCTGTCGATGATGAAGCTTGTTTTTCATGCATTGAGGCCTCAAACATTGGGATATATGAAATGCTCTTGTTGCAATTATGTATAGCAGTATAGGCAATTCAATTCTATATCTGCTTGCACTTTGCACCAGTTTTGTGAAAAGCACTCCTTATTGCAACATGTTGGCTGCTATGTCACATGGACTCTTTAAAAAGGGTGCAGCATCCATGTCGACGTGACGTGGTTGCAGATGTGAGTGTGACTCGCACCCCAACTGCACCTTATATTTTTCATTTTAAAAATTTCTTCCTTCTTTTTCTTTTATTTTTTCTCTCCTTATCTTTCTTTATTTACAGCAATAAAAGTAAGAAAAGGGACAAATTAAGCTAAGAAACAACCATATATATATATATATATATATATACACACCATCGCTGCACCACCCAATATTTTGGGAGGTCTGCACCCACATACGCACCGGCACCTGTACTCCACAACCGTCTGACATAGATTGGCTGGTAGATGTTGTGCTGCTATGATATAGGGTCAATGTATATGTGTGTATATATTGTTAAATCAATCTAAAATAATTTAAACTTTAAATTAATCTTGAATTTAAAAAATAAGGCAATATAGGGCGATGTATCCACCAATAAGCAGTATCTGTGAATAAATCAATACAGTACCAATAATGTTATGTATAAGTTATAGCGCTGGTTTGTACTATGTATTATGGGTGTTATGAGTTTATAGTTACTGAAAAGATTTCAGCAAATAATATTTCATTTAAACATCCATTTCACATATCTAATCTCAAATCAATTGACGTTCTTATAACCAGCAGCTTTTTTCATATCGTAAGAAGGAAGTAGTGTTGATTAGCTCATTTCTGCAATGCAATAAGGAAACAAATAAATGTACATAAAATCTAAAAAGTGTATGTTTCTCAATGAGCTACTTGTGTTAAAGGTTCGGAGGTCAAAGAAATTGTTACTTATAGATTGTGCTACTTAGTAACCACATATTGGTGTTAATGTCTACATTGAAATATTTTTATAGATTAATGTGCATAGGTACTGAGAAATATAATGTATTTGTCACTGGGTACTTTTAGTTATTGACCTCTTACCTTGTGCTTTCTTTCATTTGGTTCTGTTATTATGCTAGTCATTCTTTTAGTCTAGTAACGAGCATAGTTACTACAACTCGTTAAAAATGCGAAAAATAAGTCATTCAAACAAAATGGCAAAATAACGCCAAAATGAAAAAACTCGTTTCTTTTCTCTTTTTTTTTTTTTTCATTTTAGATTTTTCATATTTTTAACGCCAAACTGCTTGTTTCCAATTTATAATGTTTATCTATTGTTTATCTAATTTTTTATGTTGTCTTATGAGTTTCTCATCTATTTTATTTTCCCCTAATTTGAAAAACTTTTAATTTTTTTAAAAGTTTACCATAATTTTTCTTTTATTTTTTTAAAGCTTGCCGTATTATACCTGAGAAAAACCTTATCACTGAAAGCGCTAAAACGATATTTGTGATTATCTTAAATTCTTAACAAGTCACTAGCATTCTAACATGTAATAGTACGTTGCTAAGCACTAACTACTTTGTCCTCTTAAGTGTTCAGAGAAGATATATGTCTGACATTGTTCCACAATGTTTGTTAACTTAGCGTTTATAATTTTTTTTTTGCTCTTGCTACTTATTATTATTAGGTAGTGCATTTTTGTTCAAATCCATTTTTGCTAAGGGCCCATTTGAATAGATGGAACTTTACTGTAGAGGTGGAACAAAAGTTCAAATTCGGTAGAAAGTCCCATCATGAAATAAATGCAGAACTAAACACCCGAAACTTACCTTGCAGATGTAGAACTTTGCTTCCAGCAATAAAGTTCCACTAAAATAGGTGGAACTTTATTCCTGGGCATTCTTTTTGACCGCTGAAGTACCTGCATTTTTTTGATTTATTGTTGTTGAACAGTTGAACTATTATTAGAACCAGATGGTATTTAAGTTCCATGCACAAATAAACATAGTACTAAACATTGTCACATAAAACACATATTATTTGAAATACCCGAGAAATAATTCAGCCGTATAAAACGACAATTAGACATGTCTTTTTTAAAAAAATGCTAGAAAATAATTTCCGTTTTTTTGTATTTTTTATTAATTTTTATTATAATTTTTAGGTTTTATTAAATGTTTTAAAATTTTTAAAACTTTGTCGAGATTTTCCGGAGATATACAACTTTGTCGTATTATACCCGAGAAATTCCTTACTGTATAATACCCGTACATGATATATGTGACAATGGTACTAAGATACCCATAACAAAAGTTCTAGGAAATCAAACAAATGGGGGGCATATGGAAGGTGGAACAAAAATTCCACCAAAAAGACACCCAATAGTAAATACCCAGCATTCTGATGCTGGGTATTTAGTTCCAGGTATTCAGACATTACCTGTCTCAAGATTTTGTAGTTGCTGATTCAACAATAAATTTACTAGTTGTGGTCGTGTGATACATTTCCATTTCCTCTATTTCTTGCACCACTTTTCTATAACTTGTTTGTTGTATGTTTTAGATATTTGGAGGCGTTGGAATTGCTTGCTTGCCCCTGGGTCTGATATTTTCATTCATTCGGCGTCCAAAAGCTGTCATTACTCGCTCGCAATATATAAAGGTGCACCCATGGGTGGTTGGCAAGACGTTTACTTTAGAATCTCAATCTTCCAATGCATATCCCGTTTAAAGGTAATTGTATTTTCTCTATATAGGAGGCAACTGAATTAGGAAAGAAAGCAAGGGAGTTGAAAAAAGCAGCAGATTCACTTCATCAGGAAGAAAGAAGTGGTTCAAAGGGCAGGAAATGGCGCAAAAATGTGAAGACAGTTGAGAAGGTCTGCTTTTAGATATACATATTTTATGAGATTAGAGCAGTTTTCTGGTTTTAACCTACACCATTTTAGTACCTGATTTTTCAACAGCTTTTCTTGTATAGTTGCCTTGCTGGCAATAAATTCATTTTTGCTCTATATGGTTACGTATTGTGGTTTCCTCTTATCATTTATCTTTTGTGAGTTTTGTCTATTCCTATTAATTTTAGTGATGTTACCCTACCATGTTCCTCCTTCCTTTCTCTGGTAAATTCATATCATAAATGAGTGGTAACAAGATTCTCTTTTATAAGGAAAAATATATCAAATAATTTGGTACTATGAAGACATTTGATTAGGACTTTTTGTCATGCTATGGGTTATTTAGCTGGTTATTTCTCAGAATTATATATCTATGGCGCCAAGTCCATTGCTTCTCTTACTTTTAATTCAAGAGACCTAAGCCTTCATTTCAAACTTTTGGTGTTCAAATTCTGCTGATATGCCTTTTGTGAACTCTGGAAAGCGTCCAGGCTTCATCATGACCATTTTACTTCTTGTTGTGGAAAGCATTCAGGAATGAGAGGGCCCAATAGTAAAAGAAGAATCTTCTAACAGTTAGAAAGGAGGTGAATTTTATTACTTCTGCTTGAAACATGTGTTATACTGTAGATAATTAGTGTTAAGATCTGAGAGCAGAGATGCTCTTTTATGCGTTAGATCAATTAATTTACAAGACACCTTTCAATTGGAGACAAAAATTTACATCATCCAAACTTTTGAGTTTTGATCTCTCTATATAACATATATAGCTAGTCGGGAAATCTATATGAATAAGGTGGTTCGCTGACAAATCATTGAATTTTTGAATCAAACATCCAACTCGCACAAGCATATTTTGTGGCTACATGCCGTCATGGCATATCACCACTCAAGTTTATTGAACAGCTTGCAATAGTTGGGAGACGTATATGTATAGACATGCATATATGTGGAAACTGGTGTATTATAGACAGACCAAGATGCCCTCTTCTAGCTTTATATGCTTCTTTAATTAGTTTAACCTTGTCCAAATGATCATGTAATTGATGAAGTAGAGAAAATATGTTAAAATTGACTTGTCCTGATGCGTATTTTTAAAACATGCAAAAAATAAACAATTCATTACAAAACATAGTATAACAACTAACAAGTAAGACCCACATAATGGAACGTGTGTTTGGATTGAGTCAAAATCATGTGGAAATACACTTTTTCAAATAGGTACTGAAATAACTTAAGTTTCAGAGTTCTTTATGGTCTATTCCCAAAAAGCAGATATTTGAACCATGTATTTTGATGAAAAATATTCTTTTTTGAGGTTAAATGTTTGAGAAATTGTTTTTAAAACTTAAATGCATTCAATCATGCAAAGTAACAATTATTTTGTACAAAATCCATTTCATTGTAAACTTAAATTGGCAGATTTGGTACTGTGCATTGGGTAATGAACTTGGGAGATAGACGGTAGTACTTCATGCCATGGTACTTTATGGTCCATCTTTTAAATATTTTAAGTTAAAAAAACTAAATGGCATGGTTCAAATATTTATTCTTAAGTTTTTAGCAAATAGTCCATAATGAACTGGAATGTGTTATATTTGCCAAAAAAAAAAAATCAACAAATGTCATAAATTTCATTTGGCATTGTGTGTGTGTGTGTTCGTAATGGAATTTCTTTAGATTAAAGAGTTTTTTCTCTTTTCTTTTTATTTAGTGATTTGTTTTGAGTCTGTGTGAATGTACATGCTATGATATAGTTCTCTTCTCTTTTTTGTCCTTAGCATCTGATCATTATTGATGGCCAACTGGAAATTTGTTCAGTTCGACTTTGGTGTTGTAATTTGGCTGCCTGAATCATCTTACCTTTCTGGTGCTGTTGCATACTTCAGCAGACCTTGCCTCCTCTTGCTTATTGTTAAGTTTGTACATATGGATCGGGTCACCCAGACCCGACCCATTTGATCCACACGCCCAACACATCATGGGCTGTGGCATACTTGTAAATCTTAATGTTATTTTGTGTATTTTATGATGTACCCTAAATCGTGATTAGTATATAATGATAACTAGAGGCAGACGTCTATGTCACCGCGGTACGGGTACGGGTGCTGGTACGGGTACGGGAAAACGGGTACCGGTACGGCGTTTTTGAAATTCATGGTACGGGTACGGTTTAAATTTTATGCAATAAAGTTAATTTTTTAATTATAAAAATTATAAATTTTTAAAGAAACAACAAAACACCATCTCACAAAAACAACCATTTCATAAAAACTTTAAAATAACTTCAAAATTTTGACATTTGAGTGAGAAGAGCTTGGTTTATTTTGAAGTTTGAGTGAAAAGAGCTCTTTTTTTAGTCCTGTATTGCTAAATTTTGAAACAACAAAGCAGCTTATAATAATGTTTACCATTTTCCTTGTGTGTGAATGGGTGGTGGAGGCCTCGACGCGCGTGAAAGGACCTCGACGGGCGTGAAAGCTTGGCATTTTAAAATGCTTTTATCGGATAAGCTTGATTTGGATCTGGTTTCAGATCCGAAACCAGATCCAAACGTACCATAATGTGTCCCCGAACCGGTACTGCCGTACCGGCGTGTCGGTACCGGTACGCGGCTCCTCCAGGCGTACCACGGTGACATAGGCAGACGTCATTTGTTGTTGCTCTCTTTCATCTCTCTCTTGCTTGTACGTGCAGCCTACTTCTCTCTTCCTCCTCTTGCATCTAACTTCATTCGGTGGTTTGGTATTAGATATCAAAATCTTACATGGTATCAGAGCAGGGTTTTGCCACTGAGAATGTTCGGTAATAATCTCTAATTACTGCCCTAATCTTTGTTTCTTTTCTGCCCTAATCCTCAAATCTCTATTTTCTGCCCTAATCCCCAAATTTCTGCCCTAACCCTAATCCCCAATTTTTCTGCCCTAATCTACCCTAATTCTACCGTCTGCCCTAAGCTTCTCTAATCCTATCGTCTACCCTAATCTGCCCTAATCCTACCGTCTACCCTATTCTGCCCTAATCCTACCGTCTGCCCTAATCTGCCCTAACCCTACCATCTGCCCTAGTCCTACTGTCTTCCCTAATCTGTCTTAATCTGCCCTACCGTCAACCACCTAACCCTAATCTCAAAATTTCTATTTTTCCCCCTATTTTCTGATTATTGCATTTATGGATCCCCACCGCAATTTCAGCATCTTGTCGTCCAATTTTCTCTCCCAACTCATTTCACAAAAGGTAAATCATACCAATTATTTGACATGGAAACGTCAACCGTCTCTTTGGACATCTCAATGGCACCACACCTACCCCATCTGAATGGATTATGCGAGAGGTGAAGAATGCTGCAGGGCAAGTTCAAGAGACCATTGCAGAAATCAATCCTGAATATGAGATGTGGATGGCTCATGATCAATCTCTCGTTGCTTATATCACCTCCACACTATCAGAGGAAGTTTTGGCGGGTGTTGATGATGATCTTTCAGCACTTGAGTTGTGGAATGTACTTGCTACCATGTATTCTCAAGTATCAGAAGCGAGATTTGTACAACTCAAGAGGCAATTTCAGGATATCAAGCGAGGCACACGTTCAGTCTTGGAATATATACATGAGATAAAAAATGTTAGCGATCAGCTTGCCATCATAGGGCATCCTGTTAGTGACAAGGACAAGGTACAACAGGTTTTGAGTGGATTGGGGCCAACATTTGATGTTTTCTGCACTGCTTTAGAGGTATTTCCTGTTCTTCCCTCTTTTGAAGACCTGAAAGCAAAATTGATTCAACATGAAGCGAGTCGTGTAAAACAACATGAATTAGTTCATTCTGGTAGTCACAATGTATTGGTCACTGGGACTCATGCTTTACAAGGAAGTCGTCCAAGAGTTTGGAACTCACAGGCAGGGATGGGGAGAGGTATCCTTCCTACACCTAACACAAATGCACAGACAAATGTACCACGAAGGATACCTACTTGTTTTTATTGCAATAAGAGAGGTCATGTGAAGTCAGAATGTTGGCATACCCTCAAAACAAGGGAAAACAGGTCAGGCGTGACAATAAGGCAGCAAGGTCATCTGCTGGAACACGACTGCAGCATCGAACATATCCCCTGATGTGCAACAGATTCTAATGACAATGTTGTCTAAAGTCAATCTCAAGCAAAATGGGGAAGGACAATGGTATGTGGATTCTGGTGCTGTAACTCATGTAACTGGTGACGCAGGTAAGCTTTCTAGTGCTCCCCCTTATTTAGCTAAAGGCTCAGTCGTCACAGGAGATGGTTCCCATCACAAAATATCACATATTGGAAATGCACACTTATCCATGGCTCATTCCTCAATACCCTTAAAAGAATGTTTTTGTTGTTCCAAATGTCAAGAAAAATATCATTTTTGTGTCAAAGCTTATTGATGATACTCATTCCTCTATTGAGTTTACTCCTTCTGTTTATGTTAAGGATGCTCGAACCAAGAAGACATTCGCTGAGGGTGTTCGCAAAGGAGACATGGGCTTTGAAGAAGCTCCAAAAGTGTTTAAGTGTTGTGTTTCAGATTCATCATTGCCCAGTCATAGTGAAGTCAACATCACAGAGTATGATATGCCATCTCTTTGGCATGGTCGTTTAACACATTGTAGTCGGTCTTTCATTCAAAGTCTTGTTGCACACGGACTATTACAAAAGTCCAGACAGATTTCCTGTCCACACACACCACAATAGAATGGTATTGCTGAAAGAAAACATAGACACATAGTTGAAAGTGCTCTCAGTATGATGCATAACACTGATGTGTCCATGACTTTGTGGACTGAAGCCTTCCATATTGCTGTTCATGTTATTAATCGACTGCCACTATCCATGCTTGAAGGAAAATCTCTATTCTTTATTTTACATAAAAAACAACCAAATTATGATGAGCTGTGTGTTTTTGGATGCATTTGTTATGTTCATGTTGATGTTTCTTTGAGAAATAAGTTTCAAGATCGAGATGTCATGTGTAGATTTGTGGGTTATGCATAAAGGCTATCACTGCTACAATCCAAAAACTGGACGTGTGCATATTTCACGACATGTTGTTTTTGATGAGCTCAGGTTGAAGGATTTAAAGGAGCCACATGCAACACTTAATGTTAGAAATGATGTATATGACTCATGGCTAAATGCTGAAATATTAGACCAAAGAGCTGATACACACCACGCACAAAGTGACAGAACTATTGATGAGCTCGAGACAACCACAAACACTCAGATGGACAACATACCTTCATCTACTCAGACCAACAACATGAGCGTGACTTCACCTAATCGGTTTTCAGGAGTGGTGTATAATCATGATCAGTTCAGATCCAAAAACTGCCACTACTTGTCCACGTAGATCAGAACGTGTGCGGCACCCTATTGATAGATGGGTAAGTTATGGTAATTTCTCTTTGGATTTTCACTTTTCAGCTCACTATTGAACAAAAAGGTGGAGCCAAAATGCTATGAGCAAGCGTGCAAAAGCAAACATTGGATCGAGGCCATGAATGAAGAAATGGCTGCCTTAAATGAATGTCAAACATGGAAGATTGTTCCTCGTCCAGATGGTAAGAATGTAGTCGGCTCAAAATGGGTTTACAAACTCAAGTATAAACCTGATGGAAGCATTGATAGATATGAGGCTCGACTTGTGGCTAATGGCTTCACTCAGCAGTACGGGGAAGATTATGATGAGACTTTTAGTCCAATCATCAAGATGGGAACGGCCCGGGTTATCATCTCTCTTGCCGTCTCATATGGTTGGAATTTATATCAGTTGGATGTGTTAAAAATGCTTTTCTTCATGGCTTTCTAAAGTAAGAAGTTTATATGGAACAACCTCCAGGATATGTTTCCAATGATCCAACCAAATGGGTGTGCAAATTACAAAAATCACTGTATGGGCTTAAGCAAGCATCTCGTTCATGGTTCGATAGATTTTCCCTCCATATACAACAGGCTGGTTTCCTAAGAAATTCACTTGATCATTCCTTATTCATCTATCATTTAGGTGAAGTTACCACTTGGCTACTTATATATGTAGATGACATAGTTCTTACATGAAACTCTTCATGTTATAGATCCAATGTTAAGGAGGTATTGCAACAAGAATTCAAGATGAAGGATCTCGGCGAACTACGTTCTTGGGTGTTGAGCTTGATAGAAAAGGTGGCACATTAACTCTTACACAACATAAATACACTCTTGATATTTTGGACATGGCATGTATGACAAGTTGCAAGCCCATAAATACACCTAGTGTTCTCAACACAAAATTAAATGCATCTGATGGGAGTGATGCCTACCCAAATCCTAGTTTCTATTGGAGTATAGTTGGCATGTTGCAATATCTCACTTTTACACGCCCAGACATAGTATATGCTGTGAATCAAGTCTCTTAGTTCATGCATGCACCCACAGAAGGGCATATGGATGCTACCAAATGTATTTTACGTTATCTTAAGGCTACTCTGGATGGACTCATCTACACAAGACAACCAACTGTTTTGCATGGCCACAACATTTCCACTTATATTGATGCAGATTGGGCAGGTGATCCAGACGATAGACGATCGGTTTCCGGTTATTGTCTCTTCCTTGATTCCAATTTTATTTGTTGGAGTAGCAGGAAACATCGTGCAGTTGCCAGATCTAGCACTGAGGCAGAATATATGGCAATGGCTGCAGGCACAGCTGAAGCCTCATGGTTACGTCATCTGCTTGGGGAACTTTCTCTTCTCATTGCTCAGTCATCTCTATTTTGTGACAACCAAAGCGCGATCAGCTTTCAATCCTGTTCTACATAATCACACTAAGCATATAGAGATTGATCAACACTTCATTCGTCAAAAGGTTGCGAAAGACGAGATTGTTCCCACTTATATATCCATGTCTGAACAAAGTGGCTGATCTTTTTACCAAGGGACTTACAGGGCACCATTTCTGGGAATTGAAGAACAAGTTGTGTATGATCAAACCCCATGCACAACTTGAGGGGGGCTGTTAAGTTTGTACATATGGATCGGGTCACCCAGACTCGACCCATTTGATCCACACGCCCAACACATCATGGGTGGTGGCATACTTGTAAATCTTAATGTTATTTTGTGTATTTTATGATGTACCTAAATCGTGATTAGTATATAATGATAACTAGAGGCAGACGTCATTTGTTGCTCCTCTCTTTCATCTCTCTCTTGCTTGGACGTGCAGCCCACTTCTCTCTTCCTCCTCTTGCATCTAACTTCATTCGGTGGTTTGGTATTAGATATCAAAGTCTTATACTTATGACTAACTTAATTTACTGGTTTGAACTTTCCTTTTGTCCAAATGGGAATCATTGGAAGACATGCAGCTTGAACAAATCTCCATTTCTCTTTTTTGTTTATTCTTTTCATGTGGTGAAGTGGAATATTTATAACAAGCTTTTTGTTTTCTGCAGGAGTTATTACTTCTAGAAGAGGATATGAAAGCATTGGAAGAGATGTACCCTCAAGGAGAAAAGGTGATTCAATCTCCTGGTAATCAAATGGCTTATGCCCATGTATACTAGTGGTTGTTCTTATCCTATCCACTGTCATGCAGGCGGAAACTGACTGGGCACTGACAGTTATTGGGTACTTGGCAAAACTTGTTTTAGGAATTCTTGGGTAAGTATTGGCGAAGCATGTGATAATCACTAATGCAAAATGTTGTCATATTCTGCAAAAACTGCATTACAATTAAGATTATATTCTCATTTATCATCAATTGTAGACATGCAGCAATATGCGATGTTGTAAAATGCAAAGAAGTTGTAAAATGCATCAAGTAACTGATGTCATTGCTTCCAAAGTTAAACACGCAACTTCACATAAAAAAAAAATCAAATAATTTGATCTTTTAACACTAAAAGTAATAAGAGCTAAATAATCAGAAGACTTTCCAAAAAGTTAAGAAAATTAAGGGAAAAATTTTCTTTCCATGGGAATCATGAACTTCATGTATGCTACAAACAGCTTCACATTTGCATTAGAAAGAACTAAAGGTAACAACTTAAAATGCTTGTACCAAACAATCAAGCTTTATTGTGTGACATGCTAAAGTTCAAATGTATTTTGGAGGGCAGAAATAGGCTCTTATAGGAAGAACCACAAAAGTGAAAATTTTGGTGCATGAAGTTTAAAAATGTTTTGATGTCACACTTGATATGTAACCTTAAGGAATCTATGTAACTTCAAGCTAGAAAGAAGATTTTTCACTTTTTTGTGTTTCGAAGGTCTGACTTGAGATACATCCCATGTCTTGACATAAGATACCTGGGTGTATTGTAAGTTGCACATGATACAATGTAGTCATACCCCTGAAACTAGTTTCAGGGGTGTATCCTTTGTGAATAATTATGATGCATGACATGATAAGCTATGATACTGACAAGACTGACAATATGTTTATTAGCATGCATGTGCAGGCTTGCACATACATTTTCATAACTGCAAACTGAATTCACATGCACCCATGGTTTGTCCTCAAAATCTTGCACATGGTGAATTGTATTTGCAAACTGTCTCAACTTGCGTTGCATCCTATGAATTAATTTATCAATGATGGGTGTATTGGGGTGCAAACGTTTGGAATCATGGACCTGTACCCGTAGTTTGTCTTGAAAAACTCTGCTCATAGTGAATTCTCTAGTTAGTTTTTGCCTTTTGGGTGTACTTTCTGCCAAAACTAACCACAAGGATGTGGTCTCTATGTTTGAAAACCTAGGAGTAAAAGTGTCACGACCTAAGGTTTTAACCCAATTTTTTTTCCACACAACATAATAAACATTTAAGCATTAGAACAAAATCATAACTTGAGTAATGATAGTGCATAACAAACAAAATACATGAGAACAATCATTTCAACGTCTCATTTAAGGCCCAAAGAATAAGCCCAACATAGACTCAACCAACAAGACATCCACAAGAACCCCAAACTCAACTCATTGCCTAGATCGCCAATGCATGTCCATTGCAAAGTTGAAGGAGTCCATCCAAAAGCCATCAGTCAATCAAGAGCTACTTGGGGAGATAGAAGGGAAATGGTCAGATTACTTTGAGTATTGCAATACCAGCCATGGGTGGAGCATGATTTCACAAAATAGATAATACACATAGTGACATAGATCAAAACAAAATCCATATGTGCTCATGCCTACTGCCCCTGAACTGCATGTTTCATGCCATACCACGAAGGTAGAACATACTTTCACCATTGAAGTATACTAGAGTCTCATGGGTTACAAAAGCACACCGACAACCATGATCATGGTAACAACCATTGACAAAAAAACCATGTGGGCACAATACACAGACATAACATGACAAATCTTCACCAGACAAGGTAGTAGCTGCAACAGTAGGGTCACACCACCAACATATCTTGAAATGGTAGACCAACTTCTTTAGGCACCTGGGTTGAGGGATCATGAGACACCTCACTCTCAAAACAAAAACATGAATAGAATCTCATCCTTGTGCTGTCCAATACCCTGTGAGCAGTCTAGTGCAAACGGACGAGTGTATGACTACATTGAACTCATGCTGCACCACTACCTCTCGGGACCGAAACATCTACTGGATTCAGCTTGCACTCACATGTGTTGTTAATTGAGACATGGTCGGTGTTCCTTTTCTTTCCACATTTGCCCTTAGGATTTGCCAGTACAAAACATTCCAATGGAATCTAACCTTGGGCATAATTCCCAAGACTAAACCGGTTACTAGGGCACTAAACCCTAGAGAGATTGGGGTGTGTCAACATTTAACACATATAAATGTGTGTGCACAATCAGAAATTTCTCATACAGTCTTCTATCAATGTTCTGATCTGTAGGCATTTATACTTATCATGTATGGACCCAGCCCATTGGAGTTTATGCATATGTAATTTCCTCATATCAGAATGTATAATCTATTTTTCGTCTCCCTACTTTTAATACAAATTCAATTCCTTCTTGTGAATGTAGATATAGTGACATACCTATATAATATTTTGATATGAATATGCATCACCATATGTGTATATATTTATGAACCATGACTCGTGTCTTTTCCATTCTGAATTCATCTAGATATTTATTTTAGATTAAACTGTAAGGTTATCCTAAGATTATTCTGAGGAATCTGATGGGTGCTGTGATATACATGCCATCTAAATCAATACTGATAAAACTAAGTTATGACTATTTTCCTGGCAGGAGTGCCTTCCTACCTTGAGCCAGGATCCATCTGGTTGGGAGACTAGTTTAACTGTTTAAGACTATATATATATATATATATATATATATATATATATATATATATATATTTTATAAAGTAAACTTATGAAGTCAGCAGAACTTCTGCATCTTGTAGCCAAATCTACCCTCACAGCGACATTCAGTCGCCTCTAAAATCCATACAACAAGATGAAGAACTCTAGAGGGAGTTGAGGGCTGCTTCAGCAATCAGGCATGAGAAATATAACTAATCAAGCTAGACAAAGCTTATTTAATTTAACCAATTAAATCATATGGAAACAAACATACGATAACAGAATTTGGGTAGCTAATGAATTCTGCCATTATACACCAGTTACAACATCTTCAGTGGATTTTGGTATGCACATCCATTCTCTTCTACTTCACTAACAGTGGATTAATGAGGTACTGCTTTATGACAACCATCTTTTTTATTTAGAAACCAAAGACTCATGATCACAGCATTCTCATGATTCCCTCTTCTTGCATTCATATTCTGTCTATTCGCTTGATGCGTTCCATACATGTCATGTTAAGTATGAGCATTGAGCAGATGCACATTCAGTGTCTTCAACACAGTGCCTAACCATCCTGCATTATAGCACAGGGTGGACACAACTCAGATTGTGAGGCCATATATATGGTTGCAACTGATTAGGGGGCTTCTGCAAAAGTTGAAGGATAAACTAGTCAATCCAGGCTTCAGAACACATATAGTCGTCCACACCAATAAATACTGAATTAATATATAATCAACCCAAAAACCATGCGAAGGTGACCTTCTCAAAACTGATTCGAGATAAACTTGATTAGCTAATGTTAATCAGTCTTTCTTTTGTTTTTCCTTTTTTTTCCCCTTAATTTCTGTTTTTAGCAAATTTCTGGATTTACTCAGTTTTTGCTCTTCCCTAATTCTGATCAACTTTGCTCCTTCGTTACATAGATTTCAATGTTAATAGAAAGCTGGCTCTCTTGACAACCTTCATGGTCAGATTTCATTTAAATTGCTTTTTTGGTTTCTTCATTCTATGATTGTTTTGATTTTTGGGTGTGACATGAGAGAGCAATCACTTTCTTCAAATCCAAAGGGTTCTTCAGAATTTTTCTCCAACCTTATTTTTGCTATATTTTTCTTTCAGTAATTTAACAAAAGAAGACATTATTTTGCAATCTGATCACTTTGATTATATTAAATTCTGTTCATTTTACCAAATCAGTATGACAATAGAGAGAACCATCAGTTGCAGCCACTTGCAGGCTATTTTCAGGGACAGGTCTAAATATACAAGTCAGGCCCCATTCTTTGCTTTTTTTGCATCAGATTTTTTTTTTCCCTTCCTGCTTTTAATCTTGTGGAACTGCTCATTGTTATTCAGCATGTCAACAGAGGAAGATATTGATCCTGAATTCTAATCACTCTGATCAGACTAAGTTTTGTTCAGTTTTGGATAACTTAGCATATCCATAGAAGGAATGATATGCTTCTAGCCTATAGTTGTTAATTTCAGAAACAGATTTGACTAGCAGATCAGACCCTTCTCATTGCTCTATTTGCATTAGGGTATTTCTACACATCTTCTACTGATTCATATCTGATTCACTGCTAGTTCTCATGAACTTTGTCTCAGTAACATTAAACGATAAACTTTTTCATGTGTCACATTCAATCATAAAACCCATAGACACTTTCATGGCATCTAAGAACAATCTGATCTCTTTCTATTTTCCAGAAAGCTAGCTGGCATGCCTAGTACGAACATGAAATTATGTGCTGCGTCAATTTGAAAATGGCATTGTCGTAATTGACATTTATTCATGCTCTATGACATACATATGCTTAACTATGACCCGATTAGCAGATTCCGCTGCTGCCAATTTCACATATGTATACATTTATATATCTTCATATACATATAAATACAACAAAACATATAGGAACTACATGCTGTAGCTAGGTCTAAATATTCCCTTACCTGTAAGTCAGAAATATGTCTGCAATGTTGATAACTCTATTCCCATGCACCAGAACCAATTTGACTGGTTCAAACCGCTTTCTTGCAATCAATATATGGTTTCATATTATAACACGTCCTTCTCAATAGAACTTACAGACGTCATATATATATATAAGTAGGCAAGACACTTACTAGATTTGGTCCTGAACAGGGACAGTTTGTTTCAAGCAGAACCTTCACCCATGTCCTGGTTTTCCACTGCAACCCAAGGCTGAAATGATGGAAGGATCACAGTTAGTCATTTTGTCAACCTTGTTCACCAGTAATGCAGCAGAACAGAGCGTACTCGCTCCTTTTCCCCAAATTCTTGGTGCCAAGGCCCTCTTCACTAAAATTGCAGCAAGTGGAAAGCTAAAGTGCTGCAGTACCAGTTTAAATAAACACTTTTCAAGGTGGTCAGCCTTCCATTAATAATTTCCTTCCTCTCTCTCCCATAAAGGAAGTAACGGGTCAATTTTCCCTCCATCATTAATGTCATTGTATTTTCTCTGAATCTGAACTCTCATTCTCTTTTCCCTAACCACTTCAGTTATGACTTAATGATAGAATTGGCTGGATCTAGTGTCTATCTATTTGGATCTACCATTTAGTGTATACACACACACACACACACACACACACAAACACACATATATATAAATAGATATTTATGTATATATATATATATCTATCTTTATAGATATATAGATGTATATGCATATATATATATATTTATATTTATTACCTTTGAGAATCTCTGAACACGTATATGTATTTACACACTGTTAAGTTCTTAGCTGCATACTAAAAAAAGAGGTAGGCCCTTCCAAAAGAAGTATCAAGGTTTTCTTGTTCATGTTTCAAACTTATTTTATAAGGAATTGGAAATACAATAAAATTCTATACACATATTGATTATTGAAAGATATAATTTTGATTCTTTTTTTTATTTAAAGTTTTCAAGCATGGAGAACACATCTGATGGTTGGTATTTAACTAGAGTATTCTCAAGTACACAGTAACAGTGCTTCTGCATCTAGGTGCACGCACACATATATATAAATTGTGTATGGAAAGTGAGTACTACCCACCGAATTGCTATTCAATAAGCCAATACTCACTTTTCCTTCTCGAATAGTCAATGGCAGGGTAGACTTTTTATGGTAGAGATGGTGGGTACCATTTTAATGGGCACGGTTTGGATTTCCTGTGTGTGTGTGACCATTTGGCTGGACTTCTTCCATTTTTTCTGATTTAACTTCATGGATGAGATTGGACTGTTTAAATCTGTACGTTTGGAAAAAATAAATTGTTCAAATTCAATACGAAAATCAAAATTGTTAGAGTTTCAAGGTCAACCTTTTAGACCCAATTTGTGCATTGGACGTGGGCTTTTTTCCCCCATACCTATGGATCTAGTTTTTGTGTGGTCATCTGCAAGGTCAGAATGGAAACAATTTGGCTAGAATCTGGCCAGACAGCTATAGAGAGAGAGAGAGAGCGAGAGAGAGTTCGAAAGTCATAGTTGGGATGTCTCTAGTCTGGTGACGATACAAAGGTGAGAAGGGTAACGAAAGCTCTAGTTTAATAATTTTATTTATGTAGTGTAAAAAGGAAGTCCTCCTTCTGTTTGAAGGAAATTGGAACCGAACATGAGCCCTTATACTAGAGGATGGAGTCTGGTGCCCAATATTCTTCCAAGGTGAACCTTCCAGCCATTAAGAGTCTATGTTAACTCTACACTCAGCATATATAGTATTAAAAATCATGTTCTTTGATGTCTTGAATCTCTTGATCATTTTTACAACTTGACAAAGCTAAGACCATTCATTTATAATCCCAAAAATTTTGATTTAAACATTGAATTCTCATGATTTTCCTTTTCTGAATTTTATAGTTTTGAACACTTCGTTCCTTCAATAAGTTGGATTTACAGAAAATGATGCATGTATTATTGAGAAGCAGATGGCGTAGGTGTCTAGAATATCAACTCTCCCCTCTATGTGTGTGTGCACACGCACGCATGCTTCTTGTCAATAAAAGCTATACAGTTGAAAAGATAATTTTCAAGGACATAATATGAGGTCAATGTTGCTACCTGAAGTGTCCACTTGCTTGGAAGAGTTTTCAAGGATGAACCGATCAATTGGAGTATGGTGTTAATTAGACTATGTGTTAGTATATGTTAATTAGACTATGTGTTAGTATATTGGTATGGGTAGAGGTATGGGAAATGGGTATAGACACGACAGTTTTAAAAATTGTGGATATGGGATACAACAAAGTATCTTTACGTATATATATGTGTGTGCAAAATTGTGTAAAAATATGCAAGACTAATGCAAAACAGGTGAGAAAAATGCAAAACAGCTTAAAAGTACACTTCGGATAATTCATATGCGAACATAATATGCAAAACGTTAGAATTAAATGAAAAAGTGCAACAAGTAATATTTTTTTTAAGACGCCGTGTCCAAGTGTGTCACTATACCGTTGTCCGCGTGTTGGCATGTGAATACCGGTACCACAGCAATTTTGCCGTATCCGTGTGGACCGTGTCACTTAGGTGACACCTGCAGTTACTAGGATATTATTAGTTCCAACTCTTTGTTGCTTAAAATGTGTGGCTCCTTCAAGCCTGTCTATAATTAGTTAGTCTTGGTTATCTCTGAAAATATTACCACTTTCCCATGTTCTTTACTTACTGTAAAAGATTTTGTCTTGAAATGAAAGCTTGCTTCTGAAATTTGTACTCAATCAAAAGATAGGGTGTTTCTTTCTCTGCATGCTTTCTGTTCCCTATGAAGATTGAATATTTGAGTAAAAACCAACTTGCTTGCATACAATCTGGTGATATAAATCCAGTAAATTCAACTGTTCTTTTGCAGCCCATGGCTCAGTTCCATTATTACTGGTGACTGCATTTTTCTAACACCCCTTGTATGTATTCTGTCATCAGGTTGGTTGTTTCAGTCTTATGGGTTGTGCATATCGTGATATATTTGTTGATTGATCCACCACTTTCATCCTTCCTTAATGAGGTTTTTGTCAAATTAGACAATATTTGGGGTATGCAGCAAATATTATTTTATTTCTTTTTCTTCTTTGTTTCCAATCTTTCTGGTTGAGATTGTTTTGGAGTTTGACTTGGTCTATACTTGTTTGAACCAGGACTTTTTGGGACTGTAGCTTTTGCATTCTTCTGCTTCTACTTGCTAGTCGCTGTGATTGCAGGGGCAATGATGCTTGGTTTAAGATTGGTTTTCATCACGATTCATCCCATGAAGTAATTAATCATCTTCTCAGAAGTGCTTTCTATAGCTAGTAGAATCTTCTTGTGATGCATCAATCTTCATGTTTTTAGGTGGGGTGCAACACTGATGAATTCATTTCTTTTCAATGTGGGGTTGATTCTTCTATGTTCCATCAGGTTCTCCATCTACCTCTCTCTCTCTCTCTCAGTGTTTGTCTTTGATGTTTTAATTTCTATCAAGATCTTTTGTTGTTTTAGTTTCCATCAAGTGACTTGTTATACTGTTATTTTGAGGTCAACAATGTACAGTCAGCAAGTTAATAGATTAATAAGTGAATTCCATGTCTCGTTGCATTTTTTGCAATTATGTTGGAGTTTGTGCACTTAGATTTGACGGTCGTTCATACATTGGAGGTACAGACATGAAGGTGTTCATGGTGTCAAAACTATTGATGCTCTTAAGGTGTTTGAATCCATCTGTTGCAATTGAATATAAGATAGTTTCTCATGATAAATCGTCTCAAATGTACATGGATTTTTGCTTTATGTTGCTTAGGACCCAACTTAATCAGATATGCCTGAGATGATGCAAGGAGGTGGCAAGAAATAAAAATATGCTACCCTTCTGCAACATTGGACTTAAAACACATGAACAGCCTTTTTCTTTTGCATACTGCTCAGTGAGTACATGCATCAAAGAATTTTACATGTTGCATACTTATATCATGCGATTACCACTTACTCACCCTTCTATAGTAGAAAAGGTGAAAAGATCTTCACTCTAAGAACATGGAGCTACTAAAGTTCATTTTCTTTTTTTCTCTCATAATTCATTTACTCACTTTTTGGCACCAAGATAAAGATGGAACTACCATTTAGATAATTCTGAGTCTTTGACGATATGGAAGATTAATAATGTTTGTGCAATTTCTTACTCGATGTACATTGTGTTCCAACATGTAGTGAGCTTAGATTAAGTGTCCTTGTTACATATGATTGAGGGTGACATGAATTGTTACTCTACGAGTGGAATGGCCCTCTTAAGGCACATACATTTGCACATGTGAGACCTCAGGGGTCCAAGTGTTGAATTGTGCTCTAATATTGCCGCTTCAACTTAGCGCACTTTCATGTTGGGCTCGAGCTCTTGGTTTGATAGTTTCAACTTCCAACCCACTTTTTTGTAGCTTCTTCGGTTCGAACCATGATAATCTAGCACTTACCTGACCCCCAATAACCTTCTCAAACTTCATTACCATCTCCTTAGATTAGACTTTCATCCTACTACCATAGTCACAAAAAACGTTCTCGCCTTTTACACGTTGAAGTTTTTCTTGAGTGTAATACGATGAGCTTAAAGAAAAAGGAAAAATATGGTACTTTTTAAAAAATTTAAAAATCCTAAAAATTAGGAAAAAAATAATATAAGTGAGAAACTAATAACACAAACAAAATAAGTAAATAAGCAACAAATAAAAATTGGAAAATAAAAACAAGCAGTTTGGCATTAAAAAAAATGTAAAAAATCCCTAAAATGAAAAGAAGAGAAAAAGCCAATTTTTTCCTTTTTTTCTATAAAACGGCATTTTTTAAGTTTAAACAACTTATTTCTCTCATTTTATATACATGTTTTCTTAAAAAAACATGTTTTTTGTGACTATGATCTTATCCCCTCAAGGCACACAGGTCCGCATGTGTGGGACCTTAGATTCGAGTATTAAACAGAGTTTGATACTAATTGTAACGATACTAATTGTAACGACCCAACCAACTCTCCACGTCGGGCTCGAGCGTTTTGTTTGGTGGATTTCAACTTGCCCTTTAGCAGCTTCGGTTCCACCTCTCGAGGGGATCAGGAAGCATGACAATCAATCATTTAACTATTCTCTCTTCTAAGTTCTTGAAGAGTTTTTATAATCTTCAATACAAGGCTAAAGTTTTAGGGTGTTAGAACTAGAGCCTTCTCAATTTCCTCTATTGCTTTTCCTACTTTGAGCTTGAGGTGTTGTATAATACGATGTTTATCCTTTGTTTGAACCTTGAGTTGGCACAAAATTTTATATGAATATGCTATGATAAAGAGTTGGACCAATACATAATAAATTATGAATATCAATTTTTATCCAAACATGAGCTTTAGTATTCAGGTGTCCAATATATATATATATACGTGTGTGTGTGTGTGTGCACGTGCGCACATCCGTGGATGTATGTGGGATCTATGTAATGTGTGAATTGTGAATTAAATAAATATTAGAAGAATTTTTTTGGGAATTAATAAGTCCCCGCTTGTAACAAGTCTATATTTTTTTGTTTGGTGCTTTATGACAAGATGCATGTTAGGTGAAAATCAAAGGCTTAGATTGCATAAATAGTTGATGGTGAAAAATGAACCTTTCACTAGACTAATTTTATCTATAGTCAGAGTAAGTGCGGCATACATCTATAGATTCTATACATCTACAATAATTGGCTATGACACTCATCAATACAGATCAATTAACATGCCAACTTAAAACACACACACAGGCGTGCACGTGCACATGCGTGCACGTGTACATGCGTGCACGTGCACATGCATGCACGTGCACATGCGTGCACGTGCAATGCGTGCACACACACACACACACACACACACACACACACACACACACACACACACACACATATATATATATATATATATATATATATATATATATATATATATATATATATATATATATATATATATATATATATATATATATATATATAAGAGAGGGGGGAGGGGAAGGGAGGCAGCTCGAGCCCAATCTATGCACGATGTTCCTTGTAGAGATAGAGAGAGTATTTAAATGATCTCCAATATGCCCTTTCTTGAGACCATTGTCACAAAAAATGCGTCTTATTGGAAAAAAATGCATATAATACGCCAAAACACAGTCATAAATCGTGAAAAAACGTGTCTTTAAAAAAAAAACACCAGTAAATAAAAAATGTGAAAAAACACATTATATGTGTTTTTTGCGTATTTTTTATGATTTTTCAGGATTTATTAAATGTTTTATTTTTTAAAAAATTGCCGAGATTTTTTTGAGATATTTCTGAAATATACAACTTTGCCGTATTATACCCGAAAAATTCCTCGCCATATAATACCTATACACGTTTTTTGTGAGGATGCTTGAGACCCTCCAATGAAATCATAGATCCAAAGCAATTAAGTTGACGTGGTTTATGTATATATATATTTTTCAAAGAACAAGTTTATATCACATCATCTCAACCTACAAATAGAAGAAGCAAGGGCATAAAAAATTAATGGATTAAAAAATTGTACTTTTTATTCATCAAAAGTTTTGCTGGACCTGTCTACCCCATCAGATTTTGAAGCTGGACACTTGAGGCACATCAAAGCTTAAGGAACACCGTGTAGCCTCTCTCTCTCTCTCTCTCTATATATATATATATATATATATATTTGAAATCAGTCAGCTACCTCTATTGCCAGATGATTTTTTTATTTTATTTTGTGTTGTTAAAAACTGTCGCAAAAAGTGTGTTTGTAATGTCCCGTTGCTTGGCCACTGTTTTGTGTGATGGAATACACTTTTTGCGGCGGCTTTTAGTACACAAAATAAAAAAAATAACCAGCCAGCCATGAAGGTATTCTGCTGATTTCTTATATATATATATATATATATATATATATATATTTATATATTTATATTTATTTATTAGCTGAAATCCTCTGGCCATGGCGTCGGGCTGCATGTGGAAGAATCCGGACAGCCTGAGACTTCAAGAATCCGGACAGCCTGAGACTTCCACACCCTATATATATATGTGTGTGTGTGTGTGTGTGTGTATACATTTACACACATGGGGCAGCATCTCAGAGAAACTATGTACTTTTAGATATTGGTTATGGCTGGAGAGGAAGGCAGGCCACCTTCATAATTCAGGAATTTGTGAATTTTCTATTTCTAACAAAAATTGTGGTTATAAATTGCAACGTTTCTGATTCTAATAATATGTCGCTATTTTATCCAATTTCAGTGTTATCCAGTTTTGCTCTACCGCATTTGCTTACTATGCACAAGCAACTGCTGCTCAAGAAATTTTTGGGCACACATTGGAGTCTCTTCGTGGTATCAAATATCTGTACAGGTTAGTGTTGTCTGGCATTGTTGGAGCATGGTTACTGAAACACAAGCTCAAACTTTGGCAAATCCAAAATTTATTTTCTGTTTTTTCATTTTCCCTGTTTTCCAAAACCTTGTTTTTCATGTCCTAGAAACTTGTGTTCGGAGAAGCATAAAAAGGCACTAAGCAGCTTTCCTGTGGCTACTATAGAACATCCTTGATCAATAACATGATATAGCTGCTTAGAAAGAGAGTCAAAATTATTAATTTTATTGGTGAAGAGGAAAAGATGAAGATGTGTGCAAATGTAACAACCTGACCCACTTGTACACTGGGTTGGGGCTCTTGGTTCTACAGATCTCAACCCGCTCCTTAGCAGTTTCTTTTTTAACCCAAAAAAAACTGGAAGCCAGGATAACAACCTCCTTTACAAATCATTTAAGACTCTTCACAGTCTTAAATATAAGACTAAACTTTTCAAATCCGGCATTATAATCCACCCTCCTTAACATGTGGGGACCCTGGTTCGAGTATTGAACCGGCTCTGATGCCACTATAACAATCCATTTTATAAGTCCTTCAAGGCTCTTCACAAACTTAGATACAAGACTAATCTTTTGGGGTGTTACAATCTACCCCCTTCAAGGCACACACATTTGTGCGTGTGCGACCCAAGTCCAAGTGTTGTACCCGAGTTCGATACCAAATGTCATGACCTAGCCTATTTCCATACCGGGCTCTGGCTCCTTGTTTGACAGATTCCAACTCGCTTCGAGCAATTTCGATTCTCGTCCCAAAGGGTTATGAACCAGGACAACTAACCAATTAATAACCTCATTTATAAGCCATCTAAGATTGTTCACAATCTTTGATATGGGACTAAACTTTTCAAAATGGGGCGTTACAAAAGTTACACTGAAGGTCACAACAGTCATGGTTCTCCATGTGTGAGAGAGTGTGTGTGTGAGTATTGACAGAAATGGAGAAGAAAACAACTATGGCTTTAGTGAGTCGGAGATGGAGGAATGAAAATGCTGCCCATGTTTTATGAAATTTCCGAAACTGAAAACTTGGTTTTCCATTTTTTTCTTTTCCAATTTTCTTAAGAAGCTTGTGTTTGCTTTTAGTTCTACATGATAATACCACCTGCTTACCAGACTATTTTCTAATTTTTGGTTTCCTTTTCCCCTTTCCCAGTTTTTTCAGAAGTCTTGCTTTTGCTTCTAGTTATATGTCATAAAATTCATGAAACCAGCATTTTAGAATATGTAGTTTTCTTGATTCCGGATGGCCGTCTGCCTATCTGGCCCCATCTTAAGGTTGTTGGTTTTGGTCTTCTAATGGTGCAACTTTTTTCAGGTATAATGTATTCCAAATTGCATTTGTCGTGCTAGCCGGTCTGACATTTGTGTTTTATGCAGCATTTGTAAGTTCTTTTTCTTGAATTTCTCATTGTGATGATGAGCCGTGTGTCTTGCACACTAATTTAATTTGAATTTTATATGATCAGGGATGGAGAAAGAGGAAAGCTACCGGTAGGCTACAACTTTCGTCTTGAAACTTTTTGTGACTAGATCATCCCTTGGTATCGTTCTACATTTGTTTCCGCTGTTACTCATCTGGGAAATTTGAATGAGGGGGACATGTTTTGGGATCTCTGTTGGACGAAGATTTGTGAGATCTGATTGTGATGTCTGTTCTGTCATGCGAGATGCAATGGCTGTGAATACTCTTCAATTATTCACGACAGGGAAAATCCATTCATTGGAATTAGATGTTGGTGCTTGTGACATATGCAGAGGATGTCTGTGCGACCCTGTTTCATGTGTGTGTATCTTGTGTATTCTCTTGAAGTTGGTTCAAATATGTCACTAGTCGAAGACAAATTGTGTGAATACATAGAATATGTCTCGCTTTCATGTATTGCAGACTTTGAGCTGTACTTATGGCGCAGAATTTGAGTTGGCCTTTTATTTTATTTCCAAGTCTTAGATGTTTAGGTGGGGGGGTTTGGGGACGGAGGGATTGGTTCCGGTGGTTGGGTTTGATGTTTACCTCAAAGTTGATGTTTTTTGTATATGCAAGATGCGAGTCGCTACTTGCACAAAAATAATGAAGTTCCGTTGTGAACTATCCGTGTCATCACCTTTCTTTTGACTTTACAGTTTAAAGAAGATGTTTCAAGGAATCATTTGACAATGGGACTAGTAGCATACTAGTCTATGCATGTGTTTTAAAGGTCCAGGCAGATTATAGAACATTATGCTAACAACATTTTATGATATATGGACCAGTATAGCATACTGGTTCTCATTGCTAATCGACACCTGAAGGTGTTGTCTGTCAGATAAATGGATTTGCATGTTGGAGAATCTACGAAGGGTGAAAAGTTCTAGATAGAAGTATGTCACATAAATTGCAGAAAATAAGTAGGTTTCTTAATATTGCAACGTTGGAGAAACTGTCAACTTACAACTGTAAGAAATTTAGTCAGGGAAGCACAATTTTCTTTTGGAAGCACTGCTGATGGAATATGTCTGCATCTAATCAGTTGGCGAGCTCTGTGTTGTCCTGCGCAGGTAGGTGGTGTGGATTGGTCGTCGCTCGATACATTTGATAATGCAAATATGATTTTTCTTGCCTTCACAGCTAGAATATCAGATGCTGATGGGCTGAATTTGTTGCGAGGAAATGCTTGGTGTACCCAGCCTGTGGATAGGGAAGGTGAACGCAAAAGCCTCCTGAGCGTGGAGGGGGTTATGTGGGGGTTCGGAGGAGATTGGGTTCCTGATGAGATGTGTGGTTAAAAATGGTGGGAGGGCAAGGTTCTGGACAGAGAATTGGGGGTGAGGAGTGTTTTCTTACTTGGTAAGGGAGGAGGTTCAATTGAGATGTATAATGTTGTTTTGTCGTTGGTGGAAAAAATATAATCTAGATTTTGGTGCCTTGAGGGAAAAAAAATCAACGCAACATATTAGATAAATGATAAATATAAGTAATAATTTAATGAAATTAAAAAAAGAGAAAAAAATCATTTGGAAACGTTGAGTCTATCGTGAAGCGAAGCGAGGCTGTGCCTCCAGGCATTGAAGCGTAAGCTTCAAGACTAAAATGATGAAACTTAAAATATGCATAAAAATAATGAAAAATTAAAAAAAAACTAATGCGTAACACACTGATCTTTTCCTAAACTAAGAAACATTTGTATGTATTGAAAATTTTTCATTATAATTTTATCACTAGTAAAAAAAAATTAATAACTAGTAAATTAAAAATTTAAAGGAATGATATATGCTACAGCAGGAACCATTGGTAAGCCATAAACTGTTGTCTCTTCTATATATCAGTCCTATCCTCATATGCCTCACATTAAGGCTAATCTGTTGCGCGTAGTCAAAGGAAATTCGTTATCTTTCCTCACATGCAAGGTAGCTAATTTGCTATAGCGCCTGCGAATATTTGTTATGGCTGATGGTTTCGCTGTAACCCCTGCGTTCTTTTTTTTTTCTTTTATAAAAATATTTGTGAGAGTAAACATACTGTGTGAAACCAAGAATTTTCTGTAACACAATTTAAAATAAAAGATAATAGGTGGCATCTTTTTTGCAATTAGTTTTAGATATATCGAGATTGTTTCTGAGATACTCTTCAATTGGCATAAATGAGTAATTGATAAAGTATTACAAAGTTATGACACAAAATATTGCACAAAGATACCTTTACTACTAAGGAGACAAATCCCATCTTAGTTAATATCCCAAGAATGAGGTTGATGAAAGAGACAGAAGTGATTTGCTATGTGTCAGCTATAAGATATTTGATATATGTGTAGGTCTACACTCGTGCAGGCATTGCATACATCAGGGGAATATTAGATACCTCAGCAATTTAGATACGTGGAGAACAAACTGAATGGATAATGTGGTATTTACAATGACAAAAAAAATCATGTTCACATACAAGAAATGAGATCAGTTGGGGATCCTTAGGTACTTAGACCCTGACTTTATTGGGTTTCTCATGCCTAGTTATGTCAAAATGTTGATTCATAGACGAGCGTTAAGCAAACACCTATAGCTACATTCACTATGGGTACACAGTTGATAACTTGTTATGAGGCACATACGACTATGAACAATATTAAAGGAGTTTTATAGCTAATTAGCAATATGGTATTAGGCAGGGCAATTAAGATGGAGGTAATTGAACCCTAATGACCATAATCGTTCAATCGTTTTAACTAGTGGCCTGGGTAATAGAAGAGTCAAGTACCTACCCCACTGTGATGCTAGCTTGGCCTTCAGAGAAATCGCTATAAGCAGAAAATCTGTACAGTGTCTGTTCTTAGAAAGCCATTAAGGCACTTGTGTAAGAGCATATAGTTCAACAGGAAAATGAACTCGGGCATGAACTCGCTCATTGAGCTGGCTTTTAGTTGAAGTTGACACAAAATATTGGAGCAGATTACGTGCACTAGCAGGAAGGATGTGTCTCATCTGATGGATGCATAGACCAGAACAAGGATTCTCATCCTTCGCAAATCAGAAATCTTTCGACTAATCTCAGTTTTGTAATGCTTTCTAGCTTCTATACTATATTGAGTGTCTCGCTGTCCTTAGTTTCCGAATCTAAAACCAAAAGGTGATTGTCTACAACCACGAAGATAGTTTGAAGCATTGGTAGGACCAAATAAACTTGAACCGAATATAAGTAAGTTATCCTTGAGAACATGAGCGCTGGAGAAAAAAGTTGGGGACAAAGCTTGCTAATGCTGGCCAATAAGAGTGACTTAAACATTTTGGTCAAATTCCATGGGGGCATAACATCGTTGGTTAGGTTGGTGGCATTTTGAGAATGCAGTGTCAGTTTTTTATTAGCAAGGGTGCTATATTCTCATTATTATGAACCACTTGGCCCCGACCTCACCTTGAAAGAAGTTGAGAGTTCAATGCCGACGCTTTGCTTTAACCCCAGCTCTCTCAGACTGTAGGTGTCTCGTTGCACTTTTTACGCGTCACATGCTGCCGTCGACCACCACAGTCCATACGAATCAACAAATAACAGATTATGGAAAGAGCAAGCAATGGGAAAGACATCGGAAGAAAAAAGTAGTGGAGGACGCATGGATCGAAAATGAGAGGTTTATTTTCGAGGGTGGTCCGATACCTCAAAAATAATGTGATTTGCGCGTGCGCGAGCCATTTTCTTTTATGGTGTTGGTTGCATTGCTATCTCCATGACCATTATCGACACAAGTTTCGTGATTCTGAATGAGTGTGCAATGCTGGAGAAATGCCGGCTTATTGTTAATAACACTGAAACCCGCATTTCTTTCTCCGAAACGGCTTATATCTATACCACTGTGCACAATTTAAAGGTAATGACAAAAAATATTCCTATTTAAATAATAAAACTTCTTAAAACATAAAAAAAAAGCTTACTAAACAGTTTACAAGCCTAAAATATATATATTCTTTTAAAAAAACTCGAATAAATATCTCAAATCCAACACCGCCCGCCACCCTTCTTTTTTCCCTTTCAGGTTATATTTGTAGGCACGCAAGTCGATCACGCAACTCGACCTCCTTATCCTTTCTTTGCTTTTTATGGAGGAAATAAAAGGATTGGCTAGTCTAGAAACAAAAGGGCAGAGCCGCAGAAGGAAAAAAAAAAAAAGAAAAAAGAAAAAAAAAAAAAGTAGTGACACCAAGCCTGTGCTTTGTGTATATATATGTTGCCCTACCCCAACCCTGAAGGCACCCAGTCTCCGAAACCGCCTTTCTCTTTTCCTGCGTATCCCTTCTGTCGTCGTGCTCATTTACAAGCAAGGTTTCTGTTCTCTCCCTCGATCTCTTTCTGCCATTGTTGATATGTGAATTTCTTTTCCTTCTTTAGTGGGATATATATTTTTCCTCTGGTAGGACATTTTCTGCCAAAATAGCTGTAGATAATCGGTCAAAACAATCTCGGCAATTCTGGACATCCGCTTATATATATCTTGGCGTCTTTCTTTGTTCCTTTGTGCAGATCTTGATCTCGTATTCCATCTCTGTTCCCGACCGTGATTTAGCCGGTGGGTCTATTCTCCCCTTCTGCTTGCTAGGTGTGAGCCGGGAATCAGTTTCAGAGAAGATAAAAAGAAAGAGATGGCCGATACGGGTGTGGTGACCGTTTACGGGAATGGTGCCATTACTGAGGCCAAGAAGTCCCCCTTCTCCGTGAAGGTGGGTCTGGCTCAGATGCTTCGTGGTGGTGTTATAATGGACGTTGTCAACGCGGAGCAGGCCAGGATTGCCGAAGAAGCCGGTGCCTGCGCGGTGATGGCCCTTGAACGTGTTCCCGCTGACATCAGGGCACAGGGAGGTGTTGCTCGGATGAGCGATCCCGGCCTCATTAAGGAGATCAAGCAGGCCGTCACCATCCCTGTTATGGCCAAGGCAAGGATAGGCCATTTCGTCGAGGCTCAGATCCTCGAAGCCATCGGCGTCGACTATGTTGATGAGAGCGAGGTTCTTACTGTAGCCGACGAGGAGCACCACATCAACAAGCACAACTTCCGTGTCCCCTTTGTCTGTGGCTGCCGGAACCTGGGGGAGGCCCTCAGGCGGATAAGGGAGGGGGCGGCCATGATCAGGACTAAAGGAGAAGCTGGGACGGGGAATATTATAGAAGCCGTCAGGCACGTGAGGTCGGTCATGGGTGACATCAGGATCCTCCGCAACATGGACGATGACGAAGTTTTCTCTTTCGCGAAGAAGATATCCGCTCCTTATGACCTGGTGATGCAGACCAAGCAGCTTGGCAGGCTACCAGTCGTGCACTTCGCCGCCGGTGGCGTAGCCACGCCTGCAGACGCTGCCTTGATGATGCAGTTGGGCTGTGATGGCGTCTTTGTGGGCTCTGGCATCTTCAAGAGTGGTGATCCGTCTCGGCGTGCTCGCGCCATAGTCCAGTCTGTAACCCATTACAGCGATCCTGATATCCTTGCAGAAGTGAGCTGCGGCTTAGGTGAAGCTATGGTTGGCCTCAACCTCAAGGATGATAAGGTTGAGAGGTATGCAAGCCGGTCAGAGTGATCACGGAGCAGCGGTAGCAGCAGCAGAAAGAAGAAAGTCGAGAATGAGAACGACTCTAGGTGATTGCCATTAGCGAGACCCTCAAAACTAAGATAGTAGAATGAATAATGAGTATGCTATACTATTACTTGCTCTGCTCAAGCTTTGCTTTATGCACAAGACTGTTGGTTCTCCATAGTATTACTTGCTCTGCTCAAGCTTTCGTTTATGCATAAGATTGTTGGTTCTCCCATTCGATGTTTAGATTTAAGGTGATTAAACAGAATTTGTTTGTCCGATTTGTGGTGGGCGATTAGACAGATGCTTGTCCTTCAATTTGTTGATTAGTTTCGAGGTGATTAAACAGATTGCTGGTCGTCGAATATGTGGTTTGTTGCGGATCCAGAGGGTTGCCATAGAGTCCTAAACAGATTTTTGGTTTCCTTCCTCTCTCTCTCCCAATTATACTCCTTTCTATCATCTTTACTCGATGTGCAGCTCGGGCCGTTAATCAAGGTTATGCGTCTCTAGTTCCGTTCATCTTTCGAACTTCTGTTGATTCGATGGCCATTTTCTTCTCTTTTTAATTTACAAACACCACCCCGGGTCTGATAGTGGATGCTTCTGTTAAAAACTGGGTCATCTGTAGACCTAAACAAGTTGGGAATGGTAAAAGGCCATCGCGAGAGGGTCTTCTTGCCCAAACCGATAACTGAGTGTCTCATGGAGTGCCTGTAAATGTCTTATCCTGCCCCTACGAACTTGTAAACAGAAGCTTCTCTTTCAATTATGAGAACGAAGATGACCACGCCCATGTGATATCTTTGCTACCCCTCAGTTCTTTTTTCCCTTGCTTGTTCTATACTTCCGATGCAAACCTGCAAGGGTTGAAGACCTCTCTAACCTTTCTTATCCAGAAATTGGAGCTGCTTAACTGCTACCCCAAAACCTCGAAGCACATCAACAAATGCAAATCTTGTCTTCTATGGTGACAATAGAAGGAAAACAGCTGAGAGTTAGATTCCTTCTTTCAAAGGCATTCAGAAGGACTTTCTTCTAAGCAAGGTGGTTAGAAAAGACTCCAATTCTTTGGAGAACAGTATCAACTTTTGTTAGACACCGGGAGAGAGATTTTGTTTCAGGATAAATGGGGCGTTCAGTTAATCTAAACTGGTCCTCAACAGGTTGATTCATGTCCACCCCTGCAGATTAGGGCACCTAGTTCAAGTTTGTTATCCACCCACAGTGCTAAAGGTAGACATATACTATTGCCCTGGAGGTGGCCAAGAACCACTAACAGCCCATATGGATATTTAAGTTACGGGTGCACTTCTTTACGATCTTCTCGCGTCTTCAGCTAGGATGACGAATACAGGTCTTCCAAATAGCATTTTTGAAACGATTACCTTGACTAATAATTTGGTTTTTGACAGCCCAGACCTTCCACATTACGGCGGAAACTACCAACTTCCAACATTTGTTCATCCAGCCTCTTTCGAATGAGGCTGCCAACTGGTGCTGCAATTCTTGAGATACAGCAGATTGTGGAATTTTCCTCCATTTGAATTTATCGACAATGAGATGCCAACAGTTAGCAACATATTTGCAACCAACGAAGAGGTACTAGGAGTCTTCCACATGGTTCAAAGTAACACAACGCACATCTACTAGCAATTTGAAGCGACAATTGCAGTCTCTCTAGCGTAGGTATTTTGTTCTTATAAGCTAGAAAGGGATTCCATTGGAATCTGGGGTGGCTATAGCTATATTACATATGAAAAGCCCTCCACTTCATGCATGGAGAGGGGCTGCGAACACGGTCCCATTTACTGTTCCTTCTAAATTTTTGCACCTATTTCCCACTCCAAACCGAAATGTCTGTTCTGGATATGTCATTCTGGTTAATTAACTGGATTTTACTAGCAATCCGACTAGCCAAGTTAGGGTTCTAACCATGTTGTCTGAAAGCGGATAGGTATCACTCGGGACAGATTTTCGACTGGAACCGAGTTCAAAAGAGTATGATATTGCCACAGGTCAATCCAAAATTTGGCCTTCTCTCCGTTTCTCACTCTCCATTCCGCCTGATTTTTAACCTTGTTCTGCTGCTTAATCATGTTCTTCCATAACCAAGATTAGAAAAGGTAGTCCTGCTTACTAGTTATTGTAAAGTGACTTGATAATATGTTAGCTCATTTCTATACAACACAAAGTCACAAACGCCAGGAATCCTGAGGTGATTTCAACTTAGGGATTTTCGTTTCCATTCAATGAACCGGACTCGGTTGGTATGTCAAGCAGATGGCACGACAATAGCCGAATCTTGAGAATACTAATGCACTCGAGCACAGGGTTTTGGAGCACGCTTGTAAGTCGGAAGTATCACATCTGGAACATGTATTCACTCAAGGCACCTCTGAATTATTGGCTCGAGAAATGATCGGTGTGGCTGGTTTGTCTGTAGATGGCCTGTTTGGATATTTAATTGTCCCATCTTCCGTGAGCAGAAACAGCCATGACAGTTGATTTGTATTGGCTGGTTTCACAATCTTTGCACACGCAGCGTGATAAAACATGTAGATGGACGGTTAACATCTGAACAGAGATTCCTGTCAAGTTTCCACCTCTAAGATGTAAGCATTATCTGTATAGACGGATCCTGAAATTAAGCACTGTCTGAAAGCAAGCATAACAGGCAGCGTGATAAGATATGTAGATGGACGGTTAGCATCTGTAGAGAGATTCCTTTTGAGTTTCCACCGCTAAGAAGTAAGCATTATCTTTCTGCTAAGGAGTGTAAACCCATTCCGCCGGCTGCTTGTTATAGACAGATCCTGAAATTAAGCACTTTCTGAAAGCAAGCATTCTTAACACGGACAAAGTTAACTGTCCATCTGCGGCCTTGGGTTTCTGGACAAATGGTTGGGCAAACAAAAGTATTTTATGTTATAGGTATTTAATTGCAATAAGATCAGTTTTCATTGTTATTTTGCTGCTCGAATGTGATCACTGTTATTTTTCTTTTCCTACATTAGAAGGTGGACGCCTTTCACGCCATCCTCTGGCAAGGAGAGTATTAAACTTGTTTTACTTCCAAACCATTGTATGTTCAGTCCGATCTTTCTTCAAAAAATTATGGGTTGTGTGGTGGAAGGGGATTGAACACGACTGTACCAGCGAATGTTGGAAATAAAGTTCCTGTGATGACAACGACATTTTGTTCTCAAGGTGGTTCTTGTTTGCGACGGAGTATGCGAGCCTTAATTTTTCTAATTACTTCCGTACCAACTCAATTTGTTCATGTAATAATATACAAGATAGTTGGCTCACTCGTTGAGTTGGCTCTAGAATTGCCCGAGTCAGCTTGGATCGCTAGAAAACCTTGCCATAAGTCAATGTTGACCCGGCTCACTCAACCTGACTCGCAGCCTGACTTGGTATTGACTCGCTCGATTCAGGTTATTTTAAAACTCGACTGAGTCAACAAGTCAACTTGCTGACCCGATGATTCCGTCATCTGCTGCTCCGAGTTCGAGTCACAGGTTTTGCTAACTATGATATACAATATAAATTTTTCTCAGTAACATTGGTGTAAAAAAAGTTTTTAAAATGAAAAGCATGTCAATTTTTAAAACATTTCATTCCTTTCTTATTGTTGAACTTTTTTTACGTTGGTATAGCTTACATATCGACGCCTCGACGTCCTAGTAATATATATGTATTGGTATTTGATAACGCATATTGACTAAGACGTCTTCAGATACGAAGTTTCAGATCGTTAACGTTTTGACGATCTTATGAAGTTGTTTTGTATGATTTGAACAGTACAAACGAAGTCAGAATTTCTTGAGCTATGTGGTTTAAATTTTTAAGGAGATGTCGTTGTTTTAGAACTATGTCTCGTAAATTTTTATATACAGCTACAATTTTCGAAAATTTTCTTAGTTTTATGGTTTAGATGTATATGCTGGATTCATCTATACATTGGATCCATGGAAAATTAGTCTAGTATATGTAATTTCACATATGACCATATATAGTTCATAGTGTGAAAAAGATGCTTTCTAGCTTTCTCTCTCTCTCAGGCAAAACTAGGAGAGAGATAAAAATGTTTAGGAATATTTTTATTTTGTTTTTGTGCGTGTGTGTGCCTCATATATATATATATATATATACCATTCACTTTTTTCTCTCTTTCCTCCTCCTCTCTCTCTCAAGAAAGATGCCCGGAGGCTCCTCCTGCCGTGGCGGGCCAGATGGCGTTGGTCCTGCCGAAGGATGCCTGCCCTGCCATCACTGGCCCCACAGGTGACGGCAGGGGGGACGTCGGGCGGCTTGCCGTCGGGTTTCCTCCTTTTAGAACGTGTGAGATAAGGGAGAAAGAAGGAGGAAGGGAAGGGAAGGGAAGGGAAGAGAAGAGAGAGAGAGGGAGAGAGGAAAATAAATCTGAGTCATCCGATCGGATGGTTCCGATTTGATGTCTGCAAATGTTAAAAAACAGTTATCATTCGGTTTATATATATAAAATATTGGTAGATGCCAAACCACTTTGTTAAGGTTTAAAAACCAGACATTTTAAATTCATGTTAAAAAGTATTTTAAATAAAATGTGGATTTTCATATTGTGTTTATAAACACTAATTTAATATAAATCATGTTTTAGTTCAAGTTTTTTTTGTTGTAAACATAATGGAACTTTATATTATCAAAATTTTGATGTTACAAGAACCCTCATTTTTTTGCTATTAAAAAATATTATTTACGTAAGAAAATGACTAACTTTAGATGTGTTTCTCATCAAATCACTCTTAAGATCATATTTATAAGGTTATATTGTTATAAAATTACATTTTAATAGGTCTGGTTTGTTTTTTACCTTAGTGTGTTTTTGTGTGTGTGTGTGTGTATATATATATAAACAAATTTGTCCAGATTCAAAATTTTATTTTTGGCAAATTCGACCAACAAATATGGCGGATGCCCCCAAATCGATCAGACAAAAAATATATGCAGACTAGTACTCCCCTAAGAAAAAGAGAATTTATATACAAGGACTCAAACTTATGGAGAGAAGAGTCTGATCTCCCATTTTCCAAGCTTTACAAAATCTAGAGGACGTAGCGTGGGATCAGATGTCCCAAATAAGCTGTTGGCTTAGGATAGAACTCCACAGGAAAAACCTTGCCTCGATTTATATCGGTCAGAAGAGCAACAGCTTTTTATATATCCTTTCAGGCCAATGATATGGATGCTCCAGAGATTACGAGAACTCAATTATATTTATATCCATCCTTCCAGGCTGTTGAGCCTGTTTAAACCGTCTAATCGCAATAATGGTTGAACATGATATGTAGTTGGACTGTTTCCCTCATGGTTGTTTCATAATTTGTACGTGAAGTAAGCTTCTTTTCTTTTTTTTAACAAAACTAGCTAATATTAGGTTCAATTTTTGTTAACAAAAATTGAAGTTTGTTTCGAACTTCTAACTCTATGATGGCAGTTTTCCATCTTTCAGCAATTATATGTATGCATCAATCCGATTTTTCTATGATCATCACCCCTTTATCTTTCTCCCTTCGTCCCTTTCGTTTTGTATCTCTCGCTCTCTCTCTTTGTCTCTTGTTTCAGAGATTTTTCTCATCAATGGTAATCTTTGTTTAAATGTATGTACATTTTGTACATAAAATCACAAGTGATATCCATCTGCTTTGGCGATAGAGATGTGAGGTCCCGATATAGCACTGAAAAGGATTACCGGTACATAATCGTCCCACCGACATCTTTTGCGGTGTACGTCAGAAAAATTTCCCAACGCCCAAACTGGTTGGAAATCATTTTGCCTAGGAAATTTTTACCAATGTCTCTAAAGCCATCAGCACATGAATTGCCAACAACCTTAGGGCGTGTTTGCCAATATTTTAGGCCGTGGCAATACCACCACTGACTTACACTAAACATTTTTTTTATAAAAAAAGTGCATTTTACGACGACTTTTAGCAATACAAAATAAAAAAAAACCTTTCAACCGATATAGATATATGTATAATATTTTAGGCCGTGGCAATACCACCAATGACTTACACTAAACATTTTTTTTATAAAAAAAGTGCATTTTACGACGATTTTTAGCAATACAAAAAAAAAAAACCTTTCAACCAATATATATATATATATATATATATATATATAAATATATAAAGTCTATCCTTCTGTCAAAAATTTGACGTAAAGAGTACGACGACAGGAAGAATTTGTCGCTCGTGAACTTACTGCCGGCAGTGAGGAGGCGTCGCCTTATCTGGGCAGCTCCAGCAACGCCCCGCCCCCGGCGGCACTGGGGATCGCGAAGGACTCCCCTCCACGACTCCAGCGACGCTTCGCAAGGCGTCGACCGAGTGGTGGAAGGGAGGGGACGGCCTTGCCCTCCAAACCGCAGTTTTTTTATTTTGTACTTTTTTACAAGTGCAAGGACGCTTTATAAGCGTCCCCTACGCTATATATATATATATATATATATATATATATATATATATATATATATATATATATATATATATATATATATATATATATATATATATATATATATATATATATATATATATATATATATATATATATATATACCAAGATTCATGATTACCGTGCTTCGAGAAAAGTGATCACGACAGCCATCATGTGAATGGCATCGGAGCATTTAAAGTATGGGAGAGCTAGTGACACTTGCATGAACAATGTTATTTGGGGAAGATTGATGCACACGACACGAGACGGCCCCCTTGCAAATCGTCATATCATGGAGGAACATGTGCATATCCGTTGGCCCAAATTGACTCGTCGATTTCTCCTCCTCTGATGTATGTATGTATGATCCATCTCTGTCTTTCTGTGATCTCTCTCTGTCTCATCTTTGAAGAAGTTTCCCGCCATCTTCCAGCTAGCTGGCTTGGCTAGGAAACGTCATACCGAGCTTGCTTGTCGCTTCGATGGGTGTAGAAAAGGAAGGTGCCGCGAAGCCGCTTGCATTTCCGCCGTCAACTCTGCAAGTGGCCAAATCGAGTAGCAGCTACGGTGCAGCGATGGGCTCTGCTCTTGTGGCTGCAGGTGCTTGCACGTGAAGGCCATGCAGCACGCAACATGCATCTAATTACTTTCCCCACGTATCTTCACATTTGAATTGTCATTCTTTATTAATCTTCCATTTTAAACTTTCATGGAGAAGAAAATTAGGAGCATGCATGTTGGTTGTCTGTGTGATACTGTGTCACAGGCTTATTATTTAATCATAATAAAATAAAACATTTATTTATTTGATATTATACACGCCACATGTCAATGGAGAAATCTAGCTTCTCAAGGGCACTTTCTTGCTTGTAAGAAAAAGATGTTTAATCAGTTAGCGATTTAAAATTAATTAAGCTGCACTAATTATATTGAAGGCTTTAGGGCTCTTCTTCAAGCATCACCAATCCAATTGATTAATGACCTGAGTAACCTGCTGTTGGTCATGCGTCCTGCCACTCGCTCTTTGGGGATTCACCTCTGCTGTATCATATATGCGCTCGGATGGGCCGGCCATCGGCAGGAACAAGGCAACTGTGTTGCTTGCTGTGTTAGTAAGTGGGAGATCTCTCTCTCCCTTTCTGTAAATATAGCCTGCCGATTGAGGGATTTAGATTTTAAGGCTAGGTTTTCTTTGTTGATTTTCTTTTCATAGTTTTGTTGCTCATTTAATAATAACTTTTTTATTTGATCTATTGGTTTTTCTTTCACTTTGATGAGTGCCTTTTTTCTTAAATTTAGAGATCTACTTTAAAGGGAGTCAAGTCAAGGACCCTACGTCGTGTTTCGGGTTTACTTTCAAAAAAAAAAATTATTGCAAAGACCTTGAACATGCTTAACGATTGAAAATGGATTAGGGGATGAAATTGGAAAGCAATAGTTCAGTGTTTGCTTGTCTTTTGCCATTGTTTGTGTGTTCCGATTGATTTTTCTTCCAATTAGTTGGTATGACGATTAACTTCCACTTCCTTATAATGGAAATTGATCCAATTGCGGGAAGAGGAGGTCAGGTGGTGAACGGGCGTGAAAGTTGGAGAGTTTTGGCTTAAGCACGGGCTATATTTATAAAATTTTTGATGATTATAATTACTTAATTTGCTTATTAAACACTGTTTATTGCAACATTTTAAATTATATTTTTGCCCCGCGCGCAGCCAAAAGTTTTTGGCTGATTGCATGATGCATGTGTCGCTGCCACGCATCCTCTATGTAAGTTTCGAGGAAACTTCATGCATGATGCCTATATTAGTGGCATCTCCAGTCCGAGTTCCCATCTCACGACCAAATTAAGAGTGAAACGGATCAAGCCGTGCCCGCGCTTAGCAGTTGCATTATTTGCTAGCCAGCTCGATTCCATGGATTGCATGCGGATGAAAGGAGGAGAGGACGGTGCGGCACTACTACCGGATGAGCGGAGGCTGGAGAGAGGGCTTGGATCGGCTAAGGGCAGCTGGAAGGTCCCCAAGACGAAGCACGGCGGGCGCACAGCCCACAATATGTCCTCCTCCTCCCTAAGAAAGAAGTCGGACCTGACGCTGCTGTCCAAGGTCCGGCTGGGCTTGGTGTCGGCCGTGCTGGCCAACCTACAGGAAGTCATTCTCGGCACCAAACTCTCCGTCCTCTTCCCCGCCATCCCCCTTGCCTTCATAGCCTACTTCTACCACTTTGGAAATGTAAGCAAATTCATTAATTACCGTACCGGTGGCATGCGTTTATGTTTATATATATATATATATATATATAGTCTAGACGCATGCTTATGTTACACACGCACGAAACAACCCCAGTCAGTTTCTTTCGTTTACCCTTCCTACTTCAAGTCCCCCATAAGAAGATCGATGAAGTAATCGTAATACACGCTGCCCTTGAAGCTGCGTAAGGCTTCAACTGTTGATATTGACCACCCGATCGAGTTAAATTTAGTTTGAAGAGAAAGACTGATTGTCTGCGTTTTTTCTTGCTGTTGTATATAAAATTTCGAACGTCAGGTATGGATCTTCGCGCTGAGCCTACTGGGTCTCACGCAACTCGCGGAACGTGTAAGCTTCCTGACAGAGTGAGTATTGGAGCTTTTCTCCCTTTCTTTCGATCTCACTCCCTCTCTTTTCTTATGGTCGTCTCTCCATATTATTACAGGCAGATTGCATTTTACACTGGTCCAACAGGTATACCATTCCCTCAACTATGAGACTGATGCTGGCGTCGCGAGATAATTCCTCAAGGAGGAAAGCTGTTGTTATCTTTTTGGAGATTTGCGTATGATATGATACGATACTGTCCTTTCAGGATACTTCTAAAACCAGTCTTGCTCTGTAACTAACGACTGCCCGTTTGTTATCGACGAGGCGAAACAACAAAACGTCATTCACTCTGACTCCGCCCGGATAATTAATGTTACTCTTCAGTTCAGTCCTGTTTTGCTACGAAATGACATGACATTTTACTCCGGTTGCCTACGGCTTCACAATTGAATTGATCTTCCTCTCTGTCTCTGTCAACACGCACCCCTTCGGCCCTGGTCAACAAGCACCAACTTTTTGAACACAAAACGGACTTATTGGATGTCTAAGGTTTTCTATTTTGTCCTTGAAAAATAAGATAGAGTACTCCGTTCCATCGCTTTGGATGAATTAGGAGTCGGGTTTGATGATTATGCATGAAATGATGAGCTGGTTTAATTTGAGAATGTGACTGCAGTTGGGGGTCTCCTGAATGCGACGTGCGGAAATGCCACCGAGCTGATAATAGCAATATTGGCTCTAGCCAAGGGCAAAATGGAGCTTGTCAAGTGCTCCTTGCTGGGCTCTGTTCTTTCCAATATGCTGCTGGTGCTGGGGACTTCCCTCTTCTTGGGAGGACTCAAGAATATGGGAAAGGAGCAGAAATTCGACCAAGTGAGGAGCCGGACTACCACCACCTCATATATGCTTCAATTTTCTTTTTTTGGCCTTTTAAATTCAACCTCATGCATCCCGGCAAACATATACACCATGCGGAATTAGTATATATTATATGCATACTTTACATGGCTGATTGCGGCTTTCTTTTATTCGTTTTAATTTGTCACATGTGACAGACGCAATCGGGAGCCACTTGCAGTCTTCTCCTGATGTCCTCGCTCTGCCAACTGCTGCCTTTGATTTTCAGCTATTTTGAGAGCACCGGTTATGTGCCCCAAGGTTCCCCTTTGCACTTGTCCAGAGCGGGCAGCATCCTCATGCTCATCGCTTACGCCGCATACCTTTTCTTTCAACTCAAAACACATCGCCAACTGTTCGAGGCCACAGAGATGGTAAGATGGCCAAGTTAATTCAACTGCATCCAAATTATAATTTCTTTAAACCCATCAGCTGCATGCGCTGATGACATGGGCCCCGGAGCTCATAAATCCTCATTATGAGCCGGCCCCCGCGGCACCGTGTACACTAGCCACTTACTTGCTGCCTCCTACTCTTTCTCCCACCTTACAACCATCTACAAAAAGAAAAACGGGGAAAAAGGTGTCAAGTTAACCAGTAATTAAATAACAGCCTTATGTACATTGTAGAACGAGCTATGCTACTTGATCTGCTTAATTATCAGCTTATAAAGTTGGTGTTACTAGAGCTGATCCTTCTCATCATCAGCTCTGCAGCAGTCATCACACACACACACATATTATATATGTATATATGCATTCCACTAACAACAACATTGTTTGGGTTGACGGTTACAGACAACATTTGAAGATGAGGATGGTGAGGTTAATGAAGAAGAAGCAGTCATAGGTTTGTGGAGCGCCGTCTGTTGGCTACTTGGAATGACGGCCATAATCTCCATCCTCTCGGAATTAGTGGTTGGCACCATCGAGGTCTTCTCTCTCTCTCTCTCTCTCTCTCTCTCTCTCTCTCTCTCTCTCTCTCTCTCTCTGTGGTATGTACGACTCTTAATTTGGTGGTGTTATGGTAAACTCAACTTGATCTTCCAACTAGGACGCGTCGGAGACATGGGGCCTATCTGTGAGCTTTGTCAGCGTAATCCTACTACCTATTGTTGGAAATGCAGCAGAACATGCAGGCTCAATCATTTTCGCAATGAAGAACAAACTGGTCAGTATATCTTATACATCAACCATGCACCATTTAGTTTTTACATACTTCGTCCCCTTCTCTCTCAGCTCGCTTGCTCGGCCGCTTAGTCCCTTAGTTATTGTCTTGTTTGCAGGATATCTCTTTGGGGGTTGCCATGGGTTCCGCGGCCCAGATTTCTCTCTTCGTGGTAAGCTGCATGCAGATTAACTGCGTCAGCAGTGACAAAAACTATTCGAGCACTTCGTCATATGATAGGCATTTACACGTTTCTTTTCTTTAGGTTCCCTTGATTGTAATTGTCGGTTGGATAATGGGAATCGATATGGACCTTGATTACAAGCTCCTGGAGACAGCTTCCTTCATCATGTCAGTCATCGTCACGATCCACATTCTACAGGTTTATGTAATTTTAGTTGGGATTCATGTACAGAAATCAATAGAACAAAAGCACGCAGATCATCTGACACATTTTATTATTCTCATCCTTGGGGTGCCTGGCTGATCTGATGAGGAATTCTGAATGGCAGGATGGTGTTTCCCACTATATGAAGGGATTGGTCCTGCTTCTCTGCTACCTTATGATCGGAGCCACCTTCCTTTTGCTTCAGACTCCCTCATACGGTAAGTATACTCAAACAGCAGCAGTACTCTTAAACGCTGTGCTGCTGAACCCATCACTATGGGGAATAATGCATCTCTCTCACCCCGTCTGTACCTAACTATCTTGATCCATCATTTAGCAGAGCACAATAAGAGAATCTCCGTTGTTGGCGGAAAGCAGTCATTGAGAAGAGACATCCTTGTGTAGGGGAAGCTTGTTAATCACCCTCATGCATCAAATTTCCAAAATACAGAGGTGGCTCCATTGGGCCCTAGCTGAGTCACCCATGCACGAGGGCAGTGGGGGAGAGGGACTCGTCTCCATATGTTTCCCTCTCTTCAAGTCTTCGTGCCGCCATCCAAGGAGGAAGAAGCGAGATGAAAAAGTTGATCCCGTGTTTCATATGCATGTTTTATAATATGAGTCACCTGAGCTCCTATATAGGTTTTGGTGCCTGGTCGACTGTAGTGTATTCCCGTTTATCAACTTCAGTGGATCATCCTTTTGTTGCCTGTCTTATTAGTACCAGCAGTCTCCTGTTTTCTTGCACCAAAAATGAGAATAGAGAGAGACAGAGAGCGGAAGAAGGTTAGCATTGAACGTTACAATGAGTCCAACCCAATGTTTGGACGAAAAGCAACGAAAGGAAAGTTACTCGAATAATGGGTTCAAAAGATACATAATCAGAAAACCGAGCTTGCAACGAGTCATTGATCAGCCCCTTCCCCTTGAATGGGCCACCTAAAAACTGTATACAGGTCTATCTGAACCGCTTGAGCTAATTGATCCAGCAAGATTTGGCGCCTCATTAATATTCCCTAGGCGAGCACATCATTCCTAAATAGCCATCCAACGAGCGAGCGAGCGAGCTGGCGAGAGATATTCAAAACATGTTTACATGATTCTATCAGAAAAAAAATTAAAGCTCTCATTACCTCTAAATCACGTTTAAAGCATCAAATTTGGTAAACTATATATATAAAGGAAATGTCAGTAAAAGATAGGAGATTGATTATAAAGGAAAATTGATTATACCGGAAATATCAATAAAAAATAGTATTACGAAGAACAATGGAGAACTGAAATTTGTGGCCCTCTCTCTCTCTCTCTCTCTCTCTCTCTCTCTATATATATATATATATATATATATATATATATATATATATATATATATATATATATATATATATATATATATATATATATATATATATATGTGTGTGTGTGTGTGTGTGTGTGTGTGTGTGTGTAAAGTGGAGAACAAAACTTTTACACCATATTCACTTTCATGCAGGCTTGCAAGCAAGGCAGAAAATCAATTTTGGTGCGTGACACGTGTGCCAAAAAAATAAAAATAATGAAAAAAAATAAAAAAAAATGCTGTAACAGCAAGCTACTCATATTCAAATAGAAGAGAAAATATTATTTTACAGGCATCTAGTGGAGAAATAAAAATATTGCATTATTCTAATATCAAATATGCTATTAGCTAAATATCATATTTCTCCTACATTTTTGTAATAGTCAGTAAAGCTTCATATCGACACTTGTCATGGACATCAGTAAATTTTTAACCGACCGACATTATTAATCGGCATCGACTTACATTTATGGTCCGTAAAAGTGTTTTATTATTAATCTGCATAGGAAGCATTTTTTTCCCCTTGAGACTTTAATCCGTTTTTAAGTTTTGTAGGGTTTTTAATTAAGGCGTAGGCCTATCAGCGGACGGGGGATGGGCACGGCGGGTCCCGTACGTCAAGTAACGTAAAACTCTTCCGGTGTTTTAATTTGGCAGCTATGATGACGTAGCTGCCTCCAATGGCCGCTCGTCTCATGACAGGGCCCGTTTGGATGACAGCCCAAAACCTGGTTTTAGAGTTCCCAAACCATCTAATAATCAATGTTATTAAAATTAGGTTGAATTGGCCTGAATCGAACCCTTCAAATTGAATCGGCTCCAATCATATCTGATACAAGGGCTTTCAACAAATCTGAACACGTGTTTCGTTTTTTTTGTTTTTTTTTAAGGGTAGTTTCTGACATGCTTTCCATGGGCCTTTCGCATAGCATTGCCCTTTTGAACAAAAATATGAAACTGATCATATTCTTAACTAAGGTATTATTATTAGGTTATTATTTTGACTGCTATGAATAATATTTTTAATTAATATTATTATCATAATCATACTCTTGATGTTCTAAAAATTTTTTAAAGTTAAAATATATGTTTTAATTCATTCGATTCAGAGATTCCATTAGCTTTCCATTCAATTAAAAAGGTGAAATTCCTTAACCATTCGTTGAGACATTTCTCCACCTTTTCCCCTTCATTTTCCTTCATCTATTCACATGAATGCAGATTCACCTTGGCTTCATCCATCACCAGAAACTAAAGTTTCTCTTCTCTTTAACATTTCCTGGTCACATGAACTAAAGGGGTGCATCTTGTCCTCCTATTCCAATAACAGTCCCTTTTCTCTTCAATCCAAACGAAAGAAGAGACACCACAAGACTACTGGTTCTTCCAAACAGAGTTCCACCTTGGTCTTACCTTTCACCCTTAATTCCAAACAATTGATGTCCAGTCTGAGTTTCCGTCAATGTAGAATCGAACCGACAACACACCTTCTACATTACACCAGGTCAAACAACACTGGAGAAATTAATGCGAAGAAGATTGAGGTGGTAGCACATTGATTTTTGTGGTTGTGAACCCCTACCTATGTTCGAGCCTAAAAACCTAACCACATTCTCAAGCCTTGGCTTTCAACAGCAAGAACACTCGCTTCTTGATCATTATACCCATCGCTTCATTTTCAATTTCAGACAAACAAGCTCGCCTACAAGGAACAGAGATCTCAGGTGGGGCTTGAGCTGGTTTATATGTTAATTTGAAATAAAAAAAAAAAAAAAACAGTGACCTTAGTAGCCGAGGCAGGTGTAGGCACAGATCCACAAAACGGTTATTTTTGTATTGACACCTCAGAGTTATTTGTTCTTGCTGCCCCTTAAAAACTGAGAACCTAAATACGACTTTCCCTCGGCGAGAAATTTTAACCATCACTAATTTTATTACGATACAACTTAAAAACTAAATATCTGGTCGGAAATGGAGCCAAAGGGTACCGGCCCTTGCAAATTAATTAGGAACCGTAAAAATATTTAACGGAAAAATGGAAACTAAAAAAGTGTTGCTTCTATGCTTCCGAGTTCGGTGCTGTGAAAACGATGAATCGAATCGATCGGCCAGGCTGCCCATACTGGGAATCACTTCTGATTCAGCGATTTCACGCCAAATATATTAATATGAGCCCTTGCCAACGTTCTCTTTTTTAATGACTTCTGAACTTTACATAAGCAAATAAGGTAAATCGTAGCTTAGTCTTCTGGCTGTGGTCAGGTGGATGTTTACCACATATTCTCAACTCTAGCCTCAAAATTAACACAGCATGTTCGAGTGTGGCACATTCCCAAAAAATTTATGTACAGCGGTGCGGCGAAGGTATTTTATTATTATTATTATTTAATTTATTATGTATATATTATTATTACAATTTAGTTATTAATATACATATAACATACTTGAATAATTGTATTGCATAGAAAATATCAGAACAACATATATTATATAAGTAACTTAGTAATATGTCATTCTAATTGAGCTCGGGTGTGAGTCGGAGCCGCACCTATATCCAGTGCGCACCCGACTCGATGCAACTCAAGTGCAGCAGTAAAATAGAAGAGTCTGATGAATTAAACTGAAAAAGAGCTGCACTTCCACCGATATGGATGTCCAATGAATTGAAACTTAGGCTCATCTCAAACTCAACAGGTCGACCTTGACTCAAACTTGATTAGTTAATAAATGAATCGTGTTTGAATTTAAAAATAAACTTATTCCAGAAAATGATCCGAGCTCAAGCTTAGATCGGCTCACTTAAGCTCGATTAAACTCGTGGAGACTGAATTTATAAAAGGTGTTTCTGTAAATTGAAACAAAACAAGCTAGCTTTAATGGGATGGCCCTCCGGCTAGCAAGGGAGAGCTTCAAGCTTGGCTGTTTGCACCAACTTAAAAGGAAAATTTCCTATAAAATGGCTCGGCTAAGCTCAGTCCAGATCTCAGCTCGAGCCTAACCAAGCCAGGTTCGGGCCGTGGGAGGCAACGGCCTCCCCATCCTCCATTTCTTGCATCAATAAAAAAAATAAATAAATAATGCTGGTCACCCGACCCTTGCGGCGGTGGCCTGCTGCCGCTTTGCCATTGCCGGCAGCGAGGGGGAGGCTTCCCTCTTCTCGTTGACGGGGAGGAAGGTTCCCTTCGTCAGATGCTCAACGGTTTCGTCGATTGTCTTTTGTTTTGTTTGTCCTTTTTTTTTTTAGGTTTTTAAAATCAGGAACATGGGCCACCCATGTTGACGGCCCACACCAGCCGAGCGTTTTTGTTCGGCTGGTATTTGCATCATAAAAGTCTCTCTCTCTCTCTCTCTCTCTCTCTCTCTCTCTCTCTCTCTCTAGTCTATATATATATATATAGGATGAGCAGACGCAGTTCAATCCCTTGTAGATGTCACTGTTCGGGTATCAAAGTACTACTGCAACGCCATGCCCCAGTTCCAAGTTTTCTCGGCATTCAAATAGAAAAATCACAGTTGGTAAGAAGAGACAAAATGAAGATTCCTTAAGCAGCAACCAGAGTCTCGTTTTTTTCACCCAAACCAATTAAGAAAAGTTTACCGCAATAACCAAGGCTGTGAAACTAGAGGAATGCAGGAAGGTATTTGTCTCCTACCACATATTCCCTTGATGAATGAAGTCAGACTCACAAACAGACACAGCATGAGGGCCTGCAGTGAAAACTCCCATTAAGCATGTGAATCCACTAAATGTAAATTTATTGCTTTTACCTCTTAAGTGGGAAAACAAACAAACAGTTTTTACCAAACGGGCATACTTGTACATTCCCATACGCTAGATTCCTCGCCAATAAAAAATGAAAAAGCCTCACTATGAAGCAAAATCAGGAAGTCAGCAAGGGTTGATTCCAGTTAGTTTTTGTTTCTTTCTTCCATCAATCCCTGAAACTCCTTTTGACTTGATTCGATGAGACATTTCACGGTGTCAAACATTGTCAGGCGAATGCTGCAACAAAATAGTTCAGAGGCATAAAAGTTATGGTACAGCAACCAAGACAAAGTTCCATTGACAAGATAAAATAATACGTTGAGAGAAAAACCTGCTGTTCGGTAGATTTTTCAAAGCATTAGGCACAAAGCCCCTATATAACCCAGCGACTCCATCGCGTGCAAGAATACCTTGTCAATCAGGTATTTAGATTTTGTTCCGCAAAGAAGTGCAACTAAGATGCTTATACCAAAATTCAGAACGGACAGCGTAATAAGTTGCAGACAGCATCTTAATGAGTGCCCAAGTTAACAGTTGAAGAAAAAAAGACAAAGGAGAAAACATTCTGCGAAGGACAAAAGAAGTAGCAAAGATAAAGGAGATCAGAATTATACGACTTCAGAAGTAACCAAGAGTTTGTGTAATCATAAAACCCATTTGGATCCAAAGTGGGGTCAAGCAGCATTGTCATACTTCATACTAGGCAGTCTTGGTTACTTCAGGTTTCTCCTAGAAAATGGTGTGTGTACCGTTCCTCAAAATGCAAATTCATAACTCTATAATCAGAGGTTCAAGATCTACCTGAGGGACTACACTGCTGCTTGAAGGACGGTTCAAATTCAGATTTCCCTTCAAACTTGTGAAATGTATAACTTTCTCTTTGAACTTCAAAAAAATTAGGAATTTTCTTTTTCTATAGTTCATTTAGATGTCAAAATTAATTATTAGTGTTGGTATTAGTAATTTGAGCTCAAAAGGAACAAAGGTTTCACTTAACCTCTTCCTAGAGCAAATGTCCAACTTTCAACATTGATAAAGTTCTCTTTACAGAAAATACTCATAGACAGCTATGATCTTCGTCCAACGTATGTTGGCAAAGTTAGATCCTATAGATGTAACCACCATGATTCTTTTTTTAGGAATAAACTCTTGGATGATTTCTCTGATGAAATTTTGTTTATAGACTTGAGAGTACTATGAGCTATTGATTTTCAAATTCCTCGATTGCCTAATTAACTAATAGCGTACTCCTAAATAGATCCCGTAGATCACACCTTTGCATCAAATTCTAAAATGGCATGTGAAAAAGTGAGAAGAATCATGAAACTGGCAAACCCACACCCTCCTACCATTAGGAGGAACCTCTCTCTCTCTCTCTCTCTCTCTCTCTCCCCACACACACACAACTTGATGTAGCTGATTTCTGCGACCTAGGAAAACATGGAACAGAAAACAAATCTTCATGATGCATCTCTGTGAATTCATGTAAAAAATGTGTCATCAAGAGAGATATCAATGGAGGACTGTGTCCCGTGTGGCTAGTAAGTGCACTAAAATGATTCTGAGGCTAAGCCATGTAGGTGCATGTGGTACGATGCTGCAATTTCCAGACATGGGTACAGGGGTATGTCTGGTCATATGTACACTATAAGTGAAAACTATATATATAATCATGAATTAAACACATAGTTTCATGAGATCATGAAGTGAGTGCATATACATATAACTTCCAAATTATGAAGAAGATTCAAAAGGATTATTTCATCACCGATAGGAGCAGTGCAGGTGCGGGTGGGGAGAGTATATATATATATATATATATATATATATATATATATATATATATATATATATATATATATATATATATATATATATAATTATACAGTTGATTAACTGTTTAACATAATATATAACTTTTACTCATGTTATTTTTAATTGTAGATGACACGTTAGAGTGTCAAATGATGCCCCTGTCATCCCTTTCTGAAAGGGATGACAGCTGCCATCCCTCTTTAAAGGGGATTGCAATTTACAAGGACAACCGTCTGCTCTCCTTTTTAGTCCCTTCTAAAAAGTGAGTGTGCATGTGTGTGTGTGTCATGCATGAAAGGAGGCTCTCAAGAGTAAGTTGATCCAGAAAGGAGTGTCTCCTTATAGGAGGTGCTGCCCCTCCTTCCCTCATTTTTGGTTAGATAATAAACAGAGCAAGAATAGACCAACCACATCTCTTTTAATCACTTGCCTCGTATTTAAATATAACACCCAGTGGTCATTTATTTAGCTTTGTTGAACAGCTTTTATATACATACATACATACATACATACATATATATCTCCTTATCCAAGTTGTCCACCAATTTTAAACTTTGCTGTCTCCCATATTGAGTGTTTGATATTGACATTTATGTTGATAACCATGAAACTTAGCTTGCTAAAGAAGAAGCACACCATTGCAAAATAGGCCAACAAGCATCATTTAGTCTGTAAGGTTAGGCAAACTAGACCAATAGTTGCAAATATACAGACCAAAAGTGATCATGCCTTACCAGGCTCAGCCCCATGAATGAAACCTGAAACTCACCTAGCAGGCTAGCACTTGAATACAACAGCTTCACATTTTCTAAATCAATTATCACAAGCTTAGTTACCATATGAACACTTGATTCAAACTCCAAAGTATTTTATGACATTACATGATGCTGTATCATTTTTTAACCTTCAACTGATGTAATTTGCATTTTTCAGTTTAGTTTTTATCAAATTCCTCCATATTTGCACTATTTGCAGAAGGTGTTTCATGACATTAGTCAATTTGACTTGCATTTTCAGTTCAAGTTCTATACAGTTCCTAAATTCCTAATATATTTGTGCTATCCATTTCAGGACAGCCATGTACTTGAGAGAATTCACAAATTAAGGCTTATTGGATATCACTCCTGGTAGAGTGCCCACCTTTTTCTAGTTGTAAAGGTAAAAATGATTGGTCATAAATACTTGCAAACAACTAAAAGAAAACAACCGTTGAGGTCATAAAGAGGGAAAACAAATCTTAAGGGGTAAATAATCACACTAAGGACAACAAGCAGGAATAGTATGAGAACAGCAGATGGCAAAGAGTCCAATCGAGCACAACTAAAATATATTACCTGAAAAGGCATCAATTACATTTTTGTAGGGCGAGCCTTTCATTTGCATTTGCCTTCTCACAGTATCTAAAGGGTAACACATGAGAGTAGCCAGGCTTGCAGACATCAGTGCAGTTGCAAGTGATGATTCTGGTCGGCTTTGGTATCTCTCAGGAAGAGATTTCTTAACACTGGTAAGAAAAGGGCACTTAGTCCTTGAGACACCTAAATAGCTACAATCAGCCACTTGATCACAAAATAAATCAAGAAAGGCATGAACTCACACATCATAAATACAAAAGTTAACAGCAATATATGGAGCTATGCTCAGAAGAGAAGGTCCAAGACCACTATAAAAGGAAGCCCATCCTTCATCTCGTAACATGGCTAGAGCAACCTGGAAAAACATTCTCCACATTTCAAGTTCAACAAAGTAAGGAGAAACAGAGAAACAGATATGGATTCAGTTTTCCAAAAGACAAGTGAAACAGACATCAAATTCATATATTGACCTGAGTCATTGTCTTACAGCCTGGTTCAACTGCCAACCTTAACCTTAAAACATCTAAAGGATATGTTATCTGCCAAAACCGATATCAAGCTTAGAACAAAAAATCAAACTGCAAAGTGAAAAAGTAACCGTCCTTCCTCAAGAATACTCCAACTTACAAGAGTTGCTGTCATGCCAGCACATGCTCCAGCAACCAATCTGCCAGCAATAGAGAGTTCCTTGTCTTGCCCTTTAATAAGTTTCTACAGAAAGATACTACTGGCTGTTACCATCCATTATTGCAAAAGGAATTAATATTCCCATCTAGCAAGGTCTGCAAATTTCTTGGTGTAATTTCTTTATTCCTGCTTAGCATCACTTCAGATTAAGAAGATCTGATCATGCATTACATTCTTTAAGACCAAAGGGAACTTTAAGAATCATGCTTCACTATTTCAAGGCGCACATAAATCCGCTACTTCAAAAGAAAAAAAATTACGGTTAACATGTCTCTTTGGTCTCTGTGAGTTTAAAAGAATGAAAGAAGTGATACAAAGATGCAGCAAACGTAAACTAGTTAACCATGCTTCATAACCAATATATAAGAATTACTCTGAGTAATTAATGTCAGAAGGATCAAATGTGATAGGAATCAGATTAATTAATTATAGGAAATCAGGTTCATTAAGTATTTAATTTCCTTGAGAAATTCCAACTAGGCACCAGCCTGTCCAACCAAGAATTTGGAATTAGTGAAGCATGAAAAGTGAAAACCCAATTAGTTTCCATGAATTTGAAGTCTTTATTTGATAGTATTTCTACCTCACAATTGCCATGAAAGAAATAAGTTTCTCAAACCAACCTTTCCATGGCCATGTGGTAGCAAGAATTTTTGTCAAACATATAATCCAGCTTCAAGGCCTGGTAGCAAAGAGCAGAGGGGAAATTAAGTTGGTTAAATTCCGAAGAGAGTGTATTTTAGATGAGTGTCCCTTTTCACATGGATATGAGTAAACATCATATCAGATGTGTATCACATGAAGAAATGGTAATGATAAAAGAAAAATAAGGCCTTGTTATTCATTAACAAATATGTATACACTAAAATGCAAAGATGGAAAAAAAAATGACAAGCACTAACAAGTTAGTACTTCATACAACAGCTAGCATAGACCATAAAGACAAGATCAAATAAGGAAGCTATCACATGCTTACAAATGGATAGATATTGAAAGACTATAGAAAATAAAAAGATATCACAGAACAAAACAACTCTGTCCCACGAATTAGAGTTCTTTAACTCTAATACCTTGTATGCTTCATATGAGAACAGCTGCACAGCACTATATGGAATGATCCGCATGACCTGAAAATTGATACAAGAAAAACATCTATACTTTGCATAATAAAAATGCCCTGTTTGCAAAATAAGGCAGCACAGAAGTCAAGCATACCTGAGGGAGATTCCCTTTCCAATAACCTTTAACACCATCCTCTTTTCCTATCATCATTAATGCCTGAAATTGCAGTGTCAACAAATTAACTTTCACTAGGAACATTCAACTGTTTCAATCCAAAATAAAAGAAACAAAATATAAGCTACTAGTTTCTACTTTCTGCAGGAAAATGCTCGACACTGGATGCCTTTTAATTTGCTATTCATCAGGTTCTCAAAATGAAAATGCTGGAAGCAACAACAGCTACAATTGAAGTCAAAGATAACAAACAGGCATTGAAATGCAGAAGGGATGTTCACTTTCTTTTTCTTTTCCAATTCCTCTATGTAATATAAATATGCTTACTTGAACAGGAGATGGATCCAAAAGGATCTCGAAGAAGAATTGGGACATACTTCCAACATCAAAGATCATGAGAAATAGATGCAAAATAATTTAGACAAAGAAAACCAAAGGTTATAGATCAATTACACATGGAAAAGGTTTCCTCACATATCGGCATAAACTAAATTTTGGTTATCTGCAGCAAAATAGTTCCACTCTATTGTTTGCCAACTCCGGGAAACTGCAGCTTGCAATCTTTCCTCATGATGATATGAAAAGAAACACTTTATGCCAGGGGAGTTATATTCGAGAAGCCAGTGGCGTACTACTGAGATAGCATCATCGGCCATATTTTATCAAAAAGGAGATGGAGCAAAAGCAGAAAAGTTGGAGCACCTAAATTTGAAAACTTACCTCGACGAGCGTATGCATCAAAATATATCTAATAACGAGACTGCTGGAGGAAGCAAAAAAGTTGAAAGATTGCAAAGGATTCAATAAAGCTCGCGAACTCACTAGGCTGTGTAACAGATACTAGTGAAATGGCGCACTTCAAAACATCGTTTCCATTCTTCCATATGTCCATTGGATGGTATGGCATTCGGCGTCTATTTATACATTTGTTCAACTACCCGGAGTTTGCCAATTTACAGAACAAGCTATTCTTTGCGAGCTCTTTCGTGGCAAGATCTGAAGCCCAAATTTGACTAAGCTTAATCTTAGTTAGTCCATGCAAGGAAAAGGATACAAAAAAGTTGGTGCATAAGTGGAGACACCAAATCTAATGGCAGTAAAAGGAACCAACCTCAAGGAACCCGATGCCCTTCTTCGTACTTCCTTCTACAATCCGCAAACCATGAGTCTGTCAGAATACCACGACAAGTTAAAGAATATAGAGTAGGGAACCGGATAACGAAGAAAACGAGAAGGAGGTTGGAGAGAGAGAGACAGACCTGCATGAGAAGCTTGATTCTATCAAGAGGGGCAGTAACAGTCTTGGCAGCGGCACCGGCGAAGGCCCCGGCCGAGAACAGGGCGACGTCTTTGGGTACGAAAGATAGTAATGCCAACGGGTGCTTCAGGAATTGCTCCACGCACGGGAGATCCTTGGAACCAGTATCCACCACATGACCTTCCTGCTTCTTCTTCATCCCTTCCTTGTCGAGGAGAAGCGATGCGAAGCACCCCCCTACGCCGTCCTTGCCCCCAACCTCGGCGTACTCAGGAGAAGAAGATGACAAGGAGAGGCAGAAGGGCTCGCCATTTGAACTTTCTGAATTACGATATCCCAACGGTCGAAGTGAGGGGATTTGTCGCCATTGCACTACTCCTTCTCTCATTGAAGCAGGATCCTTCTTTCGTCAAACAGCAGAGAGATAGAGAGAGAGAGAGAGAGCGAAGGAGGAGGTAGGAAAGGCCCCTAGCGTGACTGCATATCCGACTCAGCTCGCGCTTCTGATAACACATAATACCCAAAATATCCAGCTCAACGCGCACCCTCCCTCCCACGACGGCCACTTTCCTTCCTTTGTATCAAGAAACATAACAAACACAAGAAACTGGTGAGAATTTAAAAGTGAAAAATCAGTGGTTAACATATAACAAAATGTATGAGGAATATGATACTTAACTAACAGTTTCATAATTGACATTAGAATACAAGAATTTTATTTCTTCACTGGGTACCTACAAAATATTATTTTTCCTTCTAATTTTGAATATGAGTAGCTTGCTGTTACAGCATTCTTTTTCTTTTCTTTTATGTTATTTTTCAGGCGTGCAAGGAATTTTCGGATTTGCTTGTAAGCCTGTATAAAAGTGAATATGGGGTAAAAGTTTTGTTCTCCATTTTGTTTGAAAAGCTTTTGACCAGAAAGTCACAAAAATGCTCACCCGATTTGGGAACAGAAAACCTTCACAAATGTAAAAAATATCCCTTTCCGAAAAATTGGGTTTTTTTGGAACAAAAAAGGAAAACAAAACAAAATTAGGGATGATATCAGTCTTCATCTTCATTTTTCAGTTCAATTCTGGTAGATGGGAATATTACTTCCTTTTGCAATCATAGATGGTAACAGCCAGTCGTATCTTTCCGTATAAACTTATTAAAGGGCAAGATTGGTTGCTGGCATGACAGCAACTCTTTCAATTTGTAGGAGCATTGCTGAGGAACGAGGGTTACTTTTTCACTTTGCTGTTTATTTAAACTTGGCAGTTGAACCAGCCTGTAATGACTCCGCTCAATTTATGAATTGGCTGTCTGCTCATTTCATTTGTCTTTTGGAAAACTGAATCTATATCTGTTTTTCTTCTTTACCTTCTCGTTTAAGTGTCTCAAGGACTAAGTGTCCTTTTCTTACCAGTGTCAAGAAAGAAATCTCGATACCAAAGGCCGGCCAGAATCATCACTCTCAAGGACTAAGTGCCCTTTTCTTACCAGTGTCAAGAAAAAAGAAATCTCGATACCAAAGGCCGGCCAGAATCATCACTTACAACGGCACTGCGTCTCCTACTCACAAAGTGTTCTCGATTGGACTCTTTGCAAGTATTCACAGTATCTGATACGTGCCTACCTCCGAGCGGCCAAGATGACCGCACCTACCAGTATCCCTGCTTTTTGTCCCTAATGTGACTGTCTACCATTTAAGATCCTGGGATTGCAAATTCATGGATTTAAGATCATACCCACCCCCCATCCAACTTTAAATTTGTGGTTTTTAACATGTAAAATCCATGCTACTTCTTATACTGAGAATCTCTCAAAAACACATATTTTTGTACAACTTAGATTCAAAACTGTCAAACCCAACCAAGCATTACAGTAAAAGAAAATTCTCATGTGTTGCTGTTGACACTCCCTTCCCCCATTGTACCCTTTTTTTTTTTTTTCTCGTCTTTTCCTCCGCAACCAAGCAAAACGATTTATGTTTGTTTCACTTCTTAAGCACGGGAATAAAAAGGGGAGCAGACTGCTGTCATCCCTTTCAGAAGGGGGGTGACCAGGACAGGGTCGACACTCTAATGTCTCATTTGCAATTAAAAACAATTTTGAGTAAAAGATATAAATAATGTTAAACAGTTAATTAACTATATCACAAATTATATATATATACATATACCCTCTCCCCACCCCACCTGCAGTGCGTCCACTTATCAAAGTTGATTTGCTATAGAATTTCAACTTTGATAATTAATAGATGGTCCTAGTAAGCGTCACAGTTTGAACACTTGAGATTGCGTCATTACTCGTCCGAATCCCGTCGTTGCCCTTATAATGCCACACGTCATGCACTTTCGTTTTCAGTATCAAAAGAACTATGACTTTCTCTCATGCTAATTTGGACTTTTGAAAATTTTATGTATATGTTTGTCGGTTGAAATCGCTGAATCAGAAGCGACTCCCAATATGGGCAGCCTGATTCGATTTTGTCGTCTTCAAGACCGACCTCGGAAGCATTGGACGCAACATTTTTAGTTTCTTTTTTTTTTTCAGTTAAATATGTAAGTTTTCTAATTACATTTGCAGACCATTGTAACATCAGATACAGCGGAGCTAATAACTTTTTTTAGTGGGCTAAACAAATTTCAAATTATTTTCCAGGCCAGTACCCTTGGGTTCCATTTCCGACCAGACATTTTTTAGTTTGTTAATTGTATTGTACTACAATTAGTGATAGATGAAATTTCTCACAAAATAGTATTTAGGTGGTTGATTTTCAAGGGGCAGCTTGCAAAATACGTTTTTCCTGCTCGAAACCAAGTCTGTATTAATTGGAGTTTAACGGCTTCCATTTAGCAATTCAACCTCTAATTATCTAAAGCCAAGGGAGAATCTTTGCTCCGAAGAGTGCTTAGGCATAGACACGGTTCCGCACGAGGTTTGACTTTGAGAATAAAAATATTCTCACACCCAATGTTATCCCCCGCCGGATTTGGAAAAACTGCTTCTGCCATAAAAAGGAGGAAGAAGAAGAAGTGAAGGATAATGCTTGATTTCTCTACATCGGGACACATATACTCTCTCCCTATATCTCTCTCTTTCTCTGCGTCTGGGAAAACTGTAGGCAAACTGATCCTTTTGCTTTGGACTTTGCTATTTCAGGTTATGATTTCTATTACTGCGTGTTTGCCAAATTGGTTTTCTGTCATCGTATCTTTTTGTTTCTGCGCTAAGGAAATGTATATCAATCTTCCTTTTCGTTTTTTTTTCTGCTTATATGACCATGCTTTCACTAAACCAGCAAGAACAGAAACATACTTCTATTTTATTGCATATATGATGCATCAATTTCTACTATGAGTATGTGATTACTGCCGCTTTATATTCCTTAAATTATTTTTTCTGCAATTTCTAGTATCATGATTCACAATTTAGTGGTGGATTTCACTAATAGAAAAAATATGTACCTTTAATCTTGTGGCGTCTAGTTTTCTAATCTGTGATGAGAACAAATGTGCCTTCTATGTGTTACATATAGGTTTAAATTAAAATATGACTACATGCATGCTATGCATGGATCCAGTGTTGTTTACGTCTCATCTCATCTTCTCAACATAACCACTCTTTTCATCTCATGGTAACTGGTCCTTACAAGTTAATCCATCTATATTTCTTATACTTAATGCAGTCAACAAAAGCCTCTGTAGTCGACATCTCCGAGTAAGATAACCAGCAATATTCTCTGTAGCTAGCCATGGCTTAAGCCGTCGATGCCGGCCGAGCTCTAAGTCCAACCTTATATATGGCAAGCGACTGAAGCTTTTGCCTCTCCAAGATTGCCGGAATAGTGCTACCTTATCTTTGACCCGTCTGAAGGTTTGAGGTGAAGGAAGATAAACGTTTAACAGCTTGGTTTTCTAAAATTTTTTAGGGTGAAGTTATTTTGAGCAACCTTGCAACTCATGCTTGTTATTATGTAAGGAAGCTCTTTTTATATCTTCTTTTTATTTACTCATTCCAACTATTTGTGAAACTAGAACCCTTTTTCACTAAGAACCCCATATGTGTCAAGGACTTGTATCATTTGATGTCAATAGTTTTCCAAAAGTTTTATTTCAATTTTAGCCCTATATTTGTTCAAAAGGAGATTTTTGCACAATGGTATGCCTTCATTTTATCTTTAGTATTCTTCTAAGTAAAAGGAGAAACTTTCAAATCCTTGCTGTCAATCAACGGGAGGTAAAACTGGAAAGATTTTCAATATGAGCAGTGAGGAAGAATCCAATGACATTGAGGAAGTCAAAGATTAGAAAAAGTTATTAGTATTAGGCTCTTAGCAATCAAACATCTGCAAGGGTTTAGCAAGAAGAATCCAATGACATTGAGGAAGTCAAAGATTAGAAAAAGTTATTAGTATTAGGCTCTTAGCAATCAAACTTCTGCAAGGGTTTAGCAGGAGAATGCTATGAGAAGGAAGCCTTAGTGTATTGTAAAATCTTGGCAGGTAGTAAAATGAGAGTTGAGAGTGAGCTCGAGGCAAGTGTGGTTGTTTCTCTGGGTCAATACGTGAGAGTACTAAGAAGATGTAAGGTTGATTTTCATCTCTCCTACAAAATTATGTGGCCTATGAACTTTTGTCTAGTCGTGGCCTGAAGCCTTATGATCTTGAGCAAGTAAGTCCGAGGGGTATTCTACACCTGCTAGCCTAAGGCCAATTGGTCTGAGAGTTGCCGTCGCTATAAGGGTTCAGTAGAAAGCCCAAAGGCATGACATTGCACATGGCAAAACTATACAACCATCAGGGGTGGAGCTTCGTAGTAGCTTTTGGGGTGGTGAGGTATTTTCCTCAAAAGTAAAAGGTGGCTTAATTTGAAAAAGAAAAAAAAAGGCAAAATGAAAAGGAAAGTTCAGAATAAAAAACAAAAGGAAAATCAAAACAAGAAAAGGAAAAAAAAAACCTACCAAGAGATGGACGACATGAACACTGAACTCTCAAGTATTAAATGTGAAGATCCTTTGCAGATGGATGGTTCTAGGCTAATATTTGTTCCTTCTTTATGATTTTCTATGAAGCTAAGGACAATTCCTCTATGTTCATGTCTTGAAAATGGAGAGAAATGCTTTCCCCGCTGTTCCCCTAAATTTACTTCTTCGGTTTTGCCTCAAAATTTGATTTCAATCTTTCTCTCCAACACATTTTTCAACTAAAACCTCAACATTTTCCTTCTTGCTCTATTTTAGAATCCTAGCTATGGAGGCACCCCCTTAGGTCCTGCGAGGTGCTTCAGTGTTATGTGTCCCTGTTTGTTTTATCTGCCTCAAAATGCCAAATGCCCTCTTAGGAAACTACAGAGGCACATAGGGGTTGTTTAACATGTACTTTGTTAAGCAGAAAAAAAAATTGATTGGCCCCAATGAAATGAACCTAAATGGCATCACTGTACTGGTATGTTCATGAAGGTTTTTGATATGGCATAAGAAGAATTTTGAGCACAAAATTCTTGATTAGCATCACTGTACTGGTATGTCTCATATTTATGCATGATTGTCTGCTTTCTAAATACTTGTACTGCACTTGCAGAATTAGTGGAGAACTCTATATTAACATTAAGTTGCTTTGCAGCCAATGTCATTGGAAAAATATCAATGGTTTTTGGAGTTATTGGTCGTCTTTCATTGACATTGTTTCTCACGTCGGGTGCAAAAATTGCAGCATATGTGTGAATTAGAACTGAATCTTTTTTAAGTGTCAGGATTCAATGGACTGACATACAAGAAGGGTAATTTAGATGCGACTTCTCAAAGAAACCATATTGGTGCAAGCTATTTATTTTCTGAAAAGCTTTGAGCCAGTAATATGAGGTTTTTATACAGATGGCCATTCTTGCAAGTTTAACATATATTTGAATTTTCAAATGCATTTAGATGCCATTCTCATTGTGTTATTTTGTGCTGCTTCTGTGTCATGTCTGCCAATGTGGTGAAAGTTTTGAGGAAACTGCACAATTGAATGTTTGACTATGGCTACTAGGTCCTTTCTATAAACCTGATACTCTTTAGTGCCTGAGCTGGCTAACTAGTGTTGAATTGGATTTTCTTTTGTTCATTTGTTTGATATCCACTGCCGGTGTGGGTTCTCGTGAACCTTTTTTTCATGTTGTAGATTTGTTTTCCATTCCATGTTTTTCAAGGCCGCAGGAACCAGTGTAGATCAAGTTGTGTGGTGAGAGAGAGAGAGAGAGAGAGAGGTTCCTCCTTATGGCAGGAGAGTGTGGGTTTGTCAGTTTTGTGATCTACGTGATCTATTTAGGAGTATGCTATTAGATATTTAGGCAATTGAGGAATTTAAAAATCAATCGCTCATAGTATTCTCAAGTCTCTAAAAAAAATTCCATCGGAGAAAGCATCCATGAGTTTATTCCTAACAAAAAAAAACCATACTGTTTACATCTGTAGGGTCTGGCCTTGCCAGCATGCGTTGTTGGAATATCATAGCTGTCTATGAGTATTTCTGTAATGAGGACTCTATCAATGTTAAAGTTGGACATTTGCTCTAGGATGAGGTTTAATGATACTGTATAAATGAAGCCTTTGTTCCTTTTGAGCTCAAATTACTAATGCTAACAGTACTAATTAATTTTGACATTTAAATGAACTATAGAAAAAGAAAATTCCTAATTTTGTTGAAGTTCAAAGAGAAAGTTCTACATTTCACAAGTTTGAAGGGAAATCTGAATCTGAAGCGTCCTGATAGCAGCAGTGTAGTCCTTGAGGTAGGTTTTCAACCTCTGATTATGGAGCTATCAATTTGCATTGTGAGGAATGGTACACACTCCATGTTCTAGGAGACACCTTGAAGAACCAAGACTTCCAAACAATGTTGTAAAAAGTGTATCGTAAACCGTATCAGTCCGGCCAATAGATATGTTGTATCGTAAAGTATTGTAATGTATCGTATGTGTATCTTAAATGTATTTTTTAATTCAAAAAAGAAAAAATTAGAGAAAAATCAGATAAATCATGAAAAATAAAAATTATGTTTTTTTTAAATGAAAAAACATGTTTATATATAATGGCAGGCTTATTATAGGTATTAAGTTACGTCACAAACATTAATAAGTGGTCATAGTATCATGTGGTAACACAGCATGATCTAAGACATCAAGAAACATAATTTATAAGATGATCTACATAATAACTTATAAGTCATAAGATCCATGACACGTCAAAAACCAAGTTTGCATACATTATATACGTCACATCACGACAAAATTGTTCAATATTAATGCAAATAACAAATGAAAACAACTTCATTCATAATATTTATTATCTCATTCTCATTTTCATCTTTTGTAGAAGATATAAACCCTCTTTATCTAAATAAGAATCAATCATCCATGCATAAATCTGCCCCCAAATTGACGATTTCATGGTGAAACTGATTATTCCTTTTGAAAATTGCCACAATCTCCCCCTCTTTGAACTATTAGATATGTTCAGAAATGAAAAGGGGGGCAAGTTTTAAAAATTAGTTTGCAAAAGGGTGGTTTTGACCCCATATCTTTCATAATAGACATGCATCGTGCGATACGGGGTGTATCGCCCTGTATCGTCCGATACAGGCTGTATATTGCACGATACATGCGATACACCACCTGTTTGCGAAACAGGTGGTGTATCGTATCTTTAATTTAAAAACGACTGTACGTAAATATGATACGGCCCTATATCGTACGATACATACAATATTGTTGCCAAGTATGACAACGCTGCTTGACCCGACTTTCAATCCAAATTGGTTTTATGATTACACAAACTTTTGGTTACTTCTGGAGTTGTATAATTCTGATCTACTTTATCTTCGCTACTTCTTTTGCCCTTTGCAAAATGTTTCTCCTTTGTCTTTTTTTTCTTTAACTGTTAAATTGTGCACTCATTAAGATGCTGTCTACAACTCATTACGCTGTCCTTTCGGAATTTTGGTATAAGCATCTTAGTTGCATTTCTTTGCTTAACAAAATTGAACAAAATTTAAACACCTCATTGAGAAGTAGGCATTCTTTTACGTGATGGAGTCTCTGGGTTATCTGGCAGGTTTTTCTCTCTACGTATTATTTTATCTTGTCAATGCAACTTTGTCTTGGCTGCTGTACCATACCTTTTTTACCTCTACTAATCTAGTATTTTCTTGCAGCATTCGCCCTACAATGTTTGATACCGTGAAATGTCTCATGGAATCAAGTCAAAAGGAGTTTCAGGGATTGATGGAAGAAAGAAACAAAAACTAGCTGGAGTCAACCCCTGCTGACTTGCATCTGGCATTTGTAAGTGTACAATTATGCCCGTTTGGTAAAAACTGTGTTTGTTTTCACTCTTAAGAGGTAAAAGCAATAATTTTTACAGTTGGTGGATTCACATGCTTAATTGGAGCTTTCACCGCAGGGTTTCATGCTGAAATGTCTGTCTGTGACTTCATTCGTCAAGGGAATACGTGGGGAGGAGACAAATGCTTTCCTGCATTCCTCAGTTTTACAGCCTTCATTTTTGCTGTAAACTTTTCCTAATAGGTTTGGAGTGAGAAAACGGGACTCTGGTTGTGCTTAAGAAATGTGCACTTTGTCTCTTCTCACCCAACTGTAATTTTTTTAGTTGATTTTTGAGAAAACTTGGAACTGAACTCTCTTGGGTGCGTGCCCTCAGACTTGAGTTATATATTTAACTGCTAATGTGATTTGTTTGTTGAATTCTGAGAAAACTTGGAACTGAACCCTCTTGGGCGCGGCGTTGCAGTATTACATGGTACCCTCGGACTTGAGCTATATATTTAACTGCACTAACAGTGTCTACAAGCAATTGTACTGTGTGTGTATATATATATACAACCAAGAGCAACCAATGAGTCTTTAACTTTCATTTGGTTGCCTCGTTTTCCACATGAGTACTCTAGTCTAAGATTTATTATGATAATGTGAAATTGCAAATAGATCGAATTAGGCCAGTAGATCTGGAGTCTTTTTGGCTGTACCAACTATGATTTCAGTCCAGCTATCGATGCAATTAGATTATCTGGATCTGGTGGAATACTGTTCTAAATTTCTTATTTAATCGTAGCATCTACTAGTGACCACTAACATTATTCGGGGCCTATTGTCTTGAAAAGAGTTAGTAAATGGTCGCGGTAAGCCGGTAACTGGTAAGAGGCACAGTTCCAACACTTGAAATTGCGTCATTACTCAACCGAATTGAGTCACTGCCCTGAATGCCGCACGTCACCCACTTTCTTTTGCTATTTCAAAGGAATTCGAACTTTTCTAATTTGAATTCTTCTATACATTTTTCTTTGAACGTTTGAAAGTTTTATGTAATAATATTTATCACTTGAAATCGCTGAATCAGAAGCGATTCCCAGTATGGGCAAAATTTCAAAAAAACCGATCGTCATAATCCTCCGCTGGTGTCCGAGAGGCGGCCCACGGTTCAACTTCCTTCATTCTCTTTTAAACCCTGCCCGATACAAAGTTTGGAAAGCCTTCTTTTTGCTTCTCGCGCTTCGGCTACACAGTTCTCATTCACATATCATGCGGACCCAACCCCTCGACTGGATGCCGCCGCTTCTTCCTTCGAGCCCGCGTCCTCCTACGATGGTATGCTCCATCAGGGTAGGAAGGAGGAGCAGTTGTGGTCGCGGGGACCGGTTGGCTCTCTGGATGCCAGCGGTCCACTTCCCCGCCCAGTCTCCTCCGTGGAGTAGGGGGTTAGGATGGGGCTTCTCGTCGTGTCCTTCCCGCGCCTTGGCATCATCATCATCTGCACCAAAGAGCTACGCCACCTGGAGTAAAAACCAAGTTCAGGATGAGGAAGAAAAATGGAAGAGATCCTCCTGCCCGGAGGGGCTGCAATCGGGATCCCTGCCGCAGCACGTGGCAGTCATCATGGACGGCAACTCGAGGTGGGCGCGGAGGAGGGGGCTGCCCGTGGCGGCGGGGCACGAGGCGGGAGTCAGGGCGCTGCAGGAGGTCGTAAGACTCTCGTGTGCCTGGGGAATCCCCATCCTCACCGTTTTCGCCTTCTCTATGGACAATTGGAACAGGCCTCAGGTGAGTGAAAGCCCTTCTCCCCATATCTCCTCCCTCCTTTGTGAGCTCTTTTTGCGTTAGGCTGGCTACAGCATGGCCGATGGATTTGTATCGGAAGGTGGTGGCCTTCTTCTACTTCTCCTTTTGTCTGGTTTACCGTAGTAGATGGAGTGTCGCCAAGTTCTTTCCTGCTCTGCTTTCTTTGCCAAAATGCTCCGTACTCTGTACCACTTGCTATCTTCCCTACAATTTGCTAATTCTATCACAAAAGCCCCTAATCTCCATATCTTTTTGTTTTTTCTAGTTGAGGTCTCATACGCTTAATCTGGATCGGGGTTTAATGGTTCCTGCTGTCCCCATTGCCAGAGGAAAATGCGGTCCAAATTTTTTTTTCTTTTTCATTTTGTTCTACCTTGTAATGTAGATAGCGCTCAAAGAATCTGTTGGCCTCCCGATTCACTAGTTCATATGCTCTTCTACGTGGCAGAGGCATCAATTCCCAACTCAAGACCACCTCTCCATTTGGCGTACTTGGCCAGTTTCTACTTTAACTCGCTTGTAGAGCTAAAACATGGTCCAAGGATTCTATGGAGATAGTTGTAGGTCAACGTTCAGCCAGAACCATGCATCCCTTCCCCAGGCTTCATCATAGGCGTTATCATAATAACCAATTAGCGAGCATTCCTTCTTGTCCGATGCAGCAAAACCGCGTCAGTCAGCTAGCTGGTTACTTCTGTATATTGACTCAAAAGCAATAGTTCTGCAATTTAATAATGGGTCGGCCTCTAGGTCACATCCGAGGAATTACCATGTCTCTGAGTGAGGTTATGTTCATTATATAAATGTGTCCGCATGGAGAATTGAGACGCCGCTATATTCTTTTTATCCCTTTGTTATGACTAATTCACTTGGTACCCCGTCGTTTTTTCCAGGGAGAGGTCGATATCTTGATGAGGTTATTTCAAAGCGTACTTAGGAATGAAGTTGCTACTTTGAAAAGGTAACCTTATCTGATCCATTCTTTAATTGAGTTGGTGTTAAAGCTTAAGTTTCCTGCGGCTATGCAGTTGTATGTATTACTCAATACATTTTTGGTCTATGATTCTCTATATCATCTTTGAAACTTCTATAGGATTGTGCATTGATTTGGAAAATCCACATGTTTGGTGTTATCAACCTTAACATGAATTAGTAATGGTTCTCCATTTCCGCTGCTTAACATGTTCAAAAACAATAGAGGAAGTAGAGCATTTTTTGTGCTAATAGCTGGAAAGCATGATGATGGGTCAAAACTATGTGGGTGTTGCGAGATATTGCATGGAAGCACTTGGATGACATGGCATTTGTTGAAATTAGGATGTGGGGACATGTCTGTGAACATATGGTTGCGTACAATTGGATATTGCAAGGATAACTTGTATTGTATGACACTACCTGTGAGCAAGTCCTGAAGCAAATTGTGGAAATGAGAGCAATTGTTCGTATGTATATATCTGGAGTTCTCTTGAGACTTTAATTAATGAAAGGTAGGTTCTGCTAATTTTATTGTGACAAAATAATCCAAATCCTTCTGAAGTTTTGCATGACATGTATTTCTCTCAAACTATGTGAATTTATGACAATCAAGTTGGGTCTTGAAATTGTGATTCTTGGAGAACATAAAAAATATCATGCAGTCAGCATGAAGGAGATTGAGTGGAAGGTATATCTTTTTAAAGGTCAACAAACATATACAACAGCCTTTTGAGACTGTTATGAGAAAGGTTTTTATGCTAGTCATATTTGAAAGAGCACGTAGATTGTGTTGTTGTAATAAGCTTCAAGAAGAAGCTCCAACTTGGTGGGAGCACTAATAGTTGTCAAAGAACTCATAAATAGAAAGCCATTAAATTGCAGAAGATGAAGCTATCGACAAACACTCTAATCTTTGCCAGTCAGTTATGGTCACATTCTATGTCAATTATACAGCGTGAGGATGAGGATAGAAGGATGTGTTGAAGAGAAAGGACACAATTTGTCCAATCAGAGCTCCAAAACCATGAACATGGCAGAAAAGAAGGTTGATGGATGCAAGATGTGGCCAACAAAATAATTCTCAAAGAAGGTGGTGTGACTTATGCATGAAGACGCATTTCTAGGTGCTCATCTGCGGACTTCATAATCGTCTGAAAAGGAGAAGTACATGTCATGGTCAACAATTAAAACAGTCAAATGCATTCCTAGATCATTGAACAATATAAACTGTCCTGTTTTCTGTTTCGGTGGTTCGGACGTGTATCATATTGTAATAGAAGTGGCATAGTTGAACATCAACTTGAAGGCGTTCTTACCTTAAATGGAGGAGACAGATGTAGAACAATTAGGCAAAAAGGGGTTGAAACCTAGTAAAATTGAAGTAAGGGTTAAGCCAGGAGTACTGATCTAATAAAAAGGGCGGGAGTAGGTCTTGTGGAGCTCCCAAAGCCTGCAACTTTGGCATAGATCACGTATTCCCTTCAAACTCTGTAAGTCAAGTTCTACATTTATTCAACCATGTTTATTTTTGTATACTTTTCTCTCCCTCTTCTGGTTTACTTTTAATTTGTCTGCAAATACAATGAGGATTCAACTAGAATTCGTGAAGATTTACTGTCATTTTCTTAGCTGATTACCTTTTAAGCCTTGGGTAATACAAATAGAGACGAGGTGTACCAATCTTGTTGAGTATGTGATGGCAACAATTTTGTGAACCCAATGAATGATGAAATATTATAATTCTCAGCAATGGGTTTCATGATTCCAGTCTTAATCAAACCTATTACGAATAAATATCTCAGACACTAGTCTAATCTAAGAAATCAATCTAGAAATCTCATAGAAGAAATATTGCCGGCAAAAATGCGCATTGCTTGCACCATGAAACCAGGTTCCAGATACAAAGTAACATAGGGATTTGGTGTGTCATTTTGTTTTGGAACTGAGGCTCATCGTATCCTTACTTTTTGTCCGTACTCTGTAGTTCTTGAAGTTGATGAACTACTAAACTTTTTATTCACACTTTATATATTGTTCTTGAAGTTAAATGAACGTATCATCGGTGTCTTGTCTTTATAGCAAATTTGTCCCCCGTGTCAACTGCGAAGGGCCATGTTTGGTGTACTCTTTTATGTTGTGCTGCAATCGAAGTAATGCTTAGTCGGCTGTAACTTTTTCTCTGGTTTCGTCCTGATCACTCGTTCTGTCAAACTCTGTGGACATTCTAGGTAGGAAGCATGCAGCAGCCTTCGTGATATCTTGATGTAGGAATACACACTGTGGATGTTATCTCATGTTTGTTTGTTATTGTTGTTGGTTCCTTTTTCTTTTTTTTTTCGGTTGCTTCTTTAACAGAGAAGGGATTCGGCTCTGTGTAGTGGGAGACGAGTCCAAGCTTCCAAAAACCTTACAGAAGTTGGTGAGTGAAGTGGTGGAAATGACAAAAGCAAACCATCGGCTTAAATTGGTTGTAGCAGTCAGCTACAGCGGGCGGAATGAAATCGTGCGAGCGTGCCAGAAGCTTGCCTCTAGAGCAAGAGATGGGGAACTCTGGCCGGCAGATATCACGGAGTCGATGTTTGAACGAGAGCTGGACATGAGACTTGAAGGAGGCTACCCTGATCCAGATTTAGTTATTCGGACTAGCGGAGAGCTGAGGTTGAGCAATTTCTTTCTTTGGCAGTTAGCATACTCCGAGCTTTTCTTCACAAAAACATGTTGGCCTGATTTTGGTGAGGCCGAATACGCAGAGGCACTGCTTTCATACCAAACACGGCAGAGACGATTTGGCAGACGAGATGATGAAATGCGAGGCAGACGATTTCTCAAGCAGAAGGATGAATCAGGTAGTGTTGCGCAAGGGGGCTATTTGAATGAGCTTCAGGGGGATGATGTTTGCTAGCTGCCTCGATTGTCAGTAAATGGGGGAATCGTAGTATCAGGCGCCCGCACTTTGGCTAAGCCGGGTTAGAATCTGGCTTTGGGTGTTTTTTTCCTATTGTTGTTCGCAGCGGAGAAACATCTGCAACGCTTGAAATATGGACGGATGCACTTGGACGTCTCTAGCGGTTATGTGGGCGTTGACTGCAGCGGCAGTCATGAACCTCTCTGGATTTTGGTAGCCAGAAACGGTCGGTCGTATCCATCTTGTACTAGCCGGAGGATGGTCACACTTGTTGACAGGACAGGAGGAGATAAGGGCGAGGGGGAAAGCATGGCGGGACAGGAAGCGCCGAAGCATGCTTTTTGTGTTGTTTTGATGATATACATGACGTAGAGGTTAGCATCCTGACTACAACCAGGCGTATCGGTCCAAATCGATGGTTTTCTGCTCCTGCTGGTTTCCCTTCAGGAGGAGCCGATTGGGGGCGGCCGTCACAGAAGAAAGCGGGTCGATTCGAATCTGCGATGAGACCGGTTACTACGGAAATGTTGAAGCCGCCCTTGCATTTTTCGTTGGTTTGTTCTCACAACACCAGTTGTCCTGCACTTTTGAATCTTGCAGAAAGAAGAAGAGAACTCACAAACCACGAAAAAGTAGGGGCGTCGGTTTCTCTGCATGCGCCCGCGGTTTCATCATTATCTATGTGCGCTAACCCCCTCGCCGCCAAAAGCTTAAGAAAATACCGTGGAAGAGCAATGAGCTAACTTTAGAGGGGGTGGTTGGGAAGGGGGCCATGGGCGGGTTGGTTGGTCATGTAAACTGGTAAGGTAGGGAGAGGGCCCCGTGGAATAAATCATAGGTGAGTATTCTCTGCTGCCACTGTTTCTGTACCCATGCGGATGATTACTCTCTCTCTTTGTTGCATCTGTATAAGTGGGTGGGGGAATGTGTATATGACGACTGGGAGGGGGCCGACCTTGACCTTATCCGAAATCCTTGTCGGTAGGGACGACGAAACAGGACAATTGGTGGCACTTCTGGAGGGGACGATAAGATGTGGAGATTGTACGGCTTAAACATCACACTTAACTAGAACTTTGAAGATAATTAAGCCAAGGAAAGGAAACCAGAAAAAGACTTAGACTTAAACCTCATTCTACGGTAGGTGAGCGAGTGAGAGGGTATATGTATGCATGTACGTGTTAGATGGTCGACGATTCCAACAACTTAACCGTCTGCTCTATTTTTCTCTAATGAAGGATATCGGGATTGGTAATATATTTTCTAGCGTCCCTTTTATACGGGACTGGTTCTTCCTGTCAGCGCTTATCGAGATCCGTAATTATATTTATACATAGAGGTGTTTGCAATTGGGAGCAATGTGAAACCCATGTTTTGTGTATCACGTCACGGGATAGGTGGCCCCAGTTGGCCGAAGATGGTGGTGGAAGATATTTATTCACTTGAGCAGGGGTGGCCCCAATATCGCCCTCCCGAATCGCGTCGACACCGCTCTCATCCTTTTTTTTTTTTTTTTTGCTCTCCCCCTCTCTCTCAAAGGCAAAATGGTGAGCGTGTGCCGGTGAGGAACTTGTGTTTTAATTTAGCAGATTGTTCTCCATGGCTGACGGTTGAAGAAGAAGGTAAATGCCTGAAAGCTGGACGGGCGGATAGCTGCTGACCGATATCAGTGCTTTTTGGAATATTTATCTTTTCCGTGTTATCTTATCTAAGCTCGATCCAGCCCAGTCAGATAAAAACAAGACCGAAAGGATTATTTATGTATCGAATCGAGTGACTGTGGATAGACCTGGCGAGGCCCTTTTGTTTTTGGCGGTTGCAGGAGGCGGCGGAATTTATACCTCGGGTCGGGAACACTATTCATCACTTACTGCAACTAAAACCGGCAATTGGCGAAACTGAGAGTGAGAGCAGAAGAAGGTGTGAAGGACGACGACGATGATGCAGGGGCTACTGACCGCGGGCAAAAGAACAGCCCCTGACCGCGGGCAAAAGAACGACCAGTAAGAGTATCTATTATTTTATTGGTACAGATTATAGATATTTGCAAGAGGGAAGAAGAGGGAGAGGGGAAGGGGCTCGGGATCGTGACGTTTTTGAAGGGAGAGGGGTTGGAGATGGGAGATTGCTCCTCCTCTCTCCTGCTGGCCCCCGCTTACGTTACGGTCCTCCTAATCACGTCTCCGCCACGTCACTCAGATATTAACACCTACGCAGCCCTAACATTTTATCAGAAAATACTTCTATTTTACCGAAATGCTAACGTCGTTCAAGCTACCAACCGGTAGGAGACGAGTAAAGGTATCTTGCTTTCCTTGGTTTTAATTAATTATCACAAAAGATAATGATGGGAGATATAATTTGAAGGAAGTGGTGTTGTCGTAAATAAGAACGCGTAAGTGCACTAAAAGTCAAGCATCCAATGATGCTTATCCGGCTTCCGGTGGCCGAAGAGATCGTCGGGGTGAGAGGAGGAGGGAGGGAGAGGTGGGCTGCGCCGTGTCATCAGTCCCTCTCGCTCGCCTGATCGGCAGGAGGGACGTTGCCATTGGGAATTTGTGTGTTTTTGATATAGAGAGAGAGAGGGAGAGAAAAGGGGTTCCTGGTGTGCCCTGCTGCTCCTAGCAGCCTTCCACGTGGTTCTAGAAACGGAGGGGGCCTCTGCATTTTACCTCGTTCCACCCTGGGTCGTCTCTTTGGTGGAGAGAGAGAGAGAGCGCGCGAGAGTTCTCCTGATGAGGATTTCTGTTTCAGTTAAATTGGGTGTGGTTGTTTTCCATCATCTAATGAGGGTTTCTGTTTCAGTTGAGGGTCGGGTGTGGTTGTTTTCCATCATCTAATGGGGGTTTCTGTTTCAGTTGAGGGTCGGGTGTGGTTGCTTTTCATCATCTGAACATGGTTGTGAGAATTTGCTAGAATCTGGCTGCCCTTTTACTTTAATCTGGACTTCTCTTGTTGTTCTTCTTGTTGTTGGAGAGAGAGATAGTCCGATTACGGCGGCAATGCGCAAATCCTTCAAGGATTCCCTCAAAGCTCTCGAAGCTGATATCCAGCACGCCAACACCCTGTAAGTATTCTCCACCCCTTCCCTTCCTGCCAACACCCTGTAATTTTAATTTTTAATGACACGCTTGATTGCTGAATCGATGATCCGCTGCCTTCCTCTTCTTCTTACTGTAGTTGTTATTACAATAAAGTTCACGGTCAATAATTAGGTCGGACGTCGCTTTATTCTCGGATGCTTGGGGAATTTGCTAATTTCATGAGAAAGTCCCCTTGATTTTCTTGGGACTTCACCTGATTTTCAAACCAGCCTTTTTCGATTTTCCGTCGCCGTGAAGGTTCTTGTGTTTGGGAGATGGGGATTTTGCCTCTTGCTGTTTCTTCCCTTTCTTCCCTTCACCGTTCAAGACAGAGTAGTGCCTTCCTTTAGATGGTCTTCACCTCGCTAGACTAGGGTTATGCTTTGCGCTGGCCAAGTGATTAATTCAGCTTTCTGGGAACACACACACACACACACACACACACACACACACAGTAGCATGTCAGTTCCAACTGAAGCATTTAATGTAACATACAGGGCGTCAGATTATCCAAGGGAATATGATGGGGCGTGCCTCCAAATGAGATTGTCATACAGCCCGGCTGCTCATTTGTTTCTTTTTCTAGTACAATGGACTGATTGCAGTCTCGCTGGTGCTCTGGGATTGATCAGGATCCTGATTTACAAGGTGAGTCACATTGTTATGACTGTGCTGGTATTCATTACTCACTTAACCACTCTCTTGCTTTTTCTTCCTTCATTTTTTCTTCCAATGCTAGCCCATTGGCACTCAATTGCTCTTGCATTCCTTTTTCCTTATCTGTTCGGGTATTCCGGCTGTATGTTTCCTTCAAATTTTGTAGCTTTTTAACTAGCCGACGTACTTCAGGTCTATGTAGATGGGAAAACTACGATGTCCGTGCATGAAAGAAAAGCCAGCATACGAGAATTTTATGGTGAGGCAACTCATTGTCCTTTCTCATTGCTTTATAGCACGCTTTCTTTTTGTTCTGTGTCTTCAGCGTTTTGGCCGGTCGGCGTCTTACATTGGAGTTTCTCATTGAGCAGCTGTAATCTTTCCTTCTCTGTTACAACTCCAAAGAGGTATAACTGATGCGGAAGATCGAAAACAGAGAGAGGCTTGTAGAGAAAAGTACAAGAGGAGAGATGACGAAGAGAGGGGAAAATTTACTGAAGTAGATATCGAGAGGGAGGAAGAATGTGGAATCTGTATGGAGCTGAACAGTAAGGTTGTCCTGCCAAATTGCAACCATGCTTTGTGCATGAAGTGCTACCGTGATTGGTAGGGGGAACTCCATCACACCTCGGTTTACTTGTTTTTGTTGCTTCTGAATTCTGATCCTATAAATTTTGTCGGGCAAACGATGGGATTATTAGTAACCATATGGTAGCTTTGGGAACCGACCCTCGTTTTGGATCCGGAAAAATCGTGCTTTGGTTTTGACACTTGCTCCCAGCAAAAAAAGTTGTCTTTGCCAACTTTTTCCTCTCTCTCTCTCTCGCTCTCTGTCTCTCTCTCTTTTCTTAGGATTAGTTTGTTGGTTAAAAGAACCCAAAAAAAAGAAGAAGAAAGAAGTTGAAAAAACTAATGCTACAATTCTGATTGCTGCAGGCGAGCACGGTCACAGTCGTGCCCCTTCTGTCGTGATAGTTTGAAGAGAGTAAATTCAGCTGATCTTTGGATATATACTGACAGTCGTGAAGCTGTTGACATTACAGCGATCTCCAGGGAAAACCTGAGAAGGCTATTTCTTTATATAGATAAATTGCCGCTTATTGTTCCAGATTCTGTTTTTGTTTCATATGATTCTCATGTCAGGTGATTCTGGAAGTTATTCTGGAGCAGTAGCATTATGCCTCCAGCTTTTAGTCAAAATTTGGTTGGGCTCATTTCCTTGGTCCTGGGATAATTATTGTGGTCCGTGGACTCTTTGGAGGAGCTTTGTTGCCGCTGTTTGAGCAATGTGTACAGGGAAAGCCGTAGCTTATGTATAGGATGTAGCTATGTAATTAAAAGTGTACATTCTTAAAGAGTCAAAGTCTACAGTTATTTCTGATAATATATTATCCATATATCCCCCATGCTTCTCAATGTCTTTAGCTCTTGTTTTCCTGATGCTTGAAGATTGTTTCAGAGTGATGAAGCTCTCGTTTTGAGGGAGCTGATTTTTGTTGAGTGATGTATGCTGCCCCATTAGTGATGGGTTTCTGTGTCATTCGATGCTGGTTCCTTTCAAGTTTTTATTAAACTCTCCACGCTCTAATCCTTTCTAGTGGAGGGTCTCATTTTTTTAAGATCGTCAGGGCAGCTGGAATCCTGAGCCTTCTGATGTTTTTATATATCGTGGTCTCCAAATGGTGGTCTAATCTTCTATTGGTGATAAATTTTTCTTCATAGCGATGGAGATACTCTGTTTGAATGACGTTATGGCAATTGGTACACATCTACCCTCCTCAGCCTTTTTTCGGTTTTGTTCTGCACTAATGTCTCTAGCAGTAAGAAGAGCTAATGATTCGGTAAAGGCTTTTCCATCTCTTCTGCAAGGTTTTGTTTAAATTGTGTCGCAGTTTAGTGGTGTTATTTTATTGTTAGTGCTACCAATATCAGCCATTATGTGAGTTTCTTGATGTTTGCCTGTTTAACCACTGTACCATGGTTCTTGTGACTAGTGTGAATGAGATAGGTCCAATTTTTATGGAAACCCGACTATGTCTCTCGCTTATCCTTGTCTAGCTATCTTGAAAGGTAAGCTGGAAAATCATGGAGCACTTGGGACAATACACCTAAGAAGCGTGCGAAGCAGGTTCTTGATCGATCATTTGTACATGTTCTGCTATTTGGATTCTGGAGCTTAAGGGACTCCAATCAAGTGAGATTTGATGAACAGGAAATAGTACCTGATTTTGTTGGCTAGCTTGTGGTGGTGCTGACTAGTGCTTGTTCAGCTTCTAACGGTTGTCGAAAGTGTTATAAAAAATTGGCTCTGGACAGTAACTTGAGAATATTGCATTGCTTTTTCTTGATCTGATCAAGCAACAAAAATGAAGTCCAAGGCTCCAAGTATGCTGAACTTGGAAGGCTTTGATCTGCGTGAGCGTTTTGCGTGATGTAAATTTTTTAGGACGACTTGCTAATAGCACGCTAATATGGGACTCAACCAAAATCAGGAGTCCGGTTCTCTTGGTTGAGATGGAAGCATCTTTTCCGAGTTGGGTCTGTATACTCTTTGCTTGTCTGAGCTGACCCCTTGAGGAGGTATTGTCTCTGGTGGAGGATCTGGTCATCACCTCATTCAGTATCTTTATTATGTGGTCTTTCTGGAATCCCTGGTGGTTGGTGCAATGGTCAGGACTCCCTGGTGGTTGGTGCAATGGTCAGGACGAGGGCTGGTAGGAGACCAGTTTCTATTTCAATCAACTTTTTGTGCTGCACAAAAGGGTTGCAACTTGCAAAAAGGGGTCACTTGAGGTGCACAAAAGGGTCACTTGAGGTGCAAGATGAAGCCCCATCTCTTGACGTAATTGTTGGTCTTCAAAACTACCTGTATTCTGAAGTGAACGAGATAGGGTATGTGGGGTTTTAAGAACCATAGTTCACAATATATGTAGCCATGGACGACAGGCAGTTTACATGTAAGGATATTAAACTGATAAGAACGGATTCTACACTGATCTTAGCCAGAAGGCTCAGACAGGTATGATTACTAGTAATACAGTAACACTGCAAAATTCCTTTAAATAACAAAAAAAAAGACTTTGGAGGTGTATAGTTGACCAAGCAGGTTTAATCTGCAACACCTACTGTTGCCTCCTCAGTGTAATACTATAAGGTAAAGGGTTGTCAATGTGTACGACCCCAAGGAAGACCCTTGAAGCCCAAGAACATAGCAAGCAGGGTGAGGCTCAGCAGTGCAAAAAACCATAACTAATGCTTTTCTTGTCAATCACCCTCTTTAAGTGTTTTATGCCTGTATCATGAAATTCGTTTACTGGGTGGTGCAATGCCCTTTGGTAGGTTCAAGTTAACGTTCTATAGGAAGCAGACGATACTGGCATTAAAGTTTAGATGGAAACCTGAGCGTCAACTGAACTGAAACTGGAAAGAAACTTTTAGTAGAAATCACAGGCCAAAATTTGGTTGAACGGTATTGTCAACCCTTCAAAGTTCATCGAGTTAGATAAACAAAGGAACTAAAGGCAAAATTAGTGTAGAGAGTTAGTCTCTACTTCAGTCAATTGATTCTTAAGGTGTCCTTTCATTAGAGCCTCGATCCGCTTCCTCACAATCAAAGACAATCATAAATAAGTAAAACCAACTTGCTCGATCATAACGGTTGAGGAGATTAGGAAACCGTCAAGAGTAGCGATAACACAAAGGCCGAACCACCTGCCTAATCCCAGCTTACCTCTCGAAAGAAAAGAAAAAGATGTGGGTTAGGAAACATACCAAAGGAGATCTAGTTCTCTATCAAGGAACAAAAAGAGAATACGACCCTTTGGTTGACCTCCATGCATCGACTCTCTCCAAGGACAAAAGAAAAAAGGACGTCTTCAAAACAAGATATAACATTAATTGCACGGAAGCTAAATTTTTTAACACAATAGCTTAAAGTTAAAATGGATGAAATATGTGCGTAATTGTTTCTTCAGTTTATAAATGGAACTACATACAGACTTCAGTTTATAAATGATATATGATATACAGGGCCAGTCTGATACCCGCCAAACGATAAGCAAATTGAACGCCACAAGTAATAGGCATTAAAGCTTTGAAAATGAATTTGAGAAAGGATAGGAGGCCTAAACATAGGCAATCAACAATCATGTATGAAAAATGTAGTGTGGATCAATTTCATGCAATGCCTTCGCAATTTCTAGAGGAGCTGTAGATGAAAAGGAAAACTATTTCCCCCTATTCATAGAGGCTAACCTCTTTTAATTTTAGCATCTTCGCTCTTCAAGGAAAGGAATCCAGACAATAGAAGGTGTCGCATTGACGGCTCTTATTGCACCTACGATATTGTCTGTTTTTTTATAATCCATCTTTACTGCTAACATTTGAAAGATCATCTTGGAAAATGGTGAGGATTTTACAATGCTTAGGAGAAGCTTAATGATTCTATTTTAACTAACGTCCAAAGGATTAGTGTAACACCCCAAGTATGTAGGGAAGGACTTAAGCTTTCCTATTCGTTTACAGCTTTTCTGGATATGTAACAAAGGCGGATTCCAATCTACCGAATTTAATGCTAAAGCCGGCTCGTGTATGATTGTTACAACATGCATCAAAGTTGAGTTCAGGACGAGAACCGTTGGACGTTTCACGCGAGATGCGTGCTGATTAAAAGAGTGATTAAGCACTCCAAGTATGTGAGAAAGACTAGTCAAATATCCATGTATCAAGATTTTGATGAGTTATGGTCCGTCACGAGGCACATTGGGGTGTGCTCAGCTGCTTAGGTCAGTTTGGGTCAGCTAGGTTTCATCGATTAAAATTTATGGACAACCTCAAAATCATGTAACCGAACACTTATTCAAGTTCGCTTTTCCCGTGATTGGGAAGAGAGAAGAGGGACAAACATTACTCCTGAACATAGACTTTCATGAACTCAGACGACGTTGTCTTCTTGCTTGTGTACGACCTCGTAGGTTCTTGATATTTGTACATAGCATCGAGTACAATCATCTCATGATCAAGAATGAACATCAGAATCGCCTTCTTCCTTGCGTACGAGCGCAATATGTTCCCGATACTTATACATTGCAGTACCAATCATCTCATGATCAGTAATGAAAATTGAAAAGAGTTCTTAGTATATATCCTTATCGAGACTCGGAAAAAGAAATACAAGTTATTTGATTACAAATGTAAGCTTCACATTTATGGTCTCATTAATAAAAAACATCACATTTTGTTTTGACTTGGCGACGAACTAAATTTGCCCTTGTTATGAACGTTTCAATAATTAACATGAACTCATCTAGAATGCCATACCATAGAATAGAAAAATCCACCATATAAGCATAAAAAAAAAAAATTATTATAACTCATTTTAAACATACCATTGGTAGCAACACCAATCCCAACAAAGGTTTTTCCCTTGGTTGTAGTTATAATTTCAGACTCCAATACAGTAAATCTGGAGAGACCTAGTTGTTTTGAACATCTGGAGCATAGTAAAGATTTTCTAATGTTAGGACCCTTCCAGAGGTGAAGTTGATCTCAATACTGCTTAACACCATCGCAGATTTAGGATTTTCTTTTTCCCTAAGAGGGGCATCAGATGACTTCAAAAATTTTCACAAAGTTTAAACGAAAATTTTGGCAAATTTTATATAGTAAAATCGTAGTTTCCCAAAACTCGGGGGCCATGGCACTGCCATCCCCCTGGCTCCTCCTCTGTCCAACACCTTAGAAGAGAAGAAATTCTCCACAATAACGTCATTTCCTTTCTCCACTACTTTATAAAAGTTGAAAAGATTTGTCATTAGCCACGTCCCACGTGTTTCTGGTCTCTAAGTACAAGCCACATTAAACCTTAAGAAATTATAGCAACAAACATTTCTTCTATATCATTGTGTTGGAAGACCAGCCATCTTCATCTCTCTACAATTTCGTACAGAATCTCTCATTTGATCACGAACAAAAGTTTTAACTTTCTTTTGTCAATTTATTTTTTTCCTGATATATAAAACCTTATCCCTTTTCTGAAATTTGAAGTTTTTGTTCCTATAATGTCAAATTATGTTCAGTTTAGGAGTTAATTCTTTAAGAAGACCTATGTATATTTTTAAGGTTCAGACAACTTACCAATGATTATGGCTACTTGAAAACCCTTGTCCAAAGATATACAATTTTCTTTTATTTTACAAGCCAATATTTACACTTCGTGAATCCGTGCTGGAACAGACTTACCATCTATAATGTCAAAGTTGATATATATTGATTTACCATAAGTCTTTTGTTGCCAGTGTCTTCAGTATTGTACCTTAACTCTAACTCATTTCATAATTCTTAATTTTGTCAAGTACAAGTTGAACAGAAAGTCTGCTGAAGTATTGAGAGTATATCCTTTGCATTCAAAATTTTTCAATGCTTCCAGTTTCTCTTGTATCCTTATATCCTTGATATTCTTGTGGATGTAATAAGTTCTAATAGTAGAAATAATACTTCTGCTTACAAGCATTTGAAGTTTATGTCATCAAAATGATCGGGTTTCTCAAAACACGAGTCAACAAGTTGGCGGAGTTTGAGTTATTCGATGTAAAATCACTGGCCATACGAAAGTTCTACAGTCTGGAAATGAATATAAACGCTAAAGATATAAGCCCAGCAGCATGTCTAAGTTAATACCTCGAGATATCTCAATCTCATATATAGAAAGCCAAAAGTACTAATTTCTAATTTAGTAATGAATGACTAACTTGTCAAGAAAAATGGAAAATCACAACATTCGCATCTAAGAAACAAGGCCTTTCAAAACGTGTGTTCATAGAAGCCTTGTTGACAAAAAGTGACACACTTTAGAATATAATTCTATTTTTTAATGTCAAATTATTATTTTGAAATCCTACCAACAAAAACCTTGTTGACAAAGGCTGCATGTAAAATTTGATGATGAATCCTGAGGAACTCTTTTAAACAAAATCACCTAATAAAGATTGTAAGAATATAAACAGCCAAGGGCATGATGTGCAACCAGATCTGCACCGGTAGGAAGAGTATTTGTGATACTTTAAGTTGAAGCCAATCAAATGCACATCGATGGTTCGTTTTAGTTTACAAAACTTCCAACTCTTGAGCCTCAGCTGAGTTGAACCGGAAATTCAATTTTGATTCGAGATGGTGAATATGTCTTTTCTTGATTAGCTAAATGCAAAAGCGCTTGGGGTGAAGCAGAACTTGCGCAAGCTCAAGAGCAGTCAAGAATTGATATTTGATAGTTGAATTGCAGAACACCTTCCAAAACTAGCAAGCCGTTAGAGTTTTTGTCCACCGAACTCTCATGGGTAAGAGTCGTACTTGTTCATAAGCTGCAACCGGTTGTTTGGTCGTGACAAGACGGCCAAACACAGAGGCTTGCATCCATGTACGTAGGTTGGTGGATGAAAAATTATTTACGAACACGAAAAGAACTCGTGCTCATTAGTTAAGTTGCTTTAAAGATAAAATATTTCTTCCATTAACCCAAGTCAAGTCCATCTCTAATTTAGGGATGGTGAAATTGGAGTAGAGCGGTGTTTTTCTTTCGTCGAGGGAAGAGGGCGCCTGAGTGAGAGTGAAGTAAGCGAGAGAGCGTACCACTAGGCATAGGGGACAGACAACAACATTGGGCCAAGCTGTTAGTGTTACGGGGGAAGGCACGAGGGAAACCGGCGATGCCCGCAGCACGCGGCCTCTAAAACACGCCTCCATCTGCTTGGCTACACACCCACTGTCTCCATCCGATAGAGATTTTTACCTTTGAATTTAACTGCGGACTCTGGCGGAGACGACGACGACCTTCTCATGCCTGCAACGTTCCGCGCCTGCACTCAACTCCTCCTTCTCTCAGTCTCATCCCATCCCCCATTCTTAGCAATGTAATGTTTTTTTTTTTTTTTTTTTTTCACTTTACTTATACTCATTCTGGACACTTTTTTTCTTTTTTTGACGTACACATAGGTGCGAAAACAATTATAGAGGAGAGAGAGCAGCATCTTGGTTCCACCTTCCGCTGCAGCTCCTGGTAATCCGTCCAGTAATCGGTATCCGCCGTATTACTATATAAGTAGCTTAACTTGTAAGGGGGGAGGAGAAAAAGAAGAAGCGCATGCGAAGGTGATTTCTTTTTTTTCTCTTCATTTGTTGGCAATGGCCGATCTTTTCTTTCCTCCAACTCTGCTCCTCCTCTTCCTTTTGCTCTCTCTTCTCTTTCTGTACTTGAGCCAGAGGAGGAGGTGGGCCAGGGACGGCATCCCCCCCGGCACTCTTGGGCTTCCTCTGTTGGGCGAGACGCTGAAACTCATTTCGGCTTATAAGACCACGAACCCGGAGCCTTTCATCGACCAAAGGAGAGATTGGTGAGTCCTTGATTCCCCTTTTTCCCTTGCTTCAGTTTCTCTTTTTACTTAGCAGAAGAACCAGATCTCTCCCTCTCTGTATCTCCGTGGGCGTGTGTGATTGTGGGAGAATCTAATTAGGTATGGGGACCTGTTCACGACTCACGTGTTTGGGGAGACGACCATATTCTCCACAGATGCGGAGGTGAACCGCTTCATCCTGCAGAACGAAGGGAAGCTGTTCGTGAGCGACTACCCGACTTCCATCTCTAACCTGCTGGGCAGGCACTCCCTCTTGCTGATGAAAGGCGCCCTCCACAAGCGGATGCATTCTCTCACCATGAGCTTCGCCAACTCTTCCATCATTCAGCATCACCTCTTCGGCGACGTAGACAGGCTCGTCCGTCACAATCTCCAGTCCTGGGGGCACCGCGTCCTCCTTCAGGACGAGACCAAGAAGGTGTCCTCCTCCTCCCTTGGCTATTCAATTTCCGTTATCTCCTCTGCACCTTTGCTTTCTCTTCTTCTTTTTTCTTCTTGTTCTTGGGGATATTACACGAGATTGAATTTGACGAAGGGGGAAGCGAACTTGGAACGCAGATAACCTTTGATCTGACGGTTAAGCAACTAATGAGCTTCGACCCTGGGGAATGGACTGAAAAGCTGAGGAAAGAGTATCTGCAAGTCATCGAGGGATTCTTCTCCCTTCCCATTCCCTTGTTCTTCACCACCTATGGCAGAGCTCTTAAGGTCGGTCGGCCCTCCTTTTTGTGCTCTTTTTTTTCATGGTTGTATTGTTTTGTTGAGATTACTGGGCAGGAGGGTGCTGTTTTGCTGGCTCTTTGTCTGTCCGTGCGAAAATTATGATAGAGATTATTATTCATCTGCGAGGGGATGGGTTTGATGTTCAGGCACGATCGAGAGTTGCGGATGCTTTGAGAGCAATTGTGGAGGAGAGGAGAGAGGAGAAGAGACAGACATGGAGGGGGGAGGTGGAGGAGGAGGAAGACGAGGTGCAGAAGCGGAGGAAGGACGATATGATGGAAGCTCTGTTGCAAGAAGGACTATCAGATGAGGAGATCGTGGATTTCCTTTTGGCGGTTCTGGTTGCAGGCTACGAGACAACGTCCACGATCATGACTCTGACGGTCAAATTCCTCTCTGAGAATCCCCTGGCCTTGGCCCAACTAAAGGTAATGCTGTGGAGAGGAGAGAGATACTGCTGCAGAGGCCTTGTTCGAGATCATTTTTTTCTAAGTATTTGACATTTCAGGTAATCAACCAAATGAAATGGCACCAAAAATATATACATCTACTAATGCTAGATGCCTTAATGACGTCTTTGTGCTGTTCCAACAGACCGGCAGAAGATGCCTCCGGCGGAAGCCTTTCTTTTACTTGGTTGGGTTCTTTGGTCGCCAAAAAAAGGACCCCCTCACTTTGTTGCACATAACTAGCTTCGAACTTTGTTGGGTTTCCGGTATGACGATGGGGAAAATAAAAAAAGAGCAATAGGAGGAGGAGGCGGATAGGAAAGAGCAGTGGCACCTAATTAATCGATCGTGCCTGTCAACTGGAGCCCAGACAACTGCGGAGGGAATTGGTCCCTAGCTAGGGAAGCGATTTACCTATTGGTCTACACGAATCCAATGATAGTTCATTTGTCCTATGCGCCCCCTCCCCTCGTTCCCTAAATCCAACCCAGATTCCCCTTCTGGTTTGGGCCCTTTCTCTTGTGAACTGACGGTCGGGATGTACCTGCCATGCATGTTCTTTCATTTCCGTAGTCCCTAATCTTTTGGAGGGTTGGGGTGCAGGAAGAACACGAGGAGATCCTGAGGAGAAAACAAGGTTCGCAAACATTAGAGTGGAGCGACTACAAGTCCATGTCCTTCACACAATGCGTAAGTCTCTTGTCACCGTCACGCTCAAACAGAAGGATAAACAAGAAAACTGAAGTTTTTGCTTAGTAACGGTGGACATTCTTGTGAATCCTCGGCCATGTCTAGCCGGTCGTTCTCCCGGTTTCCAAAACCACACGGATCTGTTTCACTCGCACCGCCACCCTATCGCAGTCGGTCGAGGAGGAGGTGGTGGTAATCAAACCCACCCCTAATAAATTAGCCAGTGAAGGACAGACAATAATCGTATGCCGTCTGTCCTCTCTCTCTCTCTCCCTCGCGTGTAATTTTTTCTTACTATTCTTTCCCTCTGCTGATAAATTGGAAGAACAGGTGATAAATGAGACTCTGCGTGTTGCGAATATCATTAGTGGTGTTTTCCGGAGAGCCGTCTGTGACATTCGGGTGAAAGGTAAAAGAAAGCTCTTTTTCTTAGTGATTCTGATTATTCTGCTATTGAAAAGAGGAGCGAACGATAATAATAACGTCCTAGGGCGGCCCACCTTCTTTTTATTTCTCTCGGAGATTTTAATTGTTGACGGCAAGTAAGCTATGATGATCTTTAGAACATGCGCACTGGTGAGAGAGGGGAACCGGTGGTCGATGGGGTTATCAATAATTGTTGCTTTTTTTAACGTGAATAGGGTACACCATTCCCAAAGACTGGAAGGTATTCGCTTCTTTTCGCGCCGTCCATCTCGACCAGCAACTCTACAGAGAGGCCCGAACCTTCGACCCATGGAGATGGCAGGTAAATGTAGCACCACAAATCGATTACATCATCTTCCTTTTTTTCACCTGAGACAAGTTGAAGTTAGTTACTACGCTAACCGGGCTCAAGTAGAAGTATTCGCACTCTCTTTTCTTATCACACGCGTTGGCTTATTTATAGTCGTCACATATACCCAAGTAACCATCATCTTATTCAAAACAAAAAATGCTCCACCGCATGCTAATCGTGCGATACCTCTTTGTCTCGTATTAATTACTTCCCCTATCCCGTCTCTGTTATATCTCTTTGTCTCCCCTTTTCTTTTCAGAGCAGCAACAGCAGCAGCAGCGGGGGAAATCCAGCCACCGTCTTCACTCCCTTCGGTGGAGGACCCCGTCTATGCCCCGGCTACGAGCTCGCCCGAGTAGAGATATCCGTCTTCCTCCACCACCTTCTTACTGCCTTCAGGTTAATTTGCTCTATTTCTCTGACCCACTCACTAACCCGGTTTCCTTCCTGAAAGCGTATCTGCAGATGGGAGGTGTTATAATCAGCTCATCATCATCCTCTGTTTCTGTGGTGCTTTTCATATATGACAGTTGGAAGGAGGCCGAGGAAGACATGCTAGTTTTCTTTCCCACCACCAGAACTCTGAAGCGCTACCCCATCAACGTCGTCAGGAACAGTACTGCTTCCCACCGCACGCCCTCCAACACCACCTGCCTCTCAACTAATTGAAGACGAGGCGATGGGCGGTGAGCTTACCATGAGTGTTGGGTGCTGATGATCTAACCCCGCCTGCACATGCATGCTGCTGAAGTCGGTATTGGGTGAACTATATATATATATGTAACACACACGCACATGACTTGTCTCAAAGAATGTATTTTACATATAGCATTCATATAAGATTTAGAACAAGGAGAAGCTTCTGCTGTGTCGACCAGTGATGTACATCTGATTGTTTCTAGCTACTTCCCCTTCGGGCAATTTTGTCTTGGCTGGTCTTCTTTTTGCATCATCTCCGCAGTTTACGATGCTTGCGCCGCATGCACTACTGGTATTATTCGCTAAACCGCCGAATCCCACCTGTCCGTTGGCGCTGAAACATGGCCATCTATTCCCACCTTTTCATATGCTATATTGATTTCACGACTGTGAAACTTTTCATGGGACAGTGACCACAAAAAATGAAAAATACTATTGACACAAAATAGTTGACAAATGGTCGCCGGTAACCATACGAAAAAACGAAGGAAGACAGCGGAAAAGAAGACATCAGACAAGGAGACGGGGAGAGGGAGCGAAAGCAGAGTTGTGCATGCTCTACACCCTCAAAGATACAAATGGAGGCAAAAGGGAGAAAAATGTCTCTGAGTTCTAAATCCGCCACCACCAGCAGATTAATCAAGACCTCCAAGTGAAAAACTAGAGGATCTAGCTAGCTAGATGCATTAGGAAAGGGGAGAACAAAGCAACCGCGAGCGGTACCAACTACCAAGTGCCGAATCCTACAATCCTGCATTCTCACTCTCAAAAGTTTATTGAAGTTTCACAACGTGAAGCGGTGCGGTCAATCGCTGCAGCACTGTGGACTTCTGACCACGAGAGCAGATGAGGAGTGAAAGGGGATTCATAATTTCAAAAGCAGAAGCCGCTAGCGGGCTAGGCGTCTGCAAGAATTTAATAAAGATACGTGTCAACTGCTCCCTGATCTCTGTCGCCACGTGGGATTTGCAGTTAATGAGCCCCTCCCCTCTTCTCCACCATCACTTCTCCAACAATGACCGCACGTGCGTCTTACAGACGTTCAAATTCTGGAGTCCCGGCTGCTACGGTTGCTGAACAACGCCGGCGGCCGGCGTCGGTCTCGGTGGTGGTGATGGCACACCGCTTTCACCCCCACGCTACCCATGATTTAGATCTGCACAAGTTTGCGTACTCAAAAACTCCCTCTTTAAGTTGTGTTTGATAGTTGGGGATTTCAGACCTTGGATTTGCTGTAGAAATCTGCAGAGCTATCAAATCCATCGCGGATTTTAGAATGAAATGCATGGATTCAAAGGGGGAGGGATCCGACCTCCAACGCGGATCTTAGATCCGCGCGGGAGGCCGTGGCGCGAAGAGCACCATCGTGCAATTGCCCACCAACGATGCCACTAGCATAGTCTCTCTCTTTCTCTTGTGATACAATCTGAGGGACTAGCCCTCACTTTCTAGTAGTTGGGAAGCGCTTTCTGTTGTTTGGAAAGGAGGGCTTTCAAGCCTTTTTTTTTTTTTTTTTGGGAAAATCAGAGGGCTCTGAGCCTTCTTTTTCTGCCGTAGAAGGAAGGCATCGAAGCTTTCACTTTTCGGCAGAAAAGGAGGCTCCAATTAGCCTTCTGATTTTGGCCAGGAGAGACGGCTTGGAGCCCTCATTTTCTGCCGGAAAGTAAGAGCTTCGACGCCCTCCACCTCCGACAGAAAAGGAGCCTCAACCTTCTTTCTTGGCTATGAAAGAGAGATGAACCCTCGGCCACCATGTCCGAGGGTTTAAGAATTGACAGAGAGGGAGAAAACTGGAGAGTGAGGGAGAGAAAACACCAACCAGGTCACCGACTCACCGCACGAACGAGAAAAGGGAAGAGGGTAACCTCCTCTGGGCGGTCAAGGGAAGAGAGAGTCGAGAGGCCCTCAAACAGCGGTTCTAAGAAACTTGGTTTTCAAATCCTCGAATCTAAGGTTTGGGGATTTAAAATGAAACCTGAATGTGAGATCCGAGACAATCAAACAATGACTGAGTTTTCGGTGATGTAAAAAGTTAATTTTGCGATTTTCAAAAGCCAACCATTCGAGGTGTAACTTCTAACACATCAATCAGCAAATCTCATCTGCAAGGTAAAATTGAATGTTGATGGTGAGAGAAGTTTGGGCCCCGTCTAAAGTATATTGAGTTTGCAAGATTGGTTTTGGCATATTGAGTTTGCAAGATTGGTTTTGGCATGGTTCAGGAAATCCAGACGTCGTTAGAGTGGCGTGTATAATGTTTTACCAGCCAGTTTTTTTTTTCTTATATTAAAAATGGAGAAAAAATGTAATAACATTCTATTTGTATAATGCGTTCAATATGAGGTTTGCATGTAAGCTGGATATCAGCTGATATTTTGAGGAAGGCGATTTCGGCACCTTATGGTTGCTTAAGATGTGATTTTTGCAACGTCGATTGGACCAATATAGCTTGACCAATTCTGAAGTTTGGGTTTCAGATAGTCGATTAGAAGGTCATCAGAATTATTGAACAGGAAAGCTTTTTGCAGTCGGAGGAAAGAATGTTATGATGGAAGGGAGGAGAGGGGCAGGAGGGAGGAGGTCCACCGGCCGGCACCATCTTTCTACCTTTTTATTTTCAAATACAGTCACAGACATACACCAGCTCGTTTCTCGTCAGCGAAATGGAGGAAAAGGGAAACATTATCTGCAAAACAATCAAACCATACCTAAAGAAAAGGACAACGGTGTCGACACAAGCCGCTCAGACCTGTAAAGTAATGAAGCATCGTCCCCCAAAGAGAGAGAGAGAGAGAGAGAGAAAAGGCGGGGTTCTCTCACATTTTCCTTTCTTTTATCTTCAGATAAAAAGGAGGGAGGGGGAAAGAAGAGGGAAGGACAAAAGGAGAATCAGGTTTGCTTTAGTTGTTTTCCAGCTAGAAGGAGGGGCGGGCGTCACAGAGGCAACAGCATAAAACTCCCCTCAGTCTCAAACACGTCACCGCTTCTTCGAACACCTACTTTCAAAAACACCGCTATCTTCATTATTGACTTTAAACTATATTAAATATGTTAATTACTATGAAATGCGTGAGATTAGTGTCCTTTTCTTTTAATGTTTGGCTCTTTGAGTACATTATGAGAGACTTTTTCAATTTTACAAGTTGAAAAGCATATATTAATATCCTTGGGTGTGTTGACGTGTTGCCGTTTAATATGAGATGAGATCCTCTCCCTTTTCTCTCTCATCACTCTTCAACTCAAGAGCACAAACGCGTGCGGTCGTTTGACCACACAGACGATGGTGGTGGTGCCGGCAACTGATTGGCACGATCTGTGTTTGCATCCAACGTATCTTTCGTCTACTTGACCCTTTCCCCACCCACACCCTTCCTCCTCTTCCCTCCTCCCACCCCCAAGTATGTTGATGCAAAAACTAAAAATTTCTTAGAAAACATATCAACCACACGTCTCCCTCTTTAATAGTTAGAGCTTAGTTAACACTATTACATCATTGATGTAACTCAGTTACTATATGTATTCATGATATCGCCTAAAATATCTCTACCAACTATCGTTCGAATTGTAAGAAGTACTATTTGCCAAAACACTGTAACTCTTCTGCGTGAACTCTCCAATTTTAAAAATGTGAAACTCAAAAGGAAAGATCCTAAATCTCCAATGCATACATTAGATTATAAAAGGATTCAAATTAGCGATCTTAAGTTTGTCAACTTCAAAAGTTGGTCACACGCAAAAAAAAAAATGACGTTTTCTGTGTTAAAACATTTTTAGACATTCTGGAAAAGAAAGAGCAAGACATGTTTCAGGCCTCATTTAAGTTATTTGACTATTTCTTATAAGACCAATATATTTTGAACATCTTTTCTGTTTATAAACAGGCAAAACACTTCTTAATTCTTCTGCATATCTATTTTTATTTCCCTTGCTCGCGGTTTGACTTTTTCTGCATGTTTTAAGGCTTCGTAGCAGGACCTATTTGGGCTCGCAGTACTAGCAAGGTAATCATGTGGTTGTTTTGTTGACTTTTTCAATCTTTCTCTTGATTGTTCATTTGTTAATGCTAGTACTGTGCACCACGAAGGAATGGAAAACTTAGCTTATTTTATTATGATTGTGCAACTGAACTAAGTTTTTTTGCATCTAGATGTTATGTTTCTAAGACGGATCACCCCACTTCAACTTGAGTTGTTGTTTCTAATATGATTCATGATTGTATAAATAGCTCGTTCGGCACGACACTGTAAATCAACCTTAATTATGGTTGTGTGAGCATGTTTTTGTGTAAGATGGTTATATGTGTTTTTTATATCATTGTTTGCTATGTTTGTTGTTTTTGTTCTTCTTTTCAAAATGTTCAATATTGCTTCTGGGTATTGTATTTTTCACCATGTTAACCTTACCACATAATAGCTTAACACCTCCCTTCACCTTCAACAAAGTGGACGTGTACACTCGATGCATAGACAACCTACTGTCAGCACCGTTAGAGGATACCTAAGGTATGTAGAATTGTAATATGAACTCGATTCATTTTAACCAGTAATTCCAGATCAGCAACCGTCTTCATCCCCCTAACATCAAATGCTGGAATGCATCTCGTCTCCCATTTTCATAAAAAAGTGTGTACGACGTGTAGAGAGCTATAGTGTAAACGAAATGATTTGGACTTCTCACCTTGACCATTCAGACAACTTTCCTCATTGAACAATTATCATCGTTGAAAACTATTAAACACTGACCGTCAACAAGGAGGGATCCTGAAAGCTCAATAATGAGCTTTCAAGAAGAAGGTGAATAGAACTAATTGTCAATGAAATGTTAGGACCTAGCTTTCCAATATCTGATGGATATGACTTCTACCTCAGCCCCCTCACTAACATGGTTGGACTGATCGGAGATCCTTCAATTTTAGACGCACTTTGTCTGCGGCTTTCTCCAATGGTCTCCACAAATGCATTGGATCCAAACAACACCAAAGCTAAAGATTAAAAAACGTTGGAGGCACCTACACACATATCATGTTATCCTCCCCATTCCCAGTCTTTTGCCTTTGCCATAAACGACCCGAGACTATAGCGCTACAGCAATCAAAGCATGGTGTGCCACCCGAGCTACTTAGGGCTGAGTCAAATCGTTTTGATACATAACGACCCATTTTGCTTCATTAGGTAGTGAATTTAAAGTCATCAGGACGCTGACAATTCTCATAAAACCAAATGTGCAGTCCAAGTTGCTGGGCAAAAACACGTGTGGTGGCTTCATCTCTATTTGGTTGGAAGGCTGAAACATAACTACAACAAATGGAAAAAGTAATGCATGCTTTAACATCCATGCAACAGATCCCAACACACACACACACACGACATGAGCACATTATAAACAAAAGGACGAGACAGTAACATTACTGAAAGAGAAAAACCTTGTGTAATTAAATTAAAGAAACGAACCAAAAGAAACAAAGAAATAATTTAAACAAAGAAACAACACAATTACAGAACATTCAGGAACACGTACACAATGTTCCAACTGAGCCAGCAAGGCAGTAGATTTTAACTCTCTCGCTCCATTTATAATTTTATAGAGACACCATAATGTATGAAACTTTTAACAACACATTGCAGTACACCATGTTTCTTATTTGTTCAGTTACCCGTTAGAGAAGACCTTCTTGAAAAAGCCTCCACATGTTGTAAATGACGAGAACATACCGTGACAGACTGCTACAACTAGAAACACCAAAAGACAGATAACTTGCTGGAATTATCAATCAACATCAAAGCAGATCCATATCAAGCTAAGCCCAGATCTCTTTGAACAAAAGAAGCTAAGGAAACATCTAGCTGTTCAGACAAAACTATGTGAATCCGAAAGCTTATATGTATCAACAAAAAAAAAAAAAAAAGGATCAGCACAACCTACATAGCTCATGCTATGCTCCTCTATACCATTACTCGTCATCGTCGTCATCATCATCATCATCTTCTTCTTCCTCTTCTTCCTGAATAAGTCCAGGTTCATTAACATAAAAAAAAAACATAATAACAACAACTCTGCATAATTGTTTTCAAAGCATGACACTGCTGAATGCTGAAAAGGAGCACAGCAAGTCCTGCCCTGCAAAATTAATATAAGAGCAGTGGCATGTCATGTTACAAACATGACTACCTTACCTCTTCATTCTCCTCATCCTCATTCATCTCAGACTTGGACCTGTCGGACTCTTCATCACCATCATCAGCCACACTTTCCTGTTAAGCAGAACAGAATATGCTCATCTACAGAACAAGAGAACAGCTACAGTAGTCAAAAGTCAAAAGAACGACTAAAAAAGATTTACTTGTTTTTTGTTATAGGCCGAAATAAGCTTCTCATATTCACTTTTCTTCTTTGCAGCTTTGGCTTCAAAGGGAGCTTTCTCCTACCAACCAAGAACAACAGCTTCAGAGAAAGAGAGAGAGAGAGAGAGAGACTGCAAGGAAAAAAAAGGTCCTAGATCCTAAAAATAAAACAATAGAATATATCTGCTTGATGTATTCTTTACTTGGAAAGACTAAAGCTGAGTTCTTTAGAATGATACAAAAAAACAGAGAATATATGAAACACCTCCTGGAACCAGATTTGTCAAAAGGATGTCTCGGATCTCAATAACAACACATATAGTAGGGGTAACTGTCCAATGAAAATCCTCATGAAGAAAGAAATGACAAAACTAACACATTATTATTTACAGTGAAAGAGAAAGATTGTTTCTTCATGGTATGATAAACCGAAGAAAAAAGGCAAGGCACTAACATTTGATGAATCTGAAGTTTCTCTGAACACCATCAAACACCTCAACTTGGGAGAAAAAAATAAGCATAGCTTAAAAACTTGAGTTACATATCAAGTATCAGAAAACCACAGAAAAGAAAAACAGTGAATTTGGAGTTACTTTGAAATTTGAATAGAATGAAATGCCTCATCTGAGGGCTGAGAAATAAATGCAAATTAAAGGCTCAAGCTACACATCCTCAGAATCAGCTTTAGATGGCATCTTGAAAAAATTCCAACACCAAACGTGAAAATTACAGTCAAACATGACAACAAAAATGAAGTTATATTCCAAATGCATGATAATGGGCACTCACAAATGCAAGAAATAAGATCGGAAAAGTGTAAAAACGCCAAAAAAAGGACTCACAGCATCAGACATTGACTTCCACTTTTCACCTCCTGCTTTGCCGACCTATAATTTGGAAAAAATACTAAAAATTAATTATTAGAGATTTAACAAACATTAGAACTCAAATTTATAGCCTGTAGCCATAAAAAACTCACAACTGACACAGACTTCACATTAGGATGCTCTTGCTTGTATGTCTTCCTAAATTCTTCCCTGCAGAAAGAAAATGAAAAGCAACATAAAGCCAATAACAAATTCGAAACAACATGAACAATTGGGAATTGCGAAATAACTTTCTCAAAGGTGCTCAAATCCATGCTACCAACCTAAAGAAGAATGACAAATAAGGAGGAGACGGAATTTACAGAAATACAAAAAAAGCACTAGGAGGTCTCTTTGGCTTATTGGGATCTTTCGTGGCAATTTTTTTTTTCTTTTCTGCCCTTTTACTATTTTTGCTTGGTTTTACAGCAGCCTTCCGTTTCCCAAGCTTCCTGTAGAGAGAAAAAAAAATCAAAAGCATAAGAAAAGTCTTAAAACTCTGTTTCATATAGCTTACATTTTAAAATTAAGACTAAATGGGCTTAACAACAAAAGTTTAACGAATCCATCAAGGTACCTATCAGTCATAGAATGGTGCAGGGTAGTATCAAGAATTCAGAACTGGCTTTTAGAAAGACCTTAGAACCAAAAGTTGCTAAGTGGAGGGAAAATATCAGCATGCTATAGTGATTTTCTTTCTTCTTCCGATCAGGAGACCATATTAGTAGAAGAACTCAATCTGTTGGCACTCTGAAATAGTACATTAAGAGGAATTTCCCTCCTGCAAATCTTGGCAGGGAAGTTGATTGCTGCATTATTTCTTAAGCATCCAAAATGAGCTAGCACTTGCCTCCCACAGTTATGGTTACAGAAGAAAAAGATGGAGTGAATGCCTGCACCTGCTCATAATTTCTCACTCCTGCTCTCTATTTTTTTCTCAATTTTTCACTAAATGATTTTCTCCAAATGATTCCACATATTGCTTTTCAAAGGATCTAAATGATCCCAACATGTTCCTCTCATTTCTTGTTGTCCCAGAATTTCTTTATGATGATTTCCTACAGAGACCGCTTTCAAGTCTCATTCTCCAATTACCTTAAGACAACCAACGAACAAAATAAGCCTATGCAGTCCTCTTTAGGTCCGGCTTCTTGGCACTTGTCAGTCCAGTGGCACCAATGTCCTTATGGTCGGTCAAGGGACCTCACCTTGAGGATGATGTCTTGGCACCACCACTACAGCAAGGTGGTGTCGTCGATCAAAAAAAAAAAAAGAATTGACTAGGGTGGGGGTGTTACGTAGAGCTTGACCTTGCCCCCATGAATATGGCAGGTGGGACGGGAATAGATCAGGGCAAGCAGATTGTAAGCAAGTGGCCGAAGAAAAGAGGTGGTCAGTTCATTCTGCAAAGCCGAGGGCTTTGCTCGTGACGTGACATGATGCTGGGGATTTGCTAATTTCCGTCACACAAGTGTTTTGACAATTGAGTCCAATGTAAAACAATCATCCACAGTAACATATTGAGACAGTGCAAATCTGGACTTCTCATAAACGAGGGAGATTGCACTTCATCTCTTCACCTGCCTTCCAGCAGACTCTGTGCAGGAAATGCCAGAGTGTTACCCCATTCATGACAGGCTAAGATAATTGCTAGAATGTTTTTTCTGAATAAAAACATGAACATGCTTCTTTCTTAATTTTCTCAGCAAAGTAAAAGTAGAATACTATACCCAGTAAAACCTACAAGGAAAAATTTGAAGGTTACTGGCGTGCCAACGGCGGCTATGAGAAGCAAGACAGTAATTTCCTAAAGACTCAATTGAACTATTTGAAACTATTTATTTCTAACCTGTCATCAACAATCTTTAATGATGCCTCTTTCTTCGTAGCTCCCTTTCCCTTTCCTCCTTTCATCCTAAGGCAAACAAATACCTTCAAAAAGAAAACGAAAACGAGAAAGGCACACAACATACGAAGCACATGGAGAGAGAGAGAGAGAGAGGGTGAGATGCTTGAGTTCATAGAGATTGTTGTTGAATAATGGGTGTTTGGCAAAAGAAGAACGAAAAGACTGCAAGGAAAGACCACAACTTTGCTCGAAGAGGACGAGCAGAAGCATGATATATTTGCTGAATAAGCAAATATGCAAGGATCTAAATATCTTAGAGGAGAGCACACTATCACGCGCACGGGGAGGGGGGGTGGGGGGGAGAAGTAAAGGAGGAGGGGAGAATGGAGAAGATAATATAGCTGCACAAGCCCAGAAAGAAATTGATCAGAAATCCATTTCTTCTTCCAAGAATCATCCTTATGGGCAATAGTCAATCAAAGAATCCGCAAGAGAAATTAAAAAGAGAAGTGGCTATAATAAGTGGACGAGACCTCACAGTGCAGAAGGAAAAACACAAAAGTAACCGCAGTAGTAAGGGAATTCTGTAACTAAGGTGCCGAAGTTAACTGAAGAAGCTTAAAAAGGAGGGATGAAGGGAAGAAAAGAAGAAATGACGAGGCCGACGGGACGGATTTCGGAAAACATAGGCAAAAACCGAAAAAGTTCATTCAATTACGAATGAGCTCGATAGAAGGAATGATGATCAAAGACATTAGAGACAGGGTGGAAAATCAAATCAAACCAAGTTGCTGAATAGGATGGAAGAACATAAAACCATCAAGGTAAACGCAAGCAAAAAGCAACGAAAAACTCGGTTTGCGTGAAGAAGAAGAAGAGGAGGAGGAGGAAGAGGCAGAGGAAGGGGATAAAAGTACCTTTTAGAAGCAGAGGAGAGCAGCAGCAGCGACTCTCTCGCTCTCTCTCTCTCCCGTAAGAAAGGAGAAGTGCAGGAGCGAAAGGAAGGGTGTTGGTGACGAAGGGGGGGAGAGAGAGTCAGTGAGGTAACCGGACAAGCCGGTGGCTGCGTCGACATTTGCTGCCACACAGGGGCACACACCTGGAAGGGCGATAATGTTGTGACAGGCAGTCGCCGGTTTCCGGGCGGGCGATCCACGGTCACTTTGAAGGCCTGCTGCTTTTCCACGAGAATTTTGAAGCCGTGGGTGAGGGACGCGCCGTTCCCATTGGTTAGCGAGAGGAGGGAAGCCACCTGCGCCCGTCGACCCGCGAGTGAGCTCACTCGCCCACTCAAACGCAACGCAACTCTTGCACACGTCTTTTTGTTTTTGGCTCAAGGATTCGATTCGATTCGATTCGATTCGATTCTGCTTCGCAGTAATTTCCTGATTCTTGTTCGCCGTTTTTTGTATATCTATCTACCTGTGGTTTCGCTCGCCAGAAAAAAACCTTTTCGAACGTACGTACGTAAGTTGATGGTTTACGAGACGTGGGCTGATGAGTGGCAAATCACCTGAACACACCTTTTTTAATTCATTTTCCTTGCCATTGCTCTCCATGTTGAAAGATGCCAATATGTGTTTCTCCAAAATGTTATCGTTTGAACTTGGTGCAACCACTTTTACTTGCTAAAGAAACATATATCATTTGCTTCGCAGTATGGTAGATACACCGGATCGAGTCAGCCATTCACATTGCATTACACTACACGGTCAGGTCCTCCACGTACGTCTCTCATGTTCTCTAAATTTCAACAGTTGGCTAGGAGGGCTTAACCCCGACAGGCCGCAGACTTTTCGCACGCCTGGGTTAGGGTTTGATGCTTTGGCTGCTGCAAGTACGACAAACGGAGGCGGAGAAGAATACATGGTTTATGCCCCGGCGAGATTTGTTCACTCTCCCCTTGGAAATGTGTTTCACAGCGAGTTCAGTGAACTTAAGCCCGGAGGGATGTTGCCAAGGCAGAGACTTAACATCCGACGGGAGATTGGCGTTCTCTCCGCCTATATCTTAGACTCAATGACACAGATTCGGCGCAAACTTACTCTCGAATCGCTCCAACTCAAACTTGACTTCGAGATCTCTTCCTTATTACACGCTTATATTTTCACAGCACAAAATAATAAAGAGAGAAGAAACCAACCCGTTCTTCTTCGAGACTTGAAGATATAAAACCAAAAGCCTCAAGCATGAATCCTCATTTACACCTTGTAATTTTGCATGCTCGAATTTTTCAAAATCAAAACGGTTGCACGGATTCCTGTTGCAGCCTCACGTAGTCGTCATAGAATCGGGGGGCCGATTGACCGTCGTCGTGGTGCCTGGTGTAGGCGTAGCCCCCGTGGCTGGAGATGTCCAGCCCCGCCACCTCCTCCTCCCTCGATATTCTCAGCAGCCCCAACCTCCGCAGCACGTAGAAGAGAGGCGCCATGGTCAAGCTCACCCACCCCGCGATGGTCACCAGCTCCACCACCTGTGCTCCCAGCAGCCCCCACCCACCTCCCAGCAGCACCCCGTAAGGTCTGGAGGAGGAGGAGGAGTAGGCCTGCAGCACGAACTCTTCCTTGGCAAACAGCCCCGTGAACAGCAGCCCCCACGCCCCGCACCCTCCGTGCAGCTGAGCCGCCTCCAGCGGGTCGTCCAACTTGAACCTCGCGGCCAACAAGTTGAGCCCCATAAGCACCCACGCCGCGATGAACCCGCACACTATGGCAGCCCAGGGCTCGACCACCGCGCAGCCGGAAGTGATGGCCACGAACCCACCCAGCAGCCCGTTGCACACGTCCAGCGCATCCCAGTGACCCACCAGCACGCGCCTCCCGAACAGCGTGACCAGGCCGGCAGTTGACCCAGCTAAGGTCGTCGTCACCGCGGTTCGACCGACTGCTGTCCAGTTCCCCTCCGACGTGGTGGAAGCGTAGGGAACGAGTATCTTTACGAAAGAGCCCGGGTTGAAGCCGAACCAGCCGAACCACAGCAAGAACGTGCCCAGGACGACAAGCGTTGCGCTGTGGCCTCGCATGGGCACGGGTTGACCGAAGGCGTCGAAGCGACCTACTCGGGGGCCTTCTATCAGTGCCCCCCACAGACCCGCGACCCCACCCACCAAGTGGACGACGCCGCTGCCGGCGAAGTCTATTGCGCCGGAGTCGAAAAGGAGGCTGCCCCCGTCGTAGCTGGGGCTGGCCCAGCCGCCGGTGGACCAGATCCAGTGCGCGACGACCGGGTAGACGAAGCCAGTCAGGAGGAAGGAGTAGATGAGGTAGGCGACGAACTGGGTGCGCTCGGCAATGGAGCCGCTGGTAATGCCCGCGACCGCGATGGCGAAGGCCCACTGGAAGAGGAAGTAGGAGTAGTCGAAGGTCTGGTCGGGGATGTCGTGGAGGGCGAAGTAAGAGGTGCCGATGAAGGGGTTACCGGAACCGAAGGCGAAGGCGAAGCCCAAGAGGTAGTAGGAGAGGCTGCCCACTGCTGCGTCGATGACGTTGCTGAGCATGATGTTTATGGTGTTCTTGGCACGCACCGACCCCGCGCAGAGCATGGCGAAGCCAAGCTGCATCACGAAGACCAGATAGGCGGAGAAGAGGAGGAAAAGGGCGTTGATGGAAGAGGTGACGCTGCTCTCCCACGTCTGCTCCGCCATGGCTGCGTGGTCGGAAGAGCGAGCGACGACAGAGGCAGAGGTCAGGAAACGGAATTGGGGGCTGCGATGCGTCGCGATGAGGAAGACGAACTTTGGTTGGTCCTGCAGGCACGGTTTGAACGGTAGATGATGAGAGCTTGGTTTCTTTGGCGCAACTACAGCCTTTAAAATTAAATACACACTGTCCCTTTCTTTCACCCCCGAGGGATCCATTGCATGAGTAGTAACCGGGCCCCAACCTCCCCCTCCCTCTCGAACTAAGATGGAGGGAAGAGTGAATTTTAATTTCTCCTCACCAATTTCCTATTGGATATCTTTTTCATTTTTCCTTGCGAACTAATGTAGTCGGGTCGGGTTGTTCGGCTGTTGGGGTCCTTAATCGGCAGCACTCGTTCGTACGGTCCACTCGTTCCCCATGCATCATCAAATTTTCCCTTTGCGTTAATTCCAACGCTTAGTGTTATGTGGGACGAATTGTGGACTATATATATATAACGAGTGGTCCTCGGACTTGACAAATCCAAGAATTTACATGTTTGTGAAAACAGTATTTTGGGCGTCTCTTCTATAACACTAACCACGCAAATGTGACATTTACTGTTGGAAATAGTTTCAAGCTTCAATCGATTTATGTGGATGTATAATGTGATTTTATAAGGATAGAGAGGATAGAGTTTCAATCAAGTTTCAAGCTTCAATCAATTGTTTATGAGATTTTTATCAACAATTCAAACAAGTTAATCCAAAAACATATTTTCTAGGTATTGATGAAAAGTGGAACCCATATAGTTAGACCTTGGAGAAAAATCAAAATTAATTTTAAATGGTGCAATCTGTATCGTACATCGACAACAAAACTGCACTGCAACCGATGTTTCAAGTATGGCCATCGGCTTTGCCAAAAGCAATAATTTGGTCTACATTTTCTAAGGAAGATCGGGAACATCCGTCCTTTTTTCCCCTTCAGTTAGAAAGAGTTCTGTGTCGATGAATGACTCGATGAGGCTTAAAGATGCGTTGCTGATGCTTATATATGTATCCTCCTAACTCCTAATAGTGGGAAGCAAACTTTTCTACAATTGCTTGATACACCTCTATCTCTCGTAGGGGGTTGACACCTAACCAAAGGAAAATCAAACACCAAAGGTCAAAACGTTCCAAGTTAAATAAAACTCCAAAGTCATCCGCCTTCAACTTTCTGAAAGTATTTTACCACGAAAAAATTACAAATGGATGCTCATGTTTTAATCCTACAAGGGATCCACCCTCAATTATTGAAGGACAACAAACGGACCCTCAACTTTTAATGACTACTCACTCACACACCACCACTTGTAAGATGGTTCCAATGAAAAAGTTAAGTAAGAAAATAAATGTGCCAAAGAACACCCAGTGTATTGCCAAAAACATTAAAAGGGCCTTAACGTAAACGCGAGCGTTTGTCATTCTCTTGTTTAGAAGCTCTCTCTCTTTGATTTTCTGGCCTCTATTTCCTGCCAGGTAAAAGTAACCAAGTCATTCTCTTATCAATACCTGGTTGATGTTCCTGATAGGAGAGTTGCACAATGTCGCAGAAATGTCTTGCTGATTGGTTATGTGAAACTAACTTAATAAGGTCCATTTACAAAAGGTGGTGTATTTTCTAAATATCATACGGTAACTATTTAGGATTATAAATTTATCAGTTTTCGAGCATAATAAAGAGATTAACAAGCATAAAATGGTTAAGTCGAAGCATATTCAATGAAGCAAAATTGTTGGCTACACTCCAATTTATTATATGATCCGGAGAGAACAATTACTGGGTGTAAAATATGAGTGCAAGATAATTACTCCCTAATAAAAAATTCCTAGCGCTCTCCTGTGCAAGAGATTGATGCCCATAAAAAGCAACCTGCCCATAAATAAGTCTAAAAATGATTCTCCTAAGAGCCATGGCTGGCTCTCACTATGCCAACCTCTTTCCTCACGTTCCAAGGATTTTCAAGTACGGCCACATTTTTTGCATCCCTGGAGAACACAAGAACAATGTGTTTGTCGTTTTCTATCAACATTTTATGGTGCCCGAGAACAAGGTGTTCTTGGATTGATGTGTAACAGATACAAAACGACCTGTTTGAGTTTTCTTATCTACATGCTTTCTTTCTTGTATTAAAAGCTTATTGCAACTAGACATGAAAACAAGTATACATTTTAGATTAAATATTAAAAGAGTGCTCCAAGAACCGGATAAGTTTATAAAAGTAAAGACGTTATTATTCTTAAGAGGCCATGAAAGATTGATAAAGTTCACACCTCTAATTAAGAAAAACTAGAAAGGGGAAAAAACCACAGCTGAAGATATGACAAAAGAATAAGAACCACAACTGAAGATATATGATAGAAGAACTTAACTACACACTTGCTTAGTTTCAACCAACATGGATCATTTAAGAGAGCGCTTCGAGGTTCCAACTATGCAGTGGCGGAGGGAGGGGGGGGCTGGCCTAGGCCATGGCCCCACCCTAACAAATGAAAAAAAAAAATTAATGTAAAAATTGAAATTTTTTTTATCTTTATGTATTTTTTAAATGTAACTTGTGTTTGGCCCTACCCAAATCCAACCTCCAAAACCCAGTCCCCATTTGGCCCGCCCTTGCAACAAATCCTGGCTCCGCCCCTGCAACTATGTAAAAGAAACCTCATGGCCGGTGAAGGAATTTTCACCACATTCATCATCTTCGCAAGCATGACATCAAACATATTCTGCAGGCAACTAGGTTTCAAGGCTACTAGGTTTCAATCGATTAAAAAACATTTGAAGCAATTCCAAGAAAAATAGCCGCCGTAGACTACGCACTAGCATACACCATTTACAGTTACCTGCGTCATAAAATTTTTTCTACTCATTTCCTCCCGTAGAAAAGTATAGTTGAATCAAAGCCGTGGAAAATGCCAGCAATAAGAGAACTAATTTATTTTGAAAAAACTGAATCCGATGTCTCATCATTTCCGTAGGAACATTGAAAGAGCACAATAAAAAATAATTACCGTAGACTATGCACTAACTTATCAAAACCATAGAAAATGCCAACAATAAGAGAACTAATTTATTTTGAAAAAATTGAATATGATGTCTCATCATTTTCATAGCAACATTGAAAGAGCATAATAAGAAATAGTTACCGTAGACTAGGCACTAACATACACAATTTACAGTTACTGCACCACAAAACTCTTTCCACTCATTTCCTCCCATAAAAAAGTTTAGTTGAATAAAAAACATAGAAAATTCCAGCAATAAGAGAACTAATTTATTTGTCACGAAAAAAAGGTAATCTTGTCACGAAAAAAAAAAAATCTTCGGCTATCTCCGGTGAAGGTAGTGATTTGTGCCGTCTTGTTGCCCTTCAAAAGTTGAGGGTGGATCTGTTATAGGCACAAAATGTAAGCTCCCATTTGTAATTTGGTCAAAACTAAAGTGGTAGGTGTATAAAGATTTGCCTTGTCTGGGTATCAAGCTCATAAAGTAATTATGACTTTTCCAATATAGTCATGCAATGTACAACATATTTCAGTTGTCAACTATCGATAAAACACATTTGACTAGTAATTTTATCCTTGTCAATGACAAGTTTGTTTGACGGTGGGTTTGCTTGGAAGTCCTGTATATAATTGAAGCTAGCTTATGTTATATTTTGGTCGTTTATTTAGCTACGAACTCGAATATGATGTATATATATATAGAAATTCTTAGTTTATCTTTTTCTCATAGCTCTCTAGATTTCACATCTTTTGTCTTCTCCTCATTCACTCTTGTGTTCTTGAAACTTTGGGCTTTAAGGAACTTGCTGGGATTATAAAGCTGTCAGCCTACTCAACTTTTAGCATGTTTAAATGACGTAAAACTGTGACTGGTTCTAAGTCAGCAGATCCTGCAAATGGTAATTATTCTGTCTGCTTATATCTGAATCGTTGTTCTTGTGACATGCTCTGTCCACAATACATTCTTGTTAACTTGTTTCTGCGTACTTCTTTTGCATTGTTTGTAGCAGAGGAATACATTGTGTTAGATGACAACAAATATATTGGGGATTTGCTTGCTGAATTCAAGTCAGTGAAGGATCGCAGTAAATGGGAGATATTGCATTGCAAATTGTCTTTCAAGAAGCGGCTGTTTCGTGAATCAGATGACGCAATAGCAGATCCCATGTTTGTACAGTTATCATATGTGCAGGTAAATTAATCATCATCTTAGTTATATACCTTCAGAAGTTTTGAGGGATTCTTTTGTATATTGGTTGTTCACTGTTGCACATAATGATTGCTGCTTTTTTTGGTAGTTGCAACATGATTATATGTTGGGGAACTATCCAGTTGGGCGGGAAGATGCTGCGTGCTTTACAAATTTTCGTGGAGAATGGATTTGTTGTTTCACCAGAAACATGCACGTCAGTATCTTCTTTCAGTGATTGTTGTTACCACAGCTGAAGATATGACAAAAGAATAAGAACCACAACTGAAGATATATGATAGAAGAACTTAACTACACACTTGCTTACTTTCAACCAACATGGATCATTTAAGAGAGCGCTTCGAGGTTCCAACTATGTAAAAGAAACCTCATGGCCGGTGAAGGACTTTTCACCACATTCATCATCTTCGCAAGCATGACATCAAACATATTCTGCAGGCAACTAGGTTTCAAAGCTACTAGGCTTCAATCGATTAAAAAACATTTGAAGCAATTCCAAGAAAAATAGCCGCCGTAGACTACGCACTAGCATACACCATTTACAGTTACCTGCGTCATAAAATTTTTTCTACTCATTTCCTCCCGTAGAAAAGTATAGTTGAATCAAAGCCGTGGAAAATGCCAGCAATAAGAGAACTAATTTATTTTCAAAAAAACTGAATCCGATGTCTCATCATTTCCGTATGAACATTGAAAGAGCACAATAAAAAATAATTACCATAGACTATGCACTAACTTATCAAAACCATAGAAAATGCCAACAATAAGAGAACTAATTTATTTTGAAAAAATTGAATATGATGTCTCATCATTTTCAAAGCAACATTGAAAGAGCATAATAAGAAATAGTTACCGTAGACTAGGCACTAACATACACAATTTACAGTTACATGCACCACAAAACTCTTTCCACTCGTTTCCTCCCATAAAAAAGTTTAGTTTAATAAAAAACATAGAAAATTCCAGCAATAAGAAAACTAATTTATTTGTCACGAAAAAAAGGTAATCTTGTCACGAAAAAAAAAAAAAATTCTTTGGCTATCTCCGGTGAAGGTAGTGATTTGTGCCTCCTTGTTGCCCTTCAAAAGTTGAGGGTGGATCTGTTATAGGCACAAAATGTAAGCTCTCATTTGTAATTTAGTCAAAACTAAAGTGGTAGGTGTATAAAGATTTGCCTTGTCTGGGTATCAAGCTCTTAAAGTAATTAGGACTTTTCCAATATAGTCATGCAATGTACAACATATTTCAGTTGTCAACTATCGATAAAACACATTTGACTAGTAATTTTATCCTTGTCAACGACAAGTTTGTTTGACGGTGGGTTTGCTTGGAAGTCCTGTATATAATTGAAGCTAGCTTATGTTATATTTTGGTCGCTTATTTAGCTACGAACTCGAATGTGATGTATTGATGGGGGAGAATCGGGTGATGGGGTCTCAACTAAAGGGTTCGGGTGGATAGGTGGGTTGTACTAATGGGGATTCAACTATAGTACTAAAGCCCCATTTTCGCATCTTCTTCAAAACCCGCCTCTCTTCCAGTGCGGTTTTACATCAAGTCTAGAATGAAGATGGTTCCCATTCTTTAATCGACATATATAATGGCTGTCATGATACTAAAATGATGAAAAATTATGATGTTCAGATCGGATCTGAAGATCTGATCATATGGGTTTTAAATATAATAGGCCTAATTGTTTGAAGAGCACACCAAGAGAACACGTGAAGAAAAGTTAGCTTCTCATGATTTATTTTGTGGGCTTCGATCCCCCTTGATATATATAAACTGCTATCTTGGAAAGCGCACAGTGCAAAATCGGAACGAGCACGGATATGCGGATGTCTGGATTGCCCATAAATACAACACGAAACAATTTAATTTTCTTCTTCTTGAAAAAAGAAAAAAAAAAGTGGGAAAAATTACTCATCTCCAGATCGGAAGCTGTCACGTAATACTGACCCTCTATACGGTGGCCAATGCCCGTCCCCCATCCTGGTCAAAAGAATCACTCGTCCCCAACCTCCTGTCGCCACGTTGCCCTTCGGTGCTCTCCGCGAGCCGCAGAAGGGGCCAGCGGAGAAATGGTGGGCCCCAGGGATAATAGCGAAGATAAGGCAGAAGATAAGGTTCAGTTGAGGAGAGTCGTCAGATGGATACGCTCTCCTCAGCGGACGGCAGATGATAAGGACGGAGGATAGCGGCGAGGCACCAAGTCTTTAAACTACGACTTACTTAGTATGATGATGAAAAGCCTCATCGCAGCATCATCATTCTTCACGACGCCCTCCCTCTCACTCTCACCTCCACCCAAGTCGAGAAACGATTCAGAGAGTGAACGGGGACAATGGCCGCTGCCACCACCGGAGCCACGTCCACCTTCTTGGGCACCCGCCTGCACAACGTCCACAACGCCAACGGCGGCAGGTTCCAGGCTAGGTTCGGGTTCGGTGGCGGGAAGAAGACGGTGAAGAAGTCGTCGCCAAAAAAGGTGGTGTCGGACAGGCCCCTCTGGTTCCCTGGAGCCAAGGCCCCCGAGTGGCTGGACGGCACCCTTGTCGGCGACTACGGCTTCGATCCCTTCGGCCTGGGCAAGCCTGCCGAGTACCTGCAGTTCGAGCTCGACTCCCTGGACCAGAACCTGGCCAAGAACCCGGCTGGTGACATCATCGGCACTAGGTTCGAGAGCGCGGACGTCAAGTCCACCCCCTTCCAGCCCTACAGCGAGGTCTTCGGACTCCAGCGCTTCAGGGAGTGCGAGCTCATCCATGGCCGCTGGGCCATGCTCGCCACCCTCGGCGCCCTCACCGTCGAGGCCCTCACCGGCGTCACCTGGCAGGACGCTGGCAAGGTACCCACTTTTACTTTTTTCTTTTTAGTGCATAATATATATAATACCATCCTGGTGATCATGTGAGTCCCCGGACCCTTAGACTGAACCGATGGGTCGCTTCGATCTAAATATTTCTTACAACGAATTTGAGTTAATTTCCACGGACGCCTATCGCAGGTGGAATTGGTTGAAGGATCGTCCTACCTGGGGCTCCCACTTCCTTTCTCCATTTCCACGTTGATATGGATCGAGGTGTTGGTGATCGGATACATTGAGTTCCAGAGGAACGGGGAGCTGGACCCGGAGAAGAGGATATACCCTGGCGGCCCCTTCGACCCACTGGGGCTGGCGTCCGACCCGGAGAAGACGAGCCAGCTGCAGCTGGCGGAGATCAAGCACGCCCGGCTGGCAATGATCGGGTTCCTGGGCTTCGCCGTCCAGGCAGCTGCCACCGGCAAGGGCCCTCTCAACAACTGGGCCACCCACTTGAGCGATCCCCTCCACACCACCATCTTCGACACCTTTTCTTCTTCTTCCTAGACTCCCTCCCCTCTGCCTCCTTCATTTTCCCCGAGTTGTACTTGTACGTCTGAAATCTTAATTGTGATTGACTAAGAGCTGCGCGCGCATGTAATTATTTATTGATGTTCAAAGATGCACTCCGACTCTTCTTCGTGCTGTAAATTCCATTCCCGGGAAGGCAGGCTTTTGTTGCTTTTCATTTCACTGTGCGCGTGGGCAGAGTAACAAAAACAACCGTGCAGCTAGCGTGCCACCTGTTTGCAAGCATCGGCCCGCTGCTCAGCATTTCTAAACATTATTATGTCGAGCAATTAGGATAACCTATGCTATGCTATGCGGGGTGGGGCGGATAACCATGCGCTGGACAACGAAAGAAAGAGCCAAGACTCATGCTTAATTCCACTCTCTCTTTTCTATGTATCTGCTTCACCAATCTGACATTGTGCCTGCGAATATTGTGCCTGCAAAACTCGCCAAATAAAAGAAATTAATCAAATGCACATAGGAAAGTTGTGGGGAAATGGAAGGTTAACCAAATAACTTTGTTAGTCGATACCAACCAATGTATTGTTTTTTTTCTTTTCAACAGATTTAGCAAGAAACTCACGTGACCGGAGCGTCAGAGTCGTAACATTTTGAAAACGTCGACGCTTATCGGAAGCCCATATCATATCACCAATTATTTTTTTTAAAATATGATTTTTTTTCTTTTTGAATTAAGAAAAGAAAATTCAACATATCAAGCTAACGCCCAACATTGATGGGGCATTTACTGGGTCCGTATCCGCTGATAAATGAAACGGCCCGTATCAGTCTCGGTGCGTTCCGAGAGGTGAGAGAGTAAAATCATACATATTGGGGCCTATACGCATCGCTTTCTATAACATTGCCCGAGCTTTCACAGGAAGAGGCAGCACCAAAGTCCGCAGGAATTTTTCTTCGTAACTCGGCTTCTTCTTCTTTTGGTAAAAGCCACACTTTACATAATCAATATCATATCTTTGGTAGGTATAATAACGGTATTATTATTAGAAGCTACATTGCGATCTTAAGAGAGGTTTAGCTTATTCCACGACGTCTCAATTGGAATACACTTTGGGTATAGGTTCTTATCCAACCGCTTTATTTCATTTGATCACTCATGCTTATTTTAAAGCATTATTTGGGTGAAGGCATGAGAGAAACTTGTTTTGGCTTCAGGTTGGAATCAGCGCCGACCAAGGCTCTGGCCTTGCCTGCAACCCGAAGCACCCTATATGGGCGCGCAATGACTACATAGTCCTTGTTCTTTAAAAAGAAAGGCCCTCCTTAAAAGCGCAAGAAAAGAAAGTGGGAAAAAAAAATTAAAATATTGTCCATTTCTTTTCAGAGTTAATGGCCAAAATACCCCTCAAACACAACCAACTCGATGCATTTTCCGGTTTGCTGAAACTTTGTGGAGCATTTTTTTTCCAAAATACGACTTTCTTGAATGAGTCGTTGTCTACTGCATCTAGTGTCATCGATCGCTTGTGCTTAATTTTGAGCCTTGTGAGCAGAAGCTGGCTTCCTGAATTTAAATGTTAGCAAATTTTCCAATTTTAAAAGTCAAAAAAGGAAAAGATGGAAAACAATAAACAACGTCAACGGCATATAAAAGAAAAAAAAAAAACGCAGTTGAAGTGATGGCGGTCCTAACGGTGAAGCCGTGGAGTCATTAACGATTTAATATGAGGTTGTTTTAGTTATTGCCGCAATGTTGGCTTCATTAACTGCGTTCAATTCAAATGTTGCACAGTGCATTGCTCGTTCCACAGCCATCGGATTTAATGATGCTTGACAACAGCAGAAAACAGGATGGGCTGGACAAGTTTTTAGAACAAAGTGTTCTTTGATAGTTGGAACACTATTTTAATATTTGGATAAGTGTTCATTAATTTACCCCAACCAATAATGTGTTCTATCTTTGTGGCAGAAGCAACCCTGACAAAGTGTTCCCTTGCCAAACAAAGGCGTTTGTTCCAGGTCCTCCTAAAACGTTACCCAAACCGTCTCTAAACGTACCACGTGCCTCTAGAAAAGGTCCGGCAACGTCGTCTAAGATATGGTTGCCCCAAACAGGAGGACTCTCCAATTTTCTGCTTCGGTTCTGCATAAACCCCCGTCTGATGCTCCCAATGTTTGGGGGATGCGTCGTGGGTGTTGGAGAAAGAGGAGGAGAGAAATACCCGTACACGTGAAGGGGAAGCAGGGCCTGTTTCATTCTTCAGTGTCTCTTCCTGGTTCCCGTTTAAACGCATCGGCGGCTTGGTCACTGGTCAGTGGGTGGAATTGAAATGGGGAGGGTTCACCTGATGTACCTCCATGGAAGGATATACACATGCAAGTACTGTCAGACCCATCTCGCCCTCGTCGAAGACGTCGTTTCTAAGGTCTGTTACCTCTTCCATGTTCCTCCCAGTCGCTAAATTCCTCCGATCGTGCGACCGCGCACCTCGTTGACCCCTTTTCCGCTAAATGACTAATGATCGGACACTAGACTGGCGCTTATTACTTTCTTCTATTGATTCTGATTTCTTTTTATAGATCGACTTTGTTTAAAAATGAGAATTCAGTTAAGGAAATTGACATCGATGATGCCTGGCTTGTTTATCTCTTCATAGGGATAATTTTGCTCTTGGTGCGTCAGAGTCATAAGACATTTTGAATGGTCAACCTGTACTTAACCTTCAATTCGGGAGCTAATCTGTGATTAAGAACTTCCGCTTTATTTTAAATTTTTACTACACCTCACTATTCTTTAATACGTTAGCAATAATGCCTTCCACATACTGACTGTAATCGCCAGTTAGAGAAATTTGTTGATGCATGCGCAGCTGTACTCCAATCTCATTTTCTGGCTATCTCAGAAGAGGAAAGGAAGAAAAGAAAGGAGTATGGAAAACAAACACCCTTAAATTTGGTAATGGCAAAATATCAAGCGGTGTCCTGTTCTCACTTTTTCATGGTAACTGGTGTTTTAGTACCTGCACTCAAAGTTGGATATCTTGGAATATTTGAATCAGTTGTACGACACAGTCTCCCAACATATCCTAGTTGTCTGGATCAAGGGTTCACTAGGTCGCGATCCTATATTAAGGTCTTAACATGTCTCTCGTTTCCCCTATTAACGAATCGAAGGTATAGGTTTATAATATTTGGTTGCTAATCCTATTAGACGGAAACAGAACCGCATGAAACTTTGTTATGATTGGTTGGCAGCGTACCTCTCTTAAGGCACTCTTGTGTTAATTTTTTATTGTGTTTTTAAAAGGTTATTTCATGTTATTATTTTACTTTTTTTAGTAGTCCCTATGAAGTGAACTTACATTCTTTCTATATGCTTTATAAGCAGCAGTTTCACTGCAGGCACGGAAAGGCATATCTTTTCAACAAAGTGTAAGTGTCTCGGACCCTCGGTTTCCCCTTACTCGTATACAGGATTTGCAATTTTTGGTCGACAACTCTCTAAAAGAATCCTTTTCTATATACTGCAATGCCTGAAGGAACTTTGTTTTATTTCCGAAGCAATGTCATTTAGTACATTAATTGGTTATATCTCAGTGACTGCCTTCTGTTTGCTGAATGTTTCTCTTTTAACACGGTCAGTCACATTTGAAGAAAGATTCAACTTTTTGTCTAATGACGAAGCCCATTTATAGTTCTCTATGGCCATAGTGAATTTCATGTTGGTGTAACATGGCAAAGCTGGATAGCATGGAACTTATGGAAACTTCGAATTCATTTGTGTTCATCTTATTTTAGAGGTGATGTGCTGTCAAAATTTTAGATTCATGTCCATCAAACAAAGTTGAAGCCAATATTTCTTGTGTTCGGTTGTCTTATTTGGAAGAGAATGATATCTACATGATTTCTCACCAAGGTTTTCGTTGCTGATTCATGGATAATGCAACTGACAGTGTGAGAAAGCACCATCACCCATCAGAATAACCAGTGTCTATATGTTGAAACTAGTGTTTATATATGGAAATTATTCAACCGGTCCTCCTGCTGGTTCATTTCCCACGATGGCGAAGGAAACTGGCCAATGCAGTCTTTGTGTGTCATACTGTACTTTCTGTGGACAAAATGCAGTTCTATGAAATGTGTCAGCCCCGTGTCCTCCATGCAGAAGGTGCAATACTGCTTAATGCCTGCATATCAGCCCGTGTGCTGTTGATGAAACTCAAGAAATCATGCCTAGAAGCACAAGAGTTTTTATATGCTTTTGCCAAGTCAACTATTCAAAATGATCTGGTTATATTTTAATCTTTCATTTTTGAAAGACTGCTTTGTCTTGGTTTCCATTTGCATTATTGTATCTATATGATCATTCTTTTTAACAATATGAATTTGGATTTTCAAGTTTTTTTGAAATTTGTTTAATTTCTACACGGCAAGGCTCTTGTTTTTGGACCTCTTTTGATATTTCTGTGCGTAGTCTTTTGACTGTACTGAAGACAGTCTAGACTAGAGGATCAACTTCAGTGAGGTTTCTGATGACCTCTTAATGTCCTCCAGGACTTGCAAACAGCATGAGTCTCCTTGAGGTGGTAATATTACGAAAGTGATGAATACACAACCTCTAGGGACCCAGGTGCTTTTTGTATATATGTGTTTGAAGATTAATTCTGATCAAATGCTAGACCAAGTTCACCAACACTAGCAAATCAATCCAGAGTTCATTCTAATCTTTTTAGAGCTATGGAAAGAATTCCACCTGTTGACTAGATAACGTGTCTAATTTGTTTTCATCTTTCTTTGATTATGAATACACCTCATATTTTTTATTGGCTAAGCTTTTATTATTCATTTAATACCTTTTATGATTTGTTACTCTGAAATTACTTTTGAAGTTCAGGTAAGCTGTTGAGGTAGCCTATCTAAGATTTACCATGCCATACCATTTCTATACAATATTACCATGTTATCTCTACACATCTTCCCATATTTGTTCTTTACTACTTCAGATTTTGATATCTGATTTACCATCTATACTACAAAGGCATAGGGCTGTTGAGTTTCATACTGTTTGGCTAATCAAAACAGTTCCATCTAGAACAGTAATCTCTGCTATTGAAGCATGTGTAGGCTTCAACATGCAACTGACAGCCACTATTTAACTATGCCCATCACTATCCAGAATGCTTCATACTGCTTCTATGCTGTTGTAATCTGTACAGTAATTTGAAAGTTTGAAACTCAAACTTCAGCATCTTCTGGGCCTCTGGCCTTCCAAAAATAGATGGTGTATTTATCCTGTTGTGGCCTAGAGTATTTCTCATTCATCCTCTTCCTTGGTTATTTTGGCTTCTTACAATACTAAGATACATTGTTACATCCTATAGCACACTTATTCTTGAACAGCTCACTGGAAACCCAAATGAGCCTTAGCATTTGCATATTTGCATGCTTGCCTTATGCTCTTGATACAGCAGACTGGAGAGCAAATGCATGGCCCAACCTTGCTCATTACGTTGCTTAGTGTGAACCAGGATCTATGTCTTCTCAATAAGGATTTACAGAATCACTTTCCTTTCTTGAACAGAGATCTGCGCAAAAAAGCAGTATCTCTCACCAGTTACCGATTAATAAAACTGTGCAGTTTCCCCACCTCACTTAGGAAAGCCTCACGTTCAACTCGGATGCCATATTGTGGCATTTGTTCTGAATTTTTTAAGTCTTACCAACTTGATGTTTGGGAAATGACCTCTGCTAGATGTGAAGCAAGTAGTACTTACATTCAATCGTACACTAGTTTTACAGATTTTTTGTCCTTTCCTCTAGTCATGAGCTAGTAGCAGGCAACCACATTATGCCAAGAAACAAACCTCAGGCATGAAGTTTTGATCTCCTTCAACTTGAAGTCTTTGCATCAACCCACAATCCTTTCCCAGGGGATCAAGTTCTTGTTGGACCGTTCATCTTTCTTACATAACTCTTGAATGTTTAACAGGGTAAATGTCTTGCTGGGGTACAAGGAAGAGAGGATGATGATCACTGGATTGCATACTGTTTCTGATATATTTTGCATCGGATGTGGATCAATTGTAGGGTGGAAATATGTAAGATCATAGAACTACCTCTGATACTTTTTAGCTTATGAAATCAATGATATTAATGGTTCACCAACTTGACTGCAGGAGGTTGCTCCTGATAAGGCGCAGAAATACAAGGAGGGGAAGTTCATATTAGAGAGGTACAAATTTTTTGCAATTTGCTGATTATTTGTGACCTTTATCTTTGTTTTCGATTTACTGTCATTGTATCCCACTTCTAAGCAGGGTTAAGGTGGTCGACTTTGATGGGACCAACTTTTGGGTAAGCAGTGAAGCACAAGTAGGTGGAAGTGATGCGGATGATGCAGGAGATTGAGCATCAATGGACAACAGAAATAGCAGTAACCTGATCTTATATTCTTGTTCTTTGATGTCCTAAAGAGTACTGACACTTCTGCTATGCTTATGAACTGGAGGTCTCTGCTTCCTGCACATCATGTTCCAAGTTTGTTGTTAGCACTTGCTCTTTGTACATATTTCGCCTCTTCTATTGAAGTTTGCACTAATGCAAAGCCATGAACTAGGTCGTCCATGTTCTTCCACAGATTCGCATAACTTATATAATTAGCCAGAGAAAATCATTCGCAACTAACTGGATAAGGTGAACCATGCCACGCAACTTTCAAACTTTGGGATTGCACCTTTAGAGAAGTGCCAGAATATACAAGCAATCGATTGGGAACGAGAATGCACTTTATACAATCATTTATCCGATCACTGTTGATACATGCTTATCAATTTCATTACAAAATTGGCAAGATCACTTGCAAAAACAGCATTCTGCAAGGGATTTGGCAAGGTTGGTCCGACCGGCAACTGGTGGGGAGCCAGTTACTGGTTCGATTTTATTGGGCATGAAAATTTTGGACAAGCTGATGCAGCCCTAAGCCGTGAAGTGAAGGGAAATTGAGGCGAACCTTGGTTCCTCGAGCATCATCCCCACTTATAAAATCAATCAGCTCGGCAGATGACGGCAGCTCCACAAAATCAATAATAAATCATATGTGCTCCAACAACAATGGATTTATATGTACCCAGGTCTCCGAAAGCAGAACGGATCATCTGGAGTCTTAAGTTACATCTTCACAACAAGTTGGTCTCCCTCATCGAATTCTCTTATTTATGCGAGCGGTCGATCAAGGGAATCGATGGCGGGTTTTCATCGTCAAAACGAACTGAAGATGTCTTGTAGCCATAAAATGGTGACGTGGCAGAGCATATGGCATTTCATCTATGGAGCCGCAGACTACTTTTCGTTATCGCAATGCTGTATGCCAATCTAGTTTTTATTTATTTTGTGACCTTATTTGTTGCGCAATTTCTTCACATGACGAAGCCTGCGGTTTTTTGCTCGAACTGTCCTCTTTTGGTCGTTTCTCGTAGCTAAAACAGTGTGGCCGGGTATTTTTCAAGCTTCGCATGTTTACGCGTCGCTCCATCCGTTGTATTAATTGAACAACTTGTGCGCCAAAGTTATGGGGATCGGTTGAACGGCTCAGCCTTCACTTCACTTGTATGGACATGACATGAGTAAGGCGGCAGGCTACCTGAACGAATTAATGAACTGAGCTTGAAAATAGGCCTACAATCCAGCCGCGGTTGTACTTGTGCAGCCATATTAGTAAACCAGTGAAACGAGCGAAAACTTCCTCTTCAGGATCCATTACTTTACAGGGTAACCTCCCTGGACACGTCTTATACGTTGTGGCTAAATTGAGCACGAACTCGAGCAAAATTCGAACCACAGATCAAATGGGTTGCTTGTTTAATTAGATGTTGGACAGCGAAACTCATAAGCTAAACAGACACACTCTCGCTCTCTTTTTGAAGGCTCAGGGTGGTGGACCAGTCAGTGCTATTGAATTTGGACACGAGAAAACAGTTTATGCAAATGCATTGTGGGTAAGATATGCATCATAACTTCCAAGCGTCATAGGAACCCACAAAACTAGTGATTTTTTCACAAGGACATGCCGTCAAGAGCATTTGCATGAATGTGGGCTCATAGTAGGATAGCCACAGAACAGAAGGAGAGATCAAGGGGTACACCATGAGCATGCGTGCGCTGATTCAAAAATTATTTGCTCTTCAACATCATACCGCAAGTTCAAAACCCGCGGTTGTTCATCGACGTCTATTTTTTCTTCTGCTGCCGACCGAATCGGGCAGTCGATTTTCAGTGAAATTACTTTTCGATTTTAAGCGGAGGGGGCATAGTAATTAGGGAGGGTGGGGCGCGCTGCTCCGAGAGAGAGAGACACACACCCGAAGCACCACCCGATCGGAGAATCTCTCTCCCCCTTCCCTCCATCTCATTTTTATTCTTCTCTCTCTCACGCTTTCTGTGGGGGAGAGAAGGAAGAGAAGGTGGGAGGTGGAGACTCCCTACGACAAAAACAGAGATCTCTCGGCTTCTTCTGCGCTCCCTAGGTCTTGTTCCTTCCCTCCTTTTTTCCAAACCGCTTGCTGGTGTCTCTTCCTCGTGCTCCTCTTCCAATGGCGCTCGGTCGACACCGCCGTTCCTGCTGAAGACATTGTACGTGTCGCCCCGTGGCGGTAATGCACATGGACTTCAGGGTCTTCTAGCGTTCACACGTCAATAGACGACCATGAATCGAAGTTTTAGGGCTCCGGACTCCAAAATGCCGCCGTCATTGCATCAGAGACCTGGAACGAAGCTTGGCAGCGTCATGAAGGAGAAGGAAGAAGAGCTCGCCTTGTTCCTCGAGATGCGTAAACGCGAAAAGGAGAGACAGAACCTGCTTATTCACAACGCCGAGGAGTCGGATCCTTCCTTAGGCAAGACAGATCTTGCGTCCTTTATCTCCCTTGCATTATCATCCTCTTTCCTTTCCAGCCGAGTTCCCTGATTGACTTTTCGAAGTCGTGTTACTTTGAGGATCAATGCGTGCTCGATGGTCTAGATCTGTTACGCGAAATGTACAAGGACGACGGCCTAAATAATATACCCCTGTGCTCTGTCTCGTCACGCGTTTTTCTTCTCCGATAGAATGCGACGCTTCGAAATTTTATCCTTATTGACGCTTTTCCCAGGTTGCATGTTTTCTCGCTTAGATTGAAACAATGTTTGCAAATTTTAGCGTTCATGGTGCAAAAAAGTTATTTCGGTTTTTTTTCTCATTGTTCTACTGTTATTACGATGGTCTGCGTATCGCTGATTTAGACACTGGCGTTCAACCCTGTTGTTACCGGAAGGCATGAATTTGGGCGTTTGTGTAGCGGAAAGATATTTGGCTTTTTCCTTCTTTTTCCTTCCTGTTAGCAGGATTGTGCGTGTAAGCCTAGTTTAGTTGGCATAGCTCCACTCTCTGCAGATTGAGAAACTCTTGCTTGCTATGCAATTAGAAGAATGACGTGCCTCAGCTCTCGCTGTGGTTCTTTCTCTTCAATGTTTAAATCGTTGCTGTTCGATTTTGCAGGTTCCAGGCCTGGCAGTTCTCCCGTCTTCAAGATCGCAACATCAACAGCTCCACGCAAAATTGGGTCTGATGATTTTCTAAACTCAGATGGAGACAAGAATGATTATGATTGGTAATAATCCGTCTGCTTGGTTCCCTGGATGAAAAATTCATTTCGTGCTACGCTGTTTACATTCGTATGGTCCCATGTTTTGGTCGCTGCAGTTGTTATTGTTGAGATCTGAGCAATTCAATAGCAGTAGCGTCTGACCAGCTGCTTCAATGCAGCAGCGTCAACGTCAAGTGCCACTATCCAACAGTTATATGAGCACACTAATTAGATGCCTTTATGATGTTCCTTTTGATGATTATACTACAGGAGAGAATCTTCCTCTTTGAGCAAGAGAAAAGAGTTTTTGACCGAAATCTTCTTCTTCTTCTTCCACTTCAAAGATGAAAATTTGCTTTCTGTCTCCTAGTTACCTTCACTGAAGCTTCTGACTGAGTCTTCATTTATTTGTTTGATGGAAAGAGTTAGCTACATTACAAAACTTATTTTTGTTTCCCTCAAATTTATCCAATTTTAGACTACAAACATTCTCCAATCTTGTTGACATTGTTAAATCAACTTCATCATGTATTGCCGATATGGACACTGTTGTACTTGCGCTTTTGTATTGTATCAGTAGACACTTTTACCAAGAACTTTATGATGTTCAATCATTTTAGTTCCATGCTTCAATGTTTTGTTATTTCTCCTTAAAATTAAGAAGGGGATTTTGTTTCCACAGGCTTCTCACGCCACCAGGAACACCTCTTTTTCCTTCATTGGAGAAGGAATCTCATGGATCTGTGACTGGTCAGCTTGGAACACCTAAAGTTCGGTCTACTGCTCTCAAATCTAGAGTAAGTACTCATCTGTGCCTTATCTCTGGGGCTCCTGAATGTTCTAAGTTCAAACTCTTGTGTGGCGAATCAAGTAGCTATTCTTCTCTCATTATGATAGCCAACTGTGCCACATGAATGCATATATGGAAATCAAATAAAAGAGACTGGCTCCAGTCTTTATGATGCTCTTTCACCAGCTCCTTCAATTCCTGTTGAATTTGCAGCTTTAAATTTGTCTGATATGTATTGCATTGCAGGACTAGATCTAGGAGGGAAAAAAGAAGTTACTTCTTCTATGTGAAAAATAGTCTCATTCTATGTGTTTACTACAGCTGGCTCACTCGTGAATGTGGTCCACTTGTCCTTGGCATTTTGCTTCTTTCCATGAGAAATATTTTCTAACGCTACACCATTTGAGCTGTCCTCCAAAATCGGATATGTCATGTGGATGGTACAAATAGACTGCCATGCCTCTGTCAGGTGTGCACCAGTTGCTATGTCAGTGCCGCTTTTAATAATTGGTAGTTATTATACTTTGTGTTCTAGTTTAAATGCATACACACACACAAACACATATGTGCCCTTGACACACCTGCACCTTCAACTGCATCCACACCTTGCACCTGCACTTATATCTGTAGGATATTGGAGTCATCTGGGATGTATTCAGTTGCCAAGATAACATTTTCAGGTGCATCAATCCGGGAATATGGGTAGTGGCAATGTCCAGGTACTATGCTGGCTGTGTTAACGGTTAAACCTGGGAAGGACATCAAAGATTTTTGTAACAGTGTTTAGTTGCATCATGTATGGTGCAAACTCCTGATCTTCCTAGATGTGTTATCTGGGCATTCAAACACACCCCTAATGTGAACCAAAGGTTAGTGTAGAAGTTCTTTTGTATGCCAATGAGAGCACATGATTGTGATATGCTGTGTCACATGGGTATGGGTGCGGGTGTGCATGTGGACCAAGTTCAAAGATCATGGGTGTGGGCCTACGAGGACACAGTCGTGTATATATACAAATATATATATAAGAAACCCAATTATGTTTACTAACAAAAAATGAAGATACATTTCATTTAATTTGATAATCCAAAAGACTGCAAACAGTTTATGTGCGTTGTGCTGTAAGGAACACAAGGAAAAAAATACATTAAATTAAAAACTCTATTGGACAGGAAATGCAAAACAACATGAGTAGAGAGAGGGCAGTTGCCTTCTATTTGGAAGGCTAGCAAGCCGTTGGAGCTGGCCTTGGTGCTAGCCGCCTGCTGCCTTTTGCAGCAGAAAATTAAATACAGAAAATAGAAAACAAGAAACAAGAAACAGAAAATAACAAAAGATGAACGATAGTCTGACAAACAGAAAATGCTAGAAGAGATAAATGGCAGATAGATAAGGAAAAAAAAAAAGATGAACAAAATATTCGGTTGCCACACAGTTGCCATTCACATTTCAGAAAAATAAAAATTAAAATGTGAACACGACACACAAATTGGCAAATTAACATGAAATCAGGAGAAATAACAAGAATAAACTTGGGCAAATGATCAATGTAAGCTGCCAGCATGAGTTCGGGCAAATCAGCACATAAGAAGATAAAAAATGCCAGAAATGCGGCCCACGTTTATGCCTATTGCTGCTGGAAATATAGCAGTTCACCAGGAAGTAGCTGCTCCCGGAGAAGTCGCCGGATGCTGGAGCAGTCCACCCCGACATTGAAACCCAGCATCACAGCAACAGCATTCATTCGGTTGAAGGCTGCAAGATTCATCGTGCTTTTAAACGGTTAACTTAAAAAAAAAAATCTAAAATTTCGACGGAAATGGACTTGTTCAACTTTGACCTGGTCCATTTTTTGATGGACATGGCCTCGGGTGCATTGACCTCAAACGACATGGCGTGGACCCTGTCCGAGCCGTGTCCAGGCCTGCACCTTCTTCTGTGCTGACTTGTGTCTTCATGGGTGCTGGAGGTTTTTAGGCGCACCCATGTTACCTAGGTGTTATGGTTTCATATTACATTGATTCTGATATTAATACAAGATGATACTGTCTAGAATTTTTTTTTTTTAATGGGCTGTTCAGAAGAAGTTTGAGTTTTGTGAGTTTTGTCTTTTTCATTGACTTACTTAAGGAAGGAGTTCACCTGGTACTTAGGTTTCACTTAATCTAAGTAGTTGATGATTCAACTGACTATGTCCTTTTGAATTTATCTCACCCTAGAACTTGGTGATGGGTTCCTGGAAAATTTGAAGTTTGCAGAAACTGTTGCTTGAGTTATCTCTTCTGTAGTAACATAAGTAATAGAGGCCTTTGGAATGGCCAGTTATTTTGTTTTATTTTTCTTAATAGCTTTTTGAAACTTAGTCTATAATAATGTACAAGAAGAAAGTAAGTTATTTTTGCAGTTGAATAATTTAAAATAGGTATCACTTCTGCTTTCTTAATAGTCGGGTTTTTCCACTTGATTGTTCAAGATTGTCCTTAACAGTTTAACACTGTTCTTTCCTGCTCTTTGGAGGTCTGCTGTAGCTTATAATTGAAGCTTTGGACCTTTGGTAGCTATGCTTTTGTTCACTTCTACGACTTTAGTTGAAACAAATCATAGTAATCTCTGGATATGTATAATATTTTTTGTATTAATGCACCTTTTAGTTTGGGCTTTTCTAAATGAGCCCAACATACATATACTTGTTTGTTAGGTTGTTACTTCACTCTTGTCAATTTAAACACTTCTCAGTCAAAAGCACTGTGCAACACTTTGGCGTTGGACCTCCAAGCTCCAGACAGTGTATATGGGAGCACCTAGTTATTAATAAGAAAAACAAAGAATTGCTTTATAAAAATAAATTACTTGTGATGTTATATGCAAAAAAAGAAAATAAAGGTACGTGGGCATTTGCCCAATAAGTTTGAAGGACAATTTCTGACTTGATTTGGTGGATGAGAGTTCTCTCATAAAGGACTGGCTGACTATTTTTCTCTGAGTGTTGCTAGGCTTTGCTTGTGGTTCCCAAGTTTTACAAATTTTCTTTGCTAACTATGCCATGATCAAATTGTGCATTTGCAGTTTCACTCCTTTCATTGTTTCTTAGCTTCTTCTTAGTGCTGGTGATATTACCCTAAAAAATTAATCGTTTTGATATTCACTTTTGTTTGCCTCAGCTTGCGAGGCTTTCTTTAGTACATAAAATTGATTAATGTAGGAAGCATATGGGGTCCTTGGTAGTTGTGTGCACTATACACTCATGTTCTTCTCTCTTGCAGAGCAATCAATAATTAGTTGCCTTAGCATAATCAAGCAATATTTTCTGCTGAAGTCTATAAGATACACACTAAGTGACACGAACTCTTCGAAATGGTTAACGAACCCAAGTCGACATGACTCAGGTGCGGGTGTGGCTTAGATACAGCCAAAACCAAATTGCTCTCATTTTCATTGAACCATAGAAACATAGTTTGTTACTTGCTAGTTTTATTGTTTATAGACGATTATGATTTTTTTATTGTTTATATATATGTATGTATTTATATCCTCGTTGCACCCACACCCATCTTTTTCTGAAAAATGCCACACCCACACTCCACACCTACGTGACATGGGACACATATGTAAAGTCTCAAATCTGCAAAGTAGGTTTGATGTATCTTAGAGTGGACTTGATATCCTTCTAGAAGTGTTGAGATAATCCCGTTGATGCTTATATAGCTAATGGAGTGCTGATCCCATTGAGATCAATGACAGCACAACTGGTTTTTTGGCGGCTAATACAAACAGAATGGGGGTGTCTGACCAATCAGCTAGAAAGATCCACTCCTCGTTTGATGATTCCGATCTGAAAAAAGAATTGTCTATTATCTGTGTATGGACAGCTATCTCTTGAGCACAGGTTAAGGTTCAGCCTCAATGGGGAAGCAAGCATTCTTAGACTGCGATGTGCAATCTTTGGCCTGCTTATGATTGTCCATAGCCCAAAAAGCCCTCACAACTTTCAATGGCGTGAAAGAATGTCCCGAGCAAAGTGAATTGACAAAGCACTCACAAAGTGAAGCATTAGGCCTTTGCTTGCTGGGGGCTAAGCACATAGCATGCAAGAGCTTTTGGCTTCTTCTCCAAATTGTTTTCTTAGACTAGGACCAGATCTAGCTCAACCTTCCTTGGAGGTGATAATACAAGGACTGGAGCAAACTTTATAAATTTCATCATGTTGTTATCTTTTCTGTTATTTTATGTATCTATCTATCTTGCAATTGCTGTAGTCAAATACTTGCATGCTTTCCAATGACTTACAAGCTCATTAATGACAAACTCAAACTCCCTATGGGACGAACATAAACCAGCATGTTTCATAAAAGTTTGTCAACATTGTATATTTGATATAGAAAAGGTGACTCTCTCTCTCTCTCTCTCTATTTGCAAAAGTTGGTGCGCATATTTAATCAATATGATGATTTTGTAAGAATCAGTACTTTGCTGATTTACAGATTACAATACATATATACATCTTTATAAAGATTTGTAAAAATTTTATAAAGTATATTAGCCTCGTTTTTTTTTTATGAAAGACAGTGTGGGCCTTTAGCTTAATAAATGCACCATGATGAATGACTCTAGTGTTAGATTTGTGAAAATTTCAGAAATGTCACAACATAATCTCGTGCCTATGACAATTGAAATTTGTGGGTTTTTGTGAATATTTTTTTCATAAATGTAACATCATAGACTCGTTGACCACGGTCCACTTGGTAGGAATAAAGGCCTAAACCATGTTTTCTTTGTCTTTGGATAAAAAAACTATGGCCTTATAGTGCTCGAGTATTCAAACTTCCCTGCTGTTGATTTCAATTTTTTGTGAAAATATATGTGTGCATCAGAATCAAGCCGATATAGTGTTGATTTTTATGATTTCAATCTTGCATACCACGTTATTGTGGTTTCGTTTGCCCAACACTACTAATCCTAGTAACCCTACTCTTTTCTTCTCACATGTACAATTAAATCACATTTAATAATCTTGTAACCCTACTCTTTTCTTCTCACATGTACAATTAATTCACATTTACTAATCCTAGTAAGTGTAGCCCTACTCTTTTCTTCTCATGTACAATTAAATCGCATTTATTTGGCTGAGGTGTGGACTAAAATATAATTTGTGCATGTGTGTGTGTGTGTGTGTGTCTCCCACGAGATTGAATAGAAAACATTTATTTCATAGATGCAAAACTAGTGGTTATTGTTTAACCTAGCAGCAGTTGCAAATCAATGTTCATTTCCTCCTAAGCAATTCACTGTTTTCCTGCAAGAATTTTCTGCTTCATGCTGGAAAAAGTTTGTGAGTGCATGATGCGATCATTGTCTTTGACCTTTTGCTTTGTATTTCGACAAGAAGGAATTAGCCTTATCTTAGACAAAATGTTGCTGCTTTGCCTACAAGAAAAAGTAAACTTGCCATTTTAGATGCACCTTTGCTACATTACACTTTTTTGTTGAGCAGTGAAGCAATTTTTTTCTTCTGCATTTTGCATGCCATAGCAGATACCATTGCTCAGCTTTCTACTATTTGTCCATCTATCTGTGTAGCCAACTCATTTCCTTTATGGATGCAGTTGTCTGTTCCTCAACCTGAATCAGCTCCACGAAGTAATACAATGTCAAGGCAACCAATCTCGTCGTCTGCCTTGAGCACATCAAGTTCTGGTCTGCGCAGGCCCTCTTCCTCAGCAAGTACTAGTTCAACAGCATCTAGGCCATCAACACCAACTGGTCGGTCTGCACTGCAAGCAGCCTCTAAGGCCACCAGACCTTCTACTCCTACCTCCAGGTCAACCTTACCCTCAACAAAACCAATTTCTTCTTCTGCAAGACCTTCCACACCTGCTGCTAGATCATCAACCCCAACCGCCAGGCCTATACTGCCCTCTAAGACATCATCAAGGCCATCAACACCAACAAGACGACCATCAACTCCATCTGCTTTATCCAGTAACTCAGGTCCGCCTGGTCGATCATCGTCAGTCACCCGTAATCAGGGTACAGCTGGTCGATCCTCTCTAGTGACCAGTAACTCAGGTCCTGCTGGTCTATCATCTCCAATGACCAGTAGTTCTGGTCCACCTGGTCGATCATCTTCAGTGTCCAAATCCAGATCTACAACATCAAAAATTCCAGGACCACCACGTGGTGCTTCTCCTACAGTAAGATCCAGACCGTGGCAGCCTTCGGAGATGCCTGGTTTCTCACTAGATGCTCCCCCAAATTTAAGGACAAAGGTTCCAGAAAGGCCAGTTTCAGCATCTAGAGGTAGACCTGGAGCACCAAATTCTCTTAGATCTGGTGCAGCTGAGGCTAATTCAATTGGTAGACCAAGAAGGCAGTCATGTTCTCCTTCAAGGGGGAGGGCACCAAACACTAGTAGTCAGCATGGTGGTACTTTAACTTCTACATCCAGTCGATTACATCCTAATGCTGGTGATAATGTGAGCCCAGTAGTAATTGGAAACAAGATGGTTGAGAGAGTTGTAAATGTCCGAAGATTGGCTCCCCCTAGACAAGATGATCTGCGTTCTTCTCAAAATAATTCTTTGGGAAAGTCTTCTCCAGATAGCACAGGATTTGGCAGGTCACTTTCAAAAAAATCATTGGATATGGCTTTGAGGCACATGGTAGATTTCTCTATTCTTTTTATTTTCTTTTGGAAATCATATTTGCGATTTTAGAAAATGAATGTTACTGTTTCACTTCTCCCTGTTGCTAGTTGTGGCTTCCGGTAGTTCATGGTAGAAGTATGTTCACGCTCTTTTTATAATTTTATTTTTATTTTATTTAGGTGTATTTATGGTTTTCCATGTCAAGCTGTGACAATCTCTGGTTGTTTTGTCGTTTATATGTTATGTATTTTTGTAATAATGATTCATGCTTAAATTGTATGCAAAGGGAAGAATTAGGTGATAGATTAGAAGAGAAATGGTAAACCAATAGTATGTTGAGCTTGCGCTGGTTTGGTTTTTATTTGGCAGACATATTATTGTTCTCATAGGCACATGCAACATGGCAGATTTCTCATGCATTGTTTTTGCTCTTTCTGATTCATCTTAGAACAAGTTTGAGAAACTGATCTGTGATATGACAATATTCGAGTAGAGCAGGCAGTGACATCCTGACTAGATCCATCCTTCAAAAATTTTGCTACTATTTCTGACAAATGTGGTTTCTTATTTTCCGATAAATGTTGAAGTGATGAGATGGCGTGTGTTGTTCCCCATTTGCATTCTTTCATACCTTTCACTGATAATGCGTCGTTTCACAGGATATACGCCGGAGCATTCCTGGGGGCTTACGGCCGCTGGTTACAAATGTTCCTGCTTCATCGCTGTACAGCGTCAGATCTGGGCCTGCACGTAGCAGGCCAGTGAGTATTTCAGACTCACCCCTTGCTACCAGCAGCAATGCCAGTTCAGAGCAAAGTGTAAACAACAATATTTGTTTGGATACAAGTGAAATGTTTGACGATGATCTAGGCAGTGAAAGGGGGGGTCGTTCAACCCCAGCAAGTCAGCCTGGAAGTATACATGGGGTTACTAATTGGCTTCATAGCCCAGAAATCAAGGAAAACCACGACTGATACAATCCTTAGGCCCTTCCGGGGCGTTTGGTGCCATAAGGAACCTAGCTTATATTTAGAGATGATGGATGCCTGCATAGTGAGCATTGTGGAAACTCTTTGTCTGTGTAAGACCGGTTGGTTGGTGGGTTTACTTCCAAGGCCATCTATTTTATGCTGTGCTACATATGATCTTTCATCATCTGACATCGTTTCTGCAAAGTGGGCAACTAAAAACAAAGATTTACAAGTACTATGATGTTGTAACTTCAAAAATTTGAAGTTTATCATATTGCTGGCCTTTCGAGTGCACCATTTCGTTCTTAAATCCTGAAGGGTGCATTATTGATTGGATTGACAATTATTCTGACGTTCTAGAAATATGTTTATCCCGTTCGCTGTTTTGGTTGATGGAGGTGTTGGGAATTGTATATTGGTTGTACCACAAGCAAGCTAGCCATGCAATTGAGATATTGCTAGTTGAACTTCATCCTGTTGGCCAAATGGAATTACGAGACCTTTCAATGTAACTCATGAAGAAAAAAGTGCCAAATGCCTCTCTCTCTCTCTCTCTCTCTTTTTGTCTCGCGCGCGTTCGTTTCGGAAGACTTTTGCTTAGGTTTTTTGTGGTTTGATCCAGCGCCGGTGCGTCTAGCTGGACGCACGATCATTCCAGTATCATGTATTCTAGTTAAAATCAACCAATTTAACTGGAAGGCGTTGAATATATAGGGTACTAATTGAGTAAGTGTTTCAGCACATGTAAAACTCCTTCGTAAGAGTCGAGGGCCAACAATCGCCGGCAGGTCGGGTATGTGGGAGAGACTCACAGAGAGCTGAAGCTTTTATTCAACCCATTGTTTTAAAGCTTCTATTCAATCCATCCAAGGCATTCAGGAAATATCCAATCAATCTAGAAAATATCCAATGAATCTGTCTTAAAATTAGGACAAATTAATAGAACAATAGTTTTAGCATTTCATAGACCTGCCTCAATATTTGAGAAAGATTCATTGAACAATCCTTGAGTGTACTTTTGATCAAACAACTTTGTAGAATACATGACCTACCTTTAGTGCATTGGGATGCTGCTCTCTGTGTCCTTCAACTTGCACATCATAACCTATTTTTTGTAAAGCTGAAGGTTGATGCCTCTAACACTCTAAATGGAGATTGGCTACCTACCTACCCTTACTCCAAGCTGTTGCACCAAACCTCTCAAGAGTGCTCTTGGTTTTTTCTTTTTTTAGTTTTTGCAAATTTCCATGTAAAAGGATGATGGACTTTTTGTGGTTTCGGTGTTTGTGAAATGTCAGTTGTATTTGTTTAGTTATTCGATTGTATTTCCAATATATTCGCAGAACCCTGTTCTTCTCAAGAAATTTCCTGTGATTGAGGTTACTTCGTCAAAATAAATCAAATGCATAATCTTTTTTGCCCTTTCTTGAGCGTCTGCTTCTTGTGAAAATTAGGGTCATTTTTACCTCTTATTTATAATGAAATTACCAACAATGAAATTTTTGGACAAATGTTTCGTTTTAATTGAGCGTGTCCCTTAAAATTTTGGAACAACGTCTTCGTTTTTTATTTCAGTGTGTCCCAAAGATCATATTATACTCCTTAACTTTACGCAGTAACTACATTATTTCTTATATCCCAGTAATATAATGAGATTGAAGAAATCAGTGATTATTTACTTTCAGAAGGCAAGTTGGAAAGAAACGGTTTGTTACATCGAATAAAGCTAAAACACGCTCTTGCTTGTTGCCATACTCGGGTAGAGCTACAAAAGTGTCATGCAGACCTTCTTTGTATTGCTCTCCACATATTACTTTAGCAACGGCGGTTAGTCATGGGCCAGTTTGGGTTTCATTTTGGGTGTAGGCGATATATATAATCTTACAATCAAGCAAAACCATGTTTGCAAGTAGAGGCGATTTTAGTTTCAATTTATTTTCTCATATTAAAAGGAATTTCATTTATATGCGTGTTCCAAAGATGATCAACACGAGTTAAATGTGTTTTTTACGTTATTTGTATTAAGGTTTTTAATTTTTTTTTGTATTGTACATATTCTATATGATTTACAACGCCTCGAGTTGTAAGCCTCGGCTTCGCCTCATGACAATTGACAACCTTAGTTTTTGGGTGTTTAAAGGCTTGTGCACCTGCACAAATTGTATATGATTTACAACGCCTCGAGTTCGCATCCTCTCGCGTTGGTTCAACAGGCAGCTCCAGCCGTGCACTCATCAGACCGCGACCATCTCCGTCTGCTTCCGCCGGTCGTCTCGGGCGACGTCTTCGAAAGCCACTGCTCATCTGCTCCGGCGACTCGTCCATCTTTGAAAAACCGTCGCGTCCTACTCGGGCGACAAGTCTTTAGCAGATAGTTTAGCGCGCATCCTTCATCCGGCGACATACTGCTCCGCCGGCTCATCTAACCTTCTTCCCAAACCCTCTGGCCACAGTGCACACCAGTGTAGACTTCTTTGGTGCTTTTCAGGTAGGAAATCGCTCGGTCGTCTTTGTCTTTGTATGCCCTTTTATTTTATTTTGTTTTTCAGAATGGTTTCGAGTTTGCTAGGCGTTTTCCCTTCTTCAGTTCTTCCTTCCTCTCTTTTTTTGGCTTTTTGTCGTTTCATGGATCTGTCGGTTTTGGGGTTTGGGTCTAGGCATATTTCTCGCAAGCGACTGACGTGATACCTCTGATCGCAGAAATCAATCTTTTCACAGTAACGTTGATCACAACCGCGACAAAAGTGACATTCTGATTTTCTAATTTGATCAACAATGTTTTAGAGTATCATGGCACTGCTGCTCATGTGAGCCCTTCTAACGTCTTCTTCAGTTTGAACCACAGCGTAAACAAGCTTGTGTTATGTTGCAATGGACAGTTTTTGTAAATTTTATCACGGTACTCCCATTGTTGTCGATAGAAAACTAAACCTATCACCTAACAAACGAGAAATTTGAAAGTATAGAATCAACCAATCAATAAAAAATGTGGCAGTGATGATTTCAACCAGCAAACAACTTTGTTTTTTCTGTTTATTTGAGATATTCATAGTTCATACCACCACAGAAGAACAGCATATCTGAACGAGTCTTAGGTTTTCAGAATGAGTATGAATCTTGATGTCTGGATATTGACGTATCCATAAATGCATCTAGCAACACAGATAATCAGTCCTATTAGTGATGCATCTCCGTGCACGAGTTTGGCTTACCCGTAATTATTTGCTTACTGTCAATGGGGTTCGCTTACTTCTTGGATTTTGGTGAAAAAAATTTAGTTCTTGCATAGAGCATTGTCTCTTAAATGAGACAATTAAGTGTTAACCAAGTCAAGTTCTTAGCACTAATTCTAGGGCGCAGATATTCCAGCATATAATCGTATCGGTAATCTTCCATAGAAGAAAAACTTCCATAGAGATTTGCAATCACTATTTGAAGGTTTTCCAGGCCTTCCGAATTTTATTCCAGCAGTTACTGGAAATAAGAAGACCAGACATAGTATTTGCTGTTGTTGCAGGTTTCGTATTTGCTGTTTGTAAAATTGCTTCATTTGTTTATCTTCAGGTTGTGAGATGCATAGTAGTTTCTGAGTTGCACAGGCTGCTTGAAACGATCGTGGCACAACAATTGTATTCACAGGTAAGCAACCATCGCATAACTGCAGTGCATCAACGGTTACAAACATTTTCTGGAATTATTATTCCAGAAAATCAAACACATGCTGCATTTGCAAGCTGGAAAAATTTTTCCCTTCCACTGGAACTGCAATAATGTTCCTGGATTATAATTCATGAAGGTTGAAACATTACTAGCAACTGTCCCGTATAATATCTTATGACTGGCACTTAAGAAACAAAATAACAAATCTGAGAAGGGTTGCATTTGCATGAACAGGATGAATCCCCTGACGCTGGTCAAGCGCACTCAAAAGATCACTGCCAAAGAGGCGGAACTGGGCATCTCTGACGAGGCCTCTTGGCATGCCAAGTACAAAAATTCTGCCTATATATTCGTGGGTGGCATCCCCTTCGACCTAACTGAAGGCGACCTTCTTGCTGTCTTTGCGCAGTATGTTGTCTCCCCTTTTCTTCTACTCCTTGTTTTGAGTGTTTCCCTTGTTTCCTTCTCCTCCCTTTTCCTTTTTTGGGCCTGGCTGTGATTGTTTCTCAAACTAACAAATTAGGTTAATTTTATTTTCTTCCTTTTCTATGTTTTCCATTATTTACGTCTCTCAAGTTTGCAGATTAGGTCAGTTTCCATCCTCGACATAAATGCTCATTAGTTGTATCCTTTGTGTGGCCTTTGCTCTGGATTCTGTTAGTTTAGTTAGCAGGCAATAAATTTGCAGCACTTTGTGCATATTATTTATTTATTTATGTGCTTTCTGATTATATGAGTGTACTGCTAGTGTAGTTAATCATGGTCAAATGAATTTATTGTTAACAACGATCAACTTAAGTTAGTCTTTTGGTCGCTTTGCTGTTGTTAATGTGTGTTAGCATCTCAATATTTATCCCATTGGTACACTTGATTATTTTACTTTCTCTCTGGTAGTCAACTATTAAGCAAATTGCAATGACTAGCTGTGGTAGTTTGTCCTTGCATAAACTCGCATTAGGTACCAGAAATCTGAAGTATGGATGTGAGGTGGAGTGGCATGATTACGAGTTAATGGAGGAATGTATATACATATTTACATACGTGATTGGTTAGACTTGAGAATTTGAGATTGTGCTGTTCTGTAAAGAGAACCCTCCTGAATCAAACTCAAATGAGACTGTGAAAATATGAGAACTATATTTTTGTGAAAATTCTGGTCATTTTTTCACAACTCCAATGCTGTCTCTGTGTTTTTTATAGTTCATTTGTTAAAAACATATTTGAACTGCACTTTTTATGAAAAAGTACAATTTTTTGGAAGCTAGAATGTTTATGAATTTTTTGGCTTTGATTTTCAGATCTTTATAAAACCATATATATGGATCATGATTGAGCAAACCAACTGTTGATTTTTACATGATGAATCATGTAGTTGCATTCATATGGTTGCTTTCCTGGGAAATACATAAACTTGCAAATTAACCTTCCTTGCAATCATGCAAACATTAGTTCCTGGGTTACTTATGGCTAAGGTTCTGATTTTATAATACAAAGGCTGAAGTGCTTCCACTTTATAGTTAAAACACAATTCTGTTCTCAAAATTAGAGTTAGGTGAAGCAAGTCACTACAACTGCTGTTCGGAGACAGAACAGCTAAGCTATACCAAACAACTCTTTTTGGCAAATAATAGGCCAGTGAGAGCCCCAACCCTGGTTCCTTTGACAACCCATAGTGTGAATCCTGCCTAGGCTATATTGAAGGATAGCATATAACACCTTGAAGTTAGTCATGTATTAGAAATTATGAGACATCTTCAAGTCCTTACAAACAGGGGTAGTTTAGTGATTATTTTTGTGGCTGAAGAATAAAAATATGCACGAGAGAAGAAGATCACACACCAACGTAACGTGGAAAACCCTCAACACGAGGGAAGAAAAACCACGGGTGAGGAGATCTGACGCGCACTCGCAGCCAGATTCTCTCTCTCTTCTAAATTTCATTAACACAAAGAGATTAGGGTTTACATGGACTTAAGTAGTCCTTAGGGCAGACCGGATCTGGATCGGATCCGGACCCTTACAATAGAAGACTCGTCAACACTCCCCCTCAAGTTGGGCATACATATCAAACATGCCCAACTTGGATACATTTCTCTCAAATGGAGTTACACTTAAGGCCTTGGTTAGGACATCAGCAGTTTGATCTTCAGACTTCATGTATGGCAGTATTAACTCCTTAGCATCAATTCTTTCTCTGATGAAGTGACGGTCGATCTCCACATGCTTCGTCCGATCATGAAGAACAGGATTGTTAGCCAAGTTAATTGCAGACTTGTTGTCGCAGTACATTCTCATAGGCCCTTCAATCTCTATTCCAATATCTGTCAATAAGATCTTCAGCCATAACAATTCTGATACTCCTGTAGCCACAACTCTATATTCTGCCTCAGCACTTGAGCGGGAACACACATCTTGTCTCTTACTTCTCCAAACCACTAAGTTTCCCCCCAAGTAGACACAGTATCCAGAAGTCGATCTCCTTGTGTCAGCACAGCCTGCCTAGTCAGCATCTGAATAACCTTCAACTTCAACAGACTTTTGTTGCACATATAGAAGCCCCTTCCCTGGATTTCTTTTCAAGTAGCACAGAATTCTATCTACGGCCTTCAAGTGTACCTCTGTAGGAGCATGCATGAACTGGCTCATCACATTTACAGCAAAGGTAATATCAGGTCTAGTCAGAGTGAGATATATCAATTTTCCAACTAGACGCTGATACCTCCCTTTAGCTTCCTCATCTAATGGTTCTCCATCTTTGTTATCGAGTTTATGTCCAGCATCTATAGAAGTAGAGGCTGGTCTGCACCCCAGCTTTCCTGTCTCCTTTAGTAGATCCAAGGTATACTTCCTTTGATTAAGTACAAGAGTTGTACTTGATCTAGCAATTTCAATACCAAGGAAATACTTAAGCTTACCAAGGTCTTTTAGATCAAATTCGGTGGATAGTAAACCCTTTAATCTTGATATCTCTTCCTTATCATCACCTGTAACAATCATATCATCAACATAAACCAACAATAGAGTAACTTTGTTCACTACCCTCTTTACAAACAGGGTATGATCTCCATTTCCTTGTTTGTAGCCATGTGTCTTCATAACAAGTCTCAGCCGTTCGAACCATGCCCGGGGAGACTGCTTCAGCCCATACAAAGCTTTCTTCAATTTACAGCATTTTCCAGGTTTCTCAAAACCTGGTGGCATGTACATGTACACCTCCTCTTCGAGTTCTCCATTGAGAAAGACATTTTTCACATCAAGTTGGCACATCTCCCAACCCTTCAGTACCGCCAATGCAACAATAAATCTGACAGTCTTCATCTTTGCAACAGGGGCAAACGTCTCTAAGTAGTCGATCCCGTACTTTTGACTGAACCCCTTGGCCACCAATCGTGCTTTGTACCTTTCAATGTTCCCGTCTGGTTTGTACTTAACAGTGTAGACCCATTTGGACCCAACCAAATGGGCTGCCTCAGGAATATCGACCACCTCCCATGTCTGATTTCTGTCTAAGGCTTCCATCTCTTCTTTCATTGCATGAGACCATTTAGTGTCACCCTGAGCCTCTGTAGCATTCCTAAGAATCACAACCATAGCCAAGGAGGAAATAAAACATTTATAGTAAGTGCTCAATCTAGAATAAGATACGAAGTTACCAATAGGGTGTTGGGTACATGACCTGACACCCTTTCTCAAGGCAATGGGAAGATCCTCCTTTTCTTGATCAGTCTGAATTCCTCTTCCAACATCTTGCTTCTGAGCACGACTTGGATCATCCAAGGAAGGAGTAGGATTGGGATTCGGTGTAACCTCCTCATCATTAATCACCTTGTCAATACAAGCTCCTCTCCTGGAATACACCTGTCCAAACCTACGATTACCTTCTTGTTCTGTCAACATAGGCTGCTCTCCCTCCTTTTCCTGTTCGTGAACATCAGTAGTTGTCCCCTCTTAATCTTTACCAAGCACCTCCTTGGTAGTGGTATTCTCTTCACGCCTGTAATCCATAAAGTCTGTAAACTGAATTTCTTGTGTGGGAGAATACTCTTCCTTGGACATTACCTTCTCCCCCTGAAGAGAATTCTCACCAAAATAGGAGACATGTTCCAAGAATGTAACATCTTTGGTGACATAAAAACGACCAGTGGTGGGATCTAGACATTTATACCCTTTTTGAGTGGAAGAATACCCAAGAAAGATGCCCTTAATAGATTTGGGATCAAGTTTTTAGTCTGACCCTTTAGCACACGACTAGGCATGCGATTAATCAAGTAGACACTAGTAAGGATGGCATCTCCCCAAAAGTATTTTGGGAGATTCCTTTGGAACAATAAGGCTCTAGTGACATTGAGCAACTGACGATTTTTCCTCTCAGCTACCCCATTTTGAGGAGGGGTATAGCTGGAGGATGTCTCATGCACAATCCCTCTCTTTCTAAAAAATTCTTCAACAGTCAGACACATATATTCACGAGCATTATCAGACCTGAATGTCTTGACAGAATGCCCATACTGGTTTTCCACTCTGAGGATGAAAGTCTCAATAATATGAGGCACCTCACTACGATCTTTCATCAAATATGCAAAGGTACACCTTGAATAATCATCTATAAAAGTGATAAAGTATTGAAAACCACCACGAGAATGAATGCCCGAAGGGCCCCACACATCAGAATGAACCAGGGAGAAAGCTTTATTAGAACGACTATTTGAAATTGGATAAGAAGCTCTAACATGCTTCGCAAACTGACACACATCACATGATAACATAGAGATGTTTAAACTAGAACATAGTTCAGAAAACAAATGTTTCAAAATCCCAAATGGGATATGACCAAGACGTTCATGCCAAAACAAAAACAACTGACGACACTCTTCCTCCTTTTTCTCTGTCCTGCTGACTGCTGACATGAGAGCTGTGGCAACGCGTATGGGAAGGCAATATAACCCATCAGACACCAAACCAATCCCAATCCTCTTCCTTGTCACCAAGTCTTGCAAAACACAACGTTTTTCAGAAAAGATAAGTTCACACTTCAAGTCCTTGGTAATCTTACTAACAGATAATAAATTTAAGGGAAGATGGGGAACATGTAAGGCATCATGAACCAAAAAATTATTTAACAAGGAAAGACTCCCTTTCCCTGCCACAGAAGTAAAGGAACCATCGGCAAGGGACACACGTTCCTTTCCCGAAGATAGCTTGTAATCATGGAAAAGCTTTGGATTGTCAGTCATGTGATGAGTGGCACCACTATCAACAATCCATTCACCCATAGAAGAAGTACCTTCTCCCCCTGAAACTGCCAGCGCCTGATTGATCTTCACCTCATCTGGTGTATCTGCCTGACCAACATCAATCTTGCTCAAATATGCTCGTAGCTCACGAATCTGTTCCGCAGAAATAGAACCTTTGCCATCACTTGTTGCAGACGATACAAGCTTCTTTCCACTAGAAGGCCTCCCTCTACTATCCTTCTTCTCTGGATGCAGGTCCCAACAAAAATCTCTAGTATGCCCAACCTTTTTGCAATGAGTACACTTCCGGGAAGAACGGGGAGTTCCCACAGGTGCACGGCTAACATAGGCAGACTGTTCTTCCCCCTTTCGTCCACTGGAGAGCATCCTTCTTTGTTCTTCAGCTTCAACTCTGGAATAGACATCTTCAATACTAAATGATTCGTCAGAATTAAGAATCTGACTCCTTATATTTTCAAAATCATCATTCAGTCCAGATAAGAAAAGGAATACCCTGTTCTCCCATTTATCAGTCATATATTGCATCTGGTCATGAGGACACTTCCATGTAATATCAGAGTGATAGTCAAGGTCCTCCCACTTTGATTTCAGTGCTGCATAAAAGTCTGCAACTGAGAGAGCACCTTGTCGCAGGGAATACACATCCTTCATAAGTTGATACACACGAACTTTCTTTTTCTTTTGACCATACATCTGCTCCAAAATAATCCACATATCCCTTGCAGTCTTCTTGCGAAGAATGAGGGGTTGAATATCAGGGGATACAGAATTAACAATCCAGGTTTTTACCTGGTTGTCTTCAAGATACCAGGTATCCCAGGCCATACTATCTTCCGCAGGTTCAACATTTTTCCCATTCACATAGGCAATGCGTCCTCGCCCTGCAATTCCCATGGTAATTGCAGGAGACCACCGTGAATAGTTCTCCTTGTGAAGCTGAACTGTGGTAACCTGAACCGGTACATGATCGCTCCGTGCAGACGTAACATCAGGTAGGTTGGTATTGACGGAAGAAGAAGAGGACGAGTCAGCCATAAACACAGATCAGAAGCGGCTGTGACAACTGGCGAAAAAGGAACAACGGCTGCAGCACAGAGCAGCGAAGGAGACAAACCAGAGGCGAACCTGAGGACGCCGGAGAAAAAAAACAGAGAGGGTCGCCGGAAAAACCAGAGAAGAGTCGCCGGAAAAACCAGAGAGGGTCGCCGGAAAAACCAGAGAAGAGTCGCCGAAAAAAAGGGAACAAACCAGAGGGGCGCGACCTGCGGCGAGACCCGACAGCAATAAGACCAGAGGACGATGAACAGTGCTCTCAGCGTCAATAGATTTGTGCGACGGCAGACCAGAACTCCACAGTGTTTGAGTCGCAGGAGATTCCAGTGCAGAGACAGGTGCATGCGGTGACTGAGAGCCTCAGGCGGCAGCAGAAAGTACTTCGCCGGAACCTAATGCTCAGGCGGCAGCGAAAACAGCAGCGGAAGAGAGCCTCAGGCGGACAAGAGCAAAGCAGCACGAAAACAAGGAGCAGCGGCGGCGCTGGACGCAGGCGTCGGCCAGGGAGCAGCGGCGGCGCTGGACGCAGGCGTCGGCCAGGGAGCAGCGGCGGCGCTGGACGCAGGCGGTGCTGGACACTGGGCGTCAGGCGTCGGGCAATGAACAGTGACCGGGCGAGATGAACAGTCGGGCGAGATGCACAGTCGAGCGATGAACGCTGGAAAACTCTGATACGTGCGATGATACGTGCGATGAACAGTGATCTGGTGCGTGCAATGGATCCTCCAACACGAACCAAACAAAACAAATAATGCCGGAACTTCACGGCTCTGATACCATGAAGAATAAAAATATGCACGAGAGAAGAAGATCACACACCAACGTAACGTGGAAAACCCTCAACACGAGGGAAGAAAAACCACGGGTGAGGAGATCTGACGCACACTCGCAGCCAGACTCTCTCTCTCTTCTAAATTTCATTAACACAAAGAGATTAGGGTTTACATGGACTTAAGTAGTCCTTAGGGCAGACCGGATCTGGATCGGATCCGGACCCTTACAATAGAAGACTCGTCAACAGTGGCCAATGTTGCAAAAGGTGTACCATAACGCATATCGGTCAGAACAACCTATACGTGTATCGTAGCTTATCGTAAACATATCGTAAATTTGTTTTTAAAAGAATCAGAAAAATAGAGAAAAATTAAAAAAAAAAAATTGGAAAACAAGAAAAATCTATTTTGTATAAAAAACTCACTACACACATAAAGTCAACATCCAGACCTGAGGTTTCACACACGCAGATGTATGTTCCTTAAAAAGGTGAATTATAATACTCCACATAAGAGGACTTAAGATTCTTATACTGATGAGGTTGAGAAACTTTCAGGAGTATTATAAGTCTTAGTCTTATACTACCATGTGTCCCAGTCTGTAGCATCTTTTTTAATGCAAATTGAAGTCCTATCTTATAAACTGAATTTCAGGTACGGAGAGGTTGTTGATGTCAATCTTGTTCGAGATAAAGGTACTGGTAAATCCAAAGGTTTTGCCTTTATTGCATATGAAGACCAAAGAAGCACAATTCTTGCAGTAGGTATGTTCTCCAGTCTAGCCATAAACAATCCATATGCTCAGGCCTGCATGCATATGAATGCCATCACTAGATTTATTTCTCTAGAAAGACATACTATAAAGCAATGTTTTAGAACCTAGTAACGTTTTTATGTGGGCTGATTCTTGCTTACGTGGGCTGGGTTTTCTTACCTTTTGTTTTCAAAAGGAAAAAGTTAAAAACAATATATAGCTTGTCATTTAAATGTAGAAATGTTGTAGAATGGCCTGATACTTGTTTAATGCAGAAATAAGTCAAACTAACATCAAGTAAAGCCATGACTAGTTATATTTTTCTCATATTACAAGAAAGTGAACATTAAGCTACTCTATTGGTTGCATGCTACAGTACAATTGAGTAACATGTATCAGTATGTGGCAATGAATAACAAATCCGCAAAGAAGAGAAAACATTAACAAGATATTCGACATTTACAACTGTCCAACAGTCAGCAAACTCATTGTGTGTATATATGTTATCTAAAAGATATTCGACATTTACAACTGTCCAACAGTCAGCAAACTCATTGTGTGTATATATGTTATCTAAAAGTTAAAAGTAAAGCCTAATGCAAAGAACATATTGACAAGAACATTACTTTTCGAGTTTTGGGTGAATAAGTGGGTGAGTTTGAGTTTTGGATAAACTGAGTCCCGGCCTCATTGACTCCGTTGAGTTTTTAAACATTGCAATAAAATAAATGTGTGCTTGACTTCTGAAAGGAATGCCTTCTTGGTATTTATATGGGTTCAGTATCTTATGTTTTTGCAGACAATCTTAATGGTGCAAAAGTCCTTGGCAGAACAATACGGGTTGACCATGTGGCTGACTATAAAAAAAGAGAAGAGAATGAAGAGGAAGAGCAGAAGAAGAGGGAAGAACGGGGTGTTTGCCGCGCATACCAAAGAGGTGATTGCACTCGTGGAGCTTCATGCAAATTTTCTCATGATGAGCAAGTAAGAATTTTCAAGTCCCTATCAGTCGTATTTGCTTTGACTACAAGCGTGTTACCATAGGTATGAAACAGAAATTTTTGGGGCAAGGGGCATCATCTTGTGGCTTCTGTTATTATTACTAGATCTTGTTCTGTAAATCTTAGGCTTGCTGGGAAGCACCTTCCCATGCCCATATTTCCACGGGAGATGGGAACTGGAAAGGAAAAAGTTTTTTTAAATAAATGAAAACTTATCTGGGCATGTTGTTCCTGAAACCTAGACAAAGTGGATTAGGCAGTCATGACATGTTGCAAGGTAAATCCACCCTTGATTTTTATTAGCACTATCATAGGTTGGGATGATCACGTGCTTGCTGGGCTCGCGGTTAAATTTATGTTGACTGCCAAAAATGTTGGGGCTGACTGTTAATCGAGTAGTAGTTGGTTGATGTATTATGAGCGTAAGAGTGATAAATGCATTGTATTGACCCTTTTTCTTTTCAATTAATTCCTTGCACTTTAGAGATGTGCAAACACAGGATGGGGCCCTAGAGAGGGTGAATCAAGGTGGGGTCATGACAAATATGATGGGCCGTCAAGCAGTCGTGGTGGTCATACTGCCAGTTCAAAGGGTTATATGAAAGAATCCTTGGATAATCCTCGTTTAAGATCAAGAGGTCATCATAAGGATGAACATAGCTCCAGGGCTGGGAGCAATGACCCTCAAGGGTACAGGTACTCTAGGCGTTCTGAACCAGATGCGGAGAGAGAGATGGATTCGCAAGGAAGCAAGAAAAGGTCCAGGTTTGAAGGCCATTCTTCTGTTTCTAGGTACCAGGCGGAAGAAGAAGATTACAATCGGAGGTCTGGAAGATAGACAACCGGGTGATGGTGATTTATTAGAAGTTGGGAGCACTTTCACTGGCAACCTTTTGTCATACACTTCTGTGGAGGTTATTAATCGTCCAGGTGCTTAACTGTAGCATATTCATTTCGGCTTCCTCCTTCAAGGTGGTTCATGTGCTGTGATTCCGAGCAAAATTTCACAGGGTGCTAGTACTCCCATGGTTTTGCTTTGAGCCAATTTAAGCTTACATGGGGCACGCTTGCAAACAGGATGAGAATCAAATACGATATAGTGGCACAAGATTTGTTGATTTGCACTTTAAAAATATTTTAGAAAAATGCATACCTGTCGAAGAATTTGCTGTTAAATCAGGTCATTTCGATATGCACCATAATAGCACAAAATTTTTGCATTTGCACTTTAAGTCATTTCTTTTTCAAAAATGCATCCGTGTTTATGAATTTGCTGTTAAATGAGTTCATTTGGATACGCAAATAAAATTTTATGATATATGAAGTTTCAGAATATTTTAATTGTCCAATTTTTGAACATTAGGAAATCATATTGACACATACAATTGACATATGGTTTGAATCCTGAAATAAACTATTCATTTTTTCAGTACAATTTGGTTAGGAACTTTTGGGGCATCAATTTTTTGTGCTGTAAAAAAAAAAAAAGAAGAATACCAATATACAAATTGAAGCATGAGCAGAATGGGGGGTATGAATCCATGAATCCGATACATCCAAAGTGTCTTGACACACTGTGGAGATTGAAGGAAGGGTGGGGGTTTAGTTTTTCAGTTGGTTGCAGGATGAAACTCTTTCTCTAACAAATTTGTTAGTCTTATTAATAAGTCATTTTTCAGCCTACCTTTTGTAAAAGTCTTAAAATTTAGTCAAAGTTAAATTTGTCAACTGAAATTGTAGCAGTTACACTCTCATCTTTTTCATCTGTTTTTCCTTTAAATACTAACTCATATTTGGTAGGGCTGAATAAACGTTTAAAGATACCTATTTAAAAATAAAAAGTTTTTAAGAGACTGGTGTGGGCAATTCCGTCACTGACTGGTGTGAATGGTGTGAACGACTGGTGTGAACGGATTAATGGTGTCGCTCGGCGGCGTCCTTTGACGATGACGGACGGCCATCCGTGCTTCCCGGAGCCCCCGTAGTTCCTGCTGCCCGCATTTGTAGGCGCGGATGAGTTGGACGCCACCTCCGTGCAAGTCTGTGAGCCTGCCCACCTCCCTGTGTCAACCAGGGATCAGATCAGCCGTTGATCAGCACTTTAAAATAATCGGATATCCAATCTTTGTCATGGGGCCCTAGTAACTTCATCATCATCATCAATTCATCACCGTTATCATCCCCACGGGATCCACGAGATCAATTAGGCTAAATCTGGTGGGTGACAACAAAGAGAGGTCATCAGAAGAAAGCGTCAAACGAGGCAGGACGTGAATATTTAAAAAAAAAAAAGGCATCGATGATGTTGGCAACAGTCATTTAAGGATAATATTAAAAATAGCTAAACCAGAAAATTATATATTCACTTAATTTATTTAACGGCCAAATAAAAATACAATATTACAATTTCCAATGAGGATCATCTTGGCCCGTCTTCTACAAACCAAAAAAGACTAGACCCTTTTCACATACATACTAGAAGATAAAAGAACAGCCAATTTATTTGAATAGGAACATGTTTTTCTTCGTCACCTAAGTAAGCGAAAACTTTGATAGCAAAGAAAAAGGCGACAGTATTGACATTTTATAAATGTTAAATTCTTTCAAGTCTTAACAACCAAATTTCAGGTTAAGACGGGACTCCGCTTTGCCAAAATATTCTAGAAGAATGTCATTATTTTGACGCAGTTAATCTACTAAGTGTGAAAATTAACATGCATGTATTAAAAAAAACTGGTTTGTCCAGGGGTTGTAAAGGGGCTAAACATAAACGTTCATACGACCACTAAATAAAAAAAAAAAATTGAAATTTTTGACATGGGTCAACTCTTATTTTTTTAAAGTGTTGCGAGGGCCGAACTGAAATTTTTGAAAAATTTAATGCATGAAATTTAAATCTTCAAAACTTGAAGAGGCCCCTGCCGGCCCCCTTCCCTCCCTCCACCCCTCTCAATCTGAGATGGTCAGTGGGAAAAAAATATGAAAAATTAATACCGTTAAAATTTGACGCTTGTTTAAATAAAGAACACGCTTTTTGCCAGAAAAGCTAGTTCACACGAGAAAATTAGCAGAAGCTTGCACAAACGATTGATTATTCTGAAAAATGAGAAAAAAAATCTGATTAATTTCTTTAATTAATAACAAATATTCTTAATTATGGTAATTGTACATTTTAAAATATGACAAGCACGTGGCTTTTCATTTTGGAAAAAGTACAGTAAACACACACATTCACATGTATACATATCATCACAATTTTTACATATGAGCTGCTGGTCTGCCACCTTTGAGCTAGCTAGCTGGTTAATAAATGGCCGTCTTTTCGATGTTAATGGTGCTTGACTGTGGGAGTGATATCGGACTCTCAGACTTCCCAACACCATACGCCTGCCTTGCAGGTCGCGGCAACACCGTTTCAGGTTATCAGCTGCTTTTTCGGTCGGTTGCTGTAATTAATTTCTCGATGCAGACTGCCTGCAAACCATACCCGGTACTATCTTCTTCTTCATTTCTTCATTTTTTCTACTTCTATGCATAATACCCTTCTCAACAGAAGAGTAATCTATGAGAATATTGTGGGTATGGCGCGATTTGGATGGCTACATATTGGTGATCCATTAATATATGCAAATTAAAGCGGAGGATGATTGAGTGACGATGCGAGATATATGACGGGAAGACCTTGGCCAGCTGCTTTTAAACTTCATATATATAATCTAAGTTTCTGATAAAGTTAGTTCTTTTCTTTTATAGAATGATGTGGGGGCTAGGCAGAAGACTGCTACTCTCTGAATTCTTGGATGTTCTGACTTGAACCCCTGGTCAGCTGGATAAAGTTTCAGTTGGTTCCATGAAACTATTAAATGCATAAAGTAGTTTAATCGAATCTAAGACAAGGAAATACACTGGATGTCAGATCAGACAGGCATCTGGTCTCATGGCAAAGTGACAAAGGCCTCGTACGTAGCAGAGTCAACCAGCTCGCAAACTCTGACAAATCCCGAGCAAGCCTCTCTCTCTTTTGCTTGTTTGTTTGTTTGTTTTTTTTGTTAAGTTTGGTGGGACATGATGAAAGCATATGATAAAAAAAAAACTTACACAGGGAACCGGGCAAAAAGGAAAGAGCACTAAATTCGTAATGGGTATATATATTTAGTGATTGTCGAATTCAACCAAGGTATTTGATTTTTAAGACAAATTTTATTTGCGATTAGCAGCTCGTCACGTTGATGTAATCAGGAAAAATTTGCTCTCGCTATTGAAAAATGCCCGTTTTATGTTGTTTGACTATTTTTTTCTCCTGAAATTAATCGTCTTGTTTTCTGGAAAAGTCCATCTTTAATTGACATATGTTAATCTGAACGGTTCGTTTTCATCTATGGTTAACAACATGTAACACGCTTCTTGTTTGAATTTACTTCCCCACTTCTATTTTCCTTCCCACTCCGCACCATTTCCCGAAGTCCACCACTTTTTCTAATATAATATTTTTGGAAACAGCTGGTTCTCAGCTTCTTTCACGTATCACTTCTCGTATCCGTTTACAGTTACTTGTCAAGAAGAACAAGTTATATTAATAAAAGCCTATGAATGTTTAGAGATTCCTTTCGGGCTATTATTCAGTCGCTCTCCAGTTGTGAACTCAAGTTAAATTTGGGGAGGGGGCGTTGTTTTGTAGCAAGAAAATCCTTTTCATATTTAGGAAGGGTGAAAAAAATCAGGGAAGTAGTTGGCCCACCTTGAGGCCATCCTTTTTGCTTTCTCCTGGAAATTTGGCCTTCAAAGTAGTAATACAGCTCAAAATTTTCTCTAATACACCCTTAGATGAGATTTTATCCATTTTGTAAACCCTTAAAATCTGAGGGACGCTTATTTTGAACCCGGCACTTGTATCTGCTGCTTTGACAGTCTTATTCATGAAATGATCTTTAGTGCTTTAAAATTTTTAAGAGTACGTATATTAAAGAATTCAATTGGCCAAAATGAATTATTGATTAATTTGCACAAGGCTGAGTGTCTCTTTCCTCCTCCGTCTGAACTGATGTTTGTTGAGCTCATCTCATCTAGGTAGAAGCCATTGCCGACTGTTGTTGGTGTTGGTGTCTGTGTTGGAATAGTAGGCCACGGATTCCAAAAGGACAAGTGGGGGACGGGACTGGCCTAGATTGAGTGCTTGCTGTGAGCAGCATCGTTGACGCTGGAGTCAAAAGCGAAACCACCACCACCAACGGAAACAAGCAGCTCTCTCCAGTTATGTGCGCTCTGTTCCTGCCAAACTATCGGTCACGACAACCCAAATCAAGAGACTTGTGGAAAGCGAAACAGCCTGACGATCTTCCCTCTGTGTAAAAGGTTTTGCAAGGGAAACGGGAGTCGGTGTGGTTGTTTGCCATCTGAGTGCCGGATTGACCGATCGATCCTACCACCACAAAAGAGAGGAAGGGTGACAGAGGGAGAGAGAGAGAAAGTGAATGATTCTGACTTCTGAGCAAAGAGACTTGAAGGCAATCATTCTCCCGTTCTTTTGGTCAAGGAGGAATCTGAGAATTTTCGCCTTGTACCATGCAGAAATAACATACCACCAGTCGGAGCCGTCCTCCTCGGGCCTCCGCCTGCCTACTCAGCTTTTACCAGCCCAAAATATATACCGATTTTCTCCTCCACCTTCTTTTTCTTCGTCTTTTTCCGTTTTCTCCCAAAGACTTGTCTTCTTGCTCCCTTCAACAGAAGGCTCCTGCTCTCCTTCCCTTTAAATTGGAAACCCTTGTTCTTTGTTTCAGAAGGGCTTCCTCACTGGTAGAAATTCCAGTTTTTCAGCTGCCAGAACATCGATTCGGTTCTCTTCCAAAACGGTATCTTTCTCTCTCTCTCTTTGTGATTTTGCCAAATTTTCTCTGTACCGCTTATTTATTTCTCCATGGCGAAGAAACTTCAACCATTTGGCGATCCCAACCGAACGCATTAATGAAGCTCTTGCTCATTAGCTGTATTGATAATACTTGCGTTTTCGCATCGTGCTGCCGATACTCAATTTCACGTCTAGTTCCTTTTTCTTTTGCTGGGGAGGTTTCCTTCTTTTATTTCGTCGTAGTTCTACGGGGCTACTTTGCAGATGACCCCTTCTGAACTTATCCTTAAAATTGCCGTCTGGTTGTATCATTCTCCTTTCAGGAAACGCAATTTAGCTCCGTTTTGACTGCTTATTGTTTTTACCAGAGCTCTAGATGTATTAGACGCGATGCTGCTCTTTCTTACATGTTAACGTTGAGAATAGCAAAACCATAAGCAAGCTGTTCACTGGACTGCTCCATGAATGATTTTTATCATGCTAACTATCTCCAGATGATCCGGTCGTGGGTGTATAATCTCCCTTAAAGAAATGGAAAAGTTAATTACTGGTCGGCAACCAGAATAATGCAGGATGTCTTCGGCAATTACAAAGTTCTTGTTTTAATTTTTGGAAAAAAAGGAAATTGGTAAATGATTATGAAAAGTCATAAAACGAGTAGAGCCAATATCAAATTACATGTTTGTTGTAGCGAGGTAAAATTTTGCAGTTTTCAATGCAAGCGCTTCTGGTTTTCTTGATAACTTATTGGCTTTTGAGCTTCAGGACGAAATAGTAATTACTTAAAGAGCCCAGGAGAAGACTTCCTATCAAACGGCTTTTACAGCGCTTTTACAGCTGACTGGAGTGGGACGAAATTTCAGTAGGAAAAATGAAAAAGGGAAGTAAATGACAGGATGCAAGTTCTTAACGTCAAACGCGTTATATAGTTGACGTTTAAGGTCCTTTCCCCTTTAAAGTCGCGCTTCATCGAACTAGAACCAAAAGCAGGTCTGACTAGGCTGTGAAGACGTTGCCCAACTGGCTTCTTTTTTCCGTTCAATATTCAATATCAGAGGAAACGTAAAACGTAAGTTTTTTGGCGGACAGTGGTTCTTCGTTGGTTTCTATCTTCACATCAAATAAGTGATGAATATGATGATATGATCCCATGTTCTGTTTACTCGCGATGTACCTCCGTGCGAGTCGTGTGAACTCCACCTTACCTCGTCCAATTCATCTTTCAGACATAAAATTCTGGTTCATCCATCAAAGCCGATTGCTCACTGGCATTTTCAGCTGCACTCAACGGCTATGTGGGTTTGCTGCTTTGGTTCCTCACAGGAGAAGGAAAAGAACAGAAGTGCTGCTGCGGAGCATGCAGATGGTAAAAGATTCAGTGCGTTTGCTTACATGTTTTATAGTTAGCATCTGATGCGTTATCTTCAATTTCTTTTAATATGCTTCTTACATTTCCGTGCGTAACTATACTATTTAACTTTCTTTCTTCGACCCAGATGCAGTCAACTTTTACATAAACAATTACCATATATTCATGGACTTTTAGGTGGTTTTTTTAAGTTCTATAACCAATTGGATGATTTTCTTTACACACGAACAACAATGAAATTTTGCTGATGTCTTTATTACGGAAATCATCTGGAATCAACTTAATGCATCATATCCGCTACCAAATAATTGATGATATCTTGTGAGAGACAGATATCTATCAAACATATATTCGAACTTATAGCTATGCTTTGAGAGCTCAGGTACAAAGTTGTTACCTACAAGTACTTGAAGGCTCTTCCTGGCAAACCGCTCATACCTATGTTGTGACTGGAAAGTAGATACATGTCTCTTTCTTGCCGTGCGTTGGAATCTCTAGAATTAATCTTACGTATTTAACCTTTTCATTTGGCTGGGCAGAGCTTTCCAAAGCTGCATTTTCGACCCAGTTATATTCCGAAAATGAAATGAAGCGGGCAACAAATAATTTTCAGCAATGTAACAAAATAGGCGGTGGTGGTTTTGGTGTGGTTTACAAGGTATAACTTCCATCCTAACTTTCAATTCGTTTACGTGTTCCTTTGCAATTGATTTTGGTGTCTCCGTGTCTTTTTGCCTGCAACCAAGAAACACTTGTCTTTACTTCCACCAATTTCTTCTTTATTAGTCTTTTCATATTATTTCACAGTTTGTAGACACGAGAACAAAAAGAAACTTGCATAAAATGCGATTTCTCCTGGCGTGCTATTACCCTAGGAATAACTTCAAGAGTAGATCAACTTAGTAATGTTTATCAAAAGGACACCTATGGCATGCCATTACTATTTCTTAGATGTTAACTAGGGGCAAAAAAATTGTAGATGGGTTCCAAGCTAGAAATGTTTGGCACTGCTAGCTATGCCTAATCTCCCATGTCAACTATCGGAGCTTTCCAGTTTTGATGTTTACCTAGGAATAGCAGCAAGCTGTCTCTTGTCTTTGAAGTAGATTTAAGTTTCAACAAGCTAACCTCATTTCAAAATCTCTATAACAGAACTAGAGCTAGTATGGTTCAGAAAACAGAATAGATCACCAAAAGAAACATACTCTGAACTCATGCAGGTCAGCTATCAATTGTTGTCCAATAACATTGCATAATTCTGGCTAGCAAGGTTCACTCCACAGTGATTGGATGGAGAATTGGAACTCAATGAAATATTTATGCATAATGGGGTTTTTGTTAATTGCACATGCTGAATTCCTGTCATAATAGTTTATAAGTTTATGCACATCTTTGTCGTAATACTATACTTGGTAACAAATTCTGAACTCCTATCACAGCAATTTGGTGTCATTTTGCTATAGAACGGTTCTGTAACTGAGTACTGAGCCTTCTGGTTTTATAAGTTGTATAATTGTGGCTGAATGCAGGGCATCCTAAAAGACAAGGTGGAAGTTGCAATCAAGAAGCTCTCCACAGAATCAATGCAAGGAGACAATGAGTTTTTGACAGAGATTCAAACCATATCAAACATTAGGCACCCAAATCTTGTCCAACTGATTGGATGCTGTGTACAGGGAAGCAGTAGGATGCTAGTTTATGAATATTTGGAGAACAACAGCCTTTCAAATGCTTTATTGGGTAATGTTTGTGGATGGAGATATATGAATCCTAAAAATAATCAGTGCTAAGTCAAATTTCTTGAATAAAATAAAGCGCTACTTTTCAATACTACTGCCAAAAATAGCTCTTTCATCACAATTCTGCAAGTATTGAACATAGCTAATACCACATGATGAACCACTCTTATAAACAGATGTACTTCATTCTCGTTTGGGTATTGTATACGTATTGATGTTGTCACATGTGCAGGCCCAAGAAACAAGAAGATTGCACTTGGGTGGTCTAAGAGAGCTGCAATCTGCATTGGCACTGCTCGTGGACTTGCATTTCTCCATGAGGAACTGGAACCACATATTGTCCACCGTGATATCAAAGCCAGCAACATTCTTCTTGATAAAGATCACCTTCCAAAGATTGGAGACTTTGGACTTGCAAAACTTTTCCCAGACAATGTTTCTCACATCAGTACACGTGTTGCAGGAACAATGTGAGGTTACATACCAATAAAATTCCTGTGCAGCTTCTAGTTTATGTCTCCCATTAAGACGTATGCTTCAAAGAATTAAAGGACTCCTTGTGGAAGCTAAGTCTTACCTAGTTAAAAGTCACATGCTCAAATTTTCTGCAATTCTGTATTCTATGATCCTCCTAATAAGGGCATGCATCAAGATGATTGGAACAGGTCTCTTATAATCCTATTCAATTATTTGCTTAAAACAACCATGTAGGCACACTTGGGAACTTTATTGTATCACATTGCATGCTTTAGCTTTTCTGCCTGAACCCATGCATAGATTTGTTGTAGGCATAGTTTTGATGCCAAGGGAAGCTCTTGATGGTTCATTCATTTTTAAAAGCAAACAAGACAGAGAAGTTCGAAGAATTAGACAGTCAATGCTGTACAGGATGTGTGCTATTGTTGCTGTAAATGTAGCATCCATGCACACACTAAACAGCACATATATGCCAATTTCTTGCTATACATTGAATGTGCCATTTGCTAATAATTTCCATATCAGATTAGGAAAATGATATCTCTCACTCTTAACCACATTCCCACATTGCCAATTTCGTGCTGCCAAGTTCATTAACAAAGTTGATTTTTTATTGACAAATATGTTCATTGTTAACTTGATTTTCTTATCTGCTACGTTAGTTAATGGTGCATTCTTATTGTGAATACATGGCTTCACTTACAGCATAAATTTTTCCATCACTAACACCATTACTATTCTTGAGGTAGACTTGCAATCCTGCAGTAAATAAAAAATGTAAAAATGAAATGGTTAGTGTTAAAGACGTGCTCTTGATTCTGTTACCGTAGATGTTAGATATGTTTCATTTAGTTTTGATGATTTTGCATGCAGTGGCTATTTGGCACCGGAGTATGCATTATTAGGACAGTTAACAAAAAAGGCAGACGTTTACAGCTTTGGGGTTCTCCTCCTTGAAATAATCAGTGGCCGAAATGTTTCAAAGCCAGATTGGGCAGAAGCTGATTTGTCTCTTTTGGAATTGGTAACCTATAGCATCCTGATTGTCTATTCGGAATTTTTTCTTGCAATTTTTGGTTATTTTCATAAAAAAATTAGTTGGTTTGAATATTTCATTCTGACAAGAAATTATTCCTGTCTGAAGTATAGTGTTTTAGACACTATAGCTTTTCTAGCATTTGCCTTCTTTAGTTTGGCTAGAAATAGTCCCAAGAGAAAGTCAATAAGCTTACTGGAACAGTTATTGCATTACCGACCCAAGTGTCCTTCGTTTGAGGGTCAAGAGGGATTAAACCCCAAGAAGAGGTGAGGAAGAGGGAAACTGAGTCAAAAAAGAAACTTTTTAATAGGAAAGGTAAATCTTTTGTCAGCCAATCATTTAGTTTACAGTGTGGACATGCGATTTTTCGGTGTATTGAAGATTTTTTTTTCTTCGCTTCTTTTAAATGAAGAAGTGCATTTAGAAAGATAAAGACATTGATTTACTTTAGGTAAAAATCTAAGTGCTGTCTTTCTCCCTGTGTTGAACCAATTGACCTTTTGGCGAATAACTTGCTTATTCATGAAAACAATTGCCACGCTAGTAGCCAGTGATCTCAGTTTGTCCTTGAATAACTGCAGCAGCAAAAGCACTTGACGTTGTGTTCTAAATGTTGAATAAATATGAATTTTGCCAACAGGCGTGGAAATTGCAGCAGGAAAACAGAGTGCTTGAGATTGTAGACGAAGAATTGAAAGAATATCCTGAAGCAGAAGTGTTGCGTTTTATCAAGGTAGCGCTCTTCTGTACTCAAGCAACAGCGAGCAACAGGCCATCTATGACGCAGGTGGTAGAAATGCTTTCAAAACGAAAACATCTAAATGAGGATCTGCTAACTGAGCCAGGCATACTAAGGAAACCTGACCATCTTTTTGGGGCCAAGGGTCGTTCCTCCCTCAGCACTCTGGTTTCTCAAGACAATGCATCCATGCAAATGGGTAGTGCAATTTCAATGTCACAACTGTACCCCCGTTGATATATAAGCATAGATATTTGCAAAGTCATGAAGGCCTCTCTCAAGATAGTGACGTGCTGCGGATGATTTTTTTGGGTTCTTCGATTATTTTTAACTATGAGGAAGCCGGTCAACATCACCAGCCACTAAGAGACTGTAACAGAAACCACTCAGTATTCATGCACAGGCAGGTAGGAAGGTACGAGAACTTCACCGTCTGTCTAAGGGGAGGGATCCAGTCGGTCCATCTAGGTCAACGTTGCTGCCTCCCACACGCTGGGAATCTTCATCAGGCTGCCGCAGATTTTTTTTTTTTTTTTCTTTCTCCTAGTGACCGACATGGGGAGAATGGGTACTATTTTGTACGTCGAAATGAACTGTGAGATCGGGTCAGCTATGACGGATATTATCAGATCTTTTAAGCTTCTGAAATAAGGAAATTGATGTAATTCTTTCATCTCTTCACCTTCTGGATCGACTGAAAAAGTTAAATATGAACAAGTTAAATATGTTATTCTTTTCAGACGGAAATTTGTGGTCTTTCCATATTTTTCAACTTTATATCAGTGAGGATTCAAGAGAAAAAGATGTATCTGCCTTGAACTTGAACTTCGTAATCACCACAGTTTCGATGCCATTAACTTTAGAAGCATCACATTTTCACGTCGGTTCTTCGGTGAAATTCTTTCCTTTGTGTGTATGTGTGTGCTTTTCTCTGATGTGATCGTCTCAAAAAAATATCAGCCTACACAAAATAAAAAAAAGTTACCGAAAGGAAAATTTGCATTTGGGAAAAAATACTGTATATCCATTTTCTGTTGATTTTGAAAGTGTTGCAAGAATCTTCCGCGGCTACCCGTCCGGAGTCATTCGCCCATAAAGCCACGATATTTTTGGAATGTCGCTTATAATGGTGTCCATAGCTTGAAGATGTCACGGTTTCATCAGCGATCCAGTGCCCATATAACGTATGTATAGCGAATATAATCATTGTTATTACCCATAACCCCATGACATTGGTCCTCGTTACTAAACGAGCCTGCAGGAGGACCCTCCAACCCTTTCATTAATGAAGAATATTTACAGATAAAATGGTCTTGCTAGAAAATAAAGGCCTCTACACAATTGGAGCCATTACTTCTTGCCGTCGATATTATAAATTGGTCACCGATAACATATTGTAATGCGGGTGAACAACCGAGGCTCCTCTTCATCCCTTGCGTTTAGGGTCCGACGTCGCTTTGGGACCTGATAAAAATATACAAGTTCCACAATTTAAGTTCTCACCAGAAGAAGGATTTGATTGACAAGATACTCATTTGTGATTTGTCAAATAAAGGCCATCAATTATTAAGAAAATAAACTCATCTTTTAATTATGAACGCCGTTTGACATCAAGACACCACGACCCTTGTCGGCGTCAGCTACATTCCAACCACCTGAACGCTACGATGTGCACAAAGCTGTGATCAACGTACGAAGCAATAACCCATAGCAATGACTCATATAATGCTCTTTAATGCACAGAAAAATCTTTTTCAGAGACACAAGACAAACGCTGTCTCATAAGATCCTAAATTCCTAATCAAAACACAACCTTATAAGATAAAATACTAAAATATACACGAAAAAGCACGGCGAGAAAAATGGACGATGCATTCAAGCCGCCGTTGGCGCAGGTTCTGACGGACGCGATGCTGCTGCTGCTGCTGCTGCTGTCTTGGAGGAAGCAGCTGCAGCGTCTTTGACGCTTCCACGAGTTGAACCATCTACAGGTGGCGGAGGAGGTGGCTTCATGTGAACGGGCACGTTATGCTTCAGCTTCACCAGAATCTGCCGCATGCGGGACAGATCTGTCGGCTTGCCTGGCTTCGGTCCTTGTATTACAGTAATTGAAGGTTTTTTCTCTTGCTCCTTCTTGCCCCTTCTCTTTTCTATATTCGGTATCTCTTGTGGAATGAGTTCTGCAATGGCCTTCCAGTAGTTTTTGTCGGCAGTCGCATGAAACTTCTCTTGATTGGCCAAAAACAGCTGATGAAAACAGCCACAAGAAAAGGGAAGGTTAAGACTGTACTCTCAAACCTCAATAAAGGGCGTAGCAACAATAAAAGGTCTAACCAGCCGATGGGTCATCATAGCTCATATACAGATGTTTAAAACATCTCTAAAAGATATGTGCACGTTGCAACCAAAATGATGTGCACGTTGCCAGACGTTGCTGCTATACCGTTGTACGAGGAGACCTAGTGCTGGCGTGCCTGTACACTAGCTGCTCATGCTTAGGGACCAAACCAGCAAACTCCTGCCTCGAGAACTAAACACAGATGCAGCTTTTGACTTCATCAAATAGCACTTACAGATAAGTTACCGTTCAGCCAAGAGATGAGAAATGACCATTACATGCAACTGATGGACAATAAAGCATAATGCTGGAGCAAGCAAAGCTGTGATACTCTCACCTTTTCTTTTTCTCGATTGTTCGCCTTAGATATTTCACGGTTGATCTCTTTGCGCCTATAGAAATCAGCTTTATAATCATCAGCTTCATCAACAATTTGATTCAATAGCTCCTTCTCCTTATTTTCCTTCTCTTGGAGTAACATTGCATTTTGTCTGCATTGGAAATATACAAGGTGCTTAGAAATATAAACTATATCTTTGTAAGAAACTTCGACACATGATGATTCTCACCATAATAGTGGCACTCACCAGAACAGAAAAGGAATCTAGACATAACATATGAAACAGGAAAAATTGACACAACAGACTTTAAAGCTTCCGAAAGGTTTCTTGACAAGTAGCAACGGAATGTACATGGATCTACATCTATATACAGGCTTAAATTGGCATCTACAATTCCAAGAAACAGACAGAAGAATAAGCTCATCGTGCTTTTTTTTTCAACAAGTTTAGAACATCAACGTATCTACACGAAGTTCTCTACAATTGAAACCAAGAATGAACGACAGAGAAGTCTTGGCACTGAAAATAGCAGATACGGAATTGTAATTTCTATCCAGATCAAAAACAACTTCAAAGTAACTGCACTCCCATGTGAGAAAGATATGGCCCTTGGAAGATATCCAATACGGACACAGCTCACAAGATTTACTTTATGGATCCAAAATAAATTTTCACAGTTTAGGACACCTAGTCACGGGCACATGTTTAGATCTAGATGTCCACAACGTAGGGCTGAGCATTGGGCCAGCCTAACAGCCCACAACAGGGGCGTGAGCCTGGCCTGACCTAATTATAATATATATATATATATATATATATATATATATATATATATATATATATATATATATATATATGTGATTAGTTATAACAAATATATATACTTTTAACTAGTGCTATAAATAAGTTATCAGGCCTAGTCGGCCGGCCGGATGCCCAAATTTATGGCCCCGGCCCTGGCTTAGACGGTACCCCCGTCAGGTACTCCACCTGGTGCCCATCCTTAGTAAAAAGTAAACTCAATCGAAACACCAATTGTCTTTATATTTGTTCATTTTAAGGTTTAAATTGTTATTGACCATTTCAGTTTCCTTTTCATTTTATTTAACGTTAAAATCTTAACATACAACTAGGTTTTTTTAGGGGCCTGAGGGACTACGTGTCAACTAATGCTTTGATCACTTAGATAATATAACAATGACTTGACTAGGTTTAACTACATGACAGGCAAAACCGCAAAGTTATTAGCCCAAGGGAAGGAATGTTTGCAAAATTATAACAAAGCACAGCTGTCAATCTAAGCAACCTCCAATCATGCTTGCATAAGCATTTCCAACTATGTAACATGCACACCCTTGTTCGGGGGGAGTACCCACATAGACACGAATCGATATGGTATTAGTATTGGTACTCATACCATGTTGGACAGCGCGCGGACACGGCAATGACTGTGTCAGGTGCAGTCAATGCACTTAGGGCCTTGTCTATACTTTGGTCAAAACTGACCTAGTACAAGTTTGTCTTAAAATTTGGGTTTTCTTATTCTATGGTCTATATATATGTTGAACGTTGTTTTGCTTATATTTCTTTTAATTCTAAGATGATAATATAAGTTTATAACAAGGTTCAACATACATGACTGCAGCAGCCTTCTATGTTATAGATGAACTGGCATACTCTGTTTGTTAGTTTTTTCTTCATAATGTATAAGTTATGAATCATGAATGTATTGTTCTGTTTGTTAAAAATCTTACTTTTTGTTCATATATGTATGTGTGTGTGTGTGTGTCGCTGTACCCACATCCTTGTGAAAAATGCTCCAAACTCGCGCATAGAATTCCAACAATTTCACAACATAAAACTAAAGTCATTCTTCACCAGAGACACTGTTTTTAGCATCCAACATTGTGAAAGGAATCCTAGACAACATAATTCCAGAACAGGTAAACCATAATAGCAAGTTTGTGACCATAGGATGACTAGTTTTGGTATCGGCCAAGGCCAATTGGAGATCCAGCAGTAGATTCGTGTACCCATGATATAATAAATGCAATAGTTAAAATGAGCAAATAAAATAAAATATAAAGTAGATGGCGTTGCTTTTCTGAAAAAAACACAATCAAGCTTGTTGTGCTTCCGCATTTGACCTTGCAAGCACTGATGATTATGCCTCCATGACTGAACTTTCATGGAAAAATAACAGCCAAAGGTTAAAGGTAAGGCAGATAGCTACAACTCTACGTCCTAGCGCTTACACCACAATGATAATAATTTAAATTGGGAGACGATGCACAAATTCACCCAAAATTGCGAATCTCAATCGGCCAATCATCTTCATCGCCGTTAGATGCACAAGCTACAATTTTTTACAAGCCAAGCGGCGTACACTTTAGGAATATCAGTTATTGAAAATATTATTTCTGTTGATTTATATTTTTAACAGTATAGGCTGTCATGCGAATAAGTTTAATATCCAACAAGAGTGAATAACTAACGTTTTCGGACATGAAACAATTGAACAACAGTAAGAGGGCATTTAGAAGCAGGAATACTGTGTGAGTGTTCCATGGATCTGACTAAAGATTGCGGCACCCCAAAGATTTAGCCATATTCATGGAGCACTAGAACAAGTGTTCTATGCATCTGCCTCAAAGTGTTCCTGCTGCCCCAAGCTATCCTAAGTCTCGCAATAGATCCCATGTGTCTCATACAGGACACCCGAAATCACAATACAACAACAGATTGATAAATAAAATTCCACAAAAAAAAAAAAAAAAAACCGCTTTGAAGAATTAACGCATAGCAAGGAACTGAGAAGGGATAGAAAAAGAGAGAGGGAGGGTTTACCGTCTCCACTCACGAAGAATGAAACCCTCCTCTGGCTGCATCTCCGCAGGTGGAGGGAGGATGGATCCATTAGAGACATCGTTGGATCCACCGAGATCCGGGGCGTCGCCGAAGCTGTTGCCGATCGCGTCGGATACTGGGGAAAAGGTGGAAAAATCGGGCGCCTGATGGTCGGGGAATTCGTCTTCCCCGAAGGAGGAAGCCGGTCGGGGACCGAAAGCTGGAGAGCGGTCATCGGGCTCGATGGGGTCCTTAGACTCGTCGGAGAAGGCGGAGTAGGCGTCGAAGCGCTGGGAAGGGCCGCGATGGTCGTAGCCGTCCTCGCTGAATGACGGATTCATCGCATCGTCCACGAAGAAGGCATCGTACCCCGACGACGACATCGGCCCCCCCTTTGGGATCGTAGATCTCGCCCCTTCTTTCCGTTGTCTTCGCGTTTCTTTCCCTTTTTCTTGTTTCCTCCCCGGTCTTCCGAGGGAGAAAGGGATAAGGAGAGAGAGAGCAAGGAAGAGGAGGTTGAGGACCGCCGATTGCGGAAGCGCAGAGGACAGTGCACCCACCCCCGCTCCAAACGCCCCTCCCCACCTCCTCTTTTCCTCCCTTTTTACCTCCACTACTGCGAAGATGCCAGCGAGGCGCGAGTGGCGGTGCTCTGCCCGCCTTTGCCCGTCCTGTTCCTTATCATCCGCGGTTGCGGTTGCACCGCCTACGTTAAGGGAGGCTGTGGGTCGGGGATCATTTCACATTATTCTTTAGACGTCACATCCAATAAACAAAACCTCAACCCTACTTTTTTTCATTTTTCTTCTTTTTTTTCTCAATTAACAAAAAAAGAACCCAACGATCCTTGACAGTCGGAGCCAGCAGAACAGCAAGACCATTATTTAACTTGGGGTTTGTAATCTTCTCATTCTTAAACAAATTCGTCATCGTTACACGCCGGAATGCAGAGCGTACCGGTGAAGATATGCATCGGTCTATTTTCAGTTGAGTTCATAAATTTATAAACACAAGGACTCACTTTAACTAGTCAGGAGATCAAAATTTACATTATTTAATATTCCTAAAAATGGGCCTACTATCATGGCATCACTAGTCTTAGGCTCTATACACTCTTCCACCCTCTTCGTTTCGCGCATTGCTGACGCCTTCTTGTGTTCATTCACTTAAGATATGAAATTGGGGATGTTTTGAGATCACATAGGATCTCATATCCAAGGATTTGAGGTCCAATCCCGCTTCATTGGACTTCAATCCAATCCAAAGTCCAAACCCCTGGATGTCAAGTTATCGTTTTCACATTGTTGTGAAATCCAATCATCTGTTTTCCTTTGTAGATCTCCTCACATAAACAAGAAAAAAAAATATTTTATGAAAAAGTAAAGAAAAGGGTGCTTACGAGATCCGTGGTGGAGTGCATAGATGCCTCGTCTTTATGTTATGTGCTAATTTGTCGAGTGTCATAGCATTGTGTTTCCTCTCAAGCCGTACCGGCGGTCAGTCATTCAACTCCATTGGCGCCAATACGCGCCGTTGCGTTTGCAAACAGCTGGCTCTGACTCGGACCTAACTTGACCCCAACCGCATGATGAATGTCCTTCATTTCATTTCTAGATAGAGGGAGGGAGGGAGGCAGCTTGGTGGTATTAACTATAACCCATTCCATTTTTTGTTCACTCGATTATTCATTTCTAGTGTCGTTCCTGGTTCAGTTCCATCTTGTTCCTCATTTTCCATTTGTAAAATATTTAAGATATCTTTCTACTTCTTGCACTGTTACCCACATCTGCAACTGTGTTTTTCTTTTATGGTGGCAAGAAGCATTCAGATTGGTGCACTAACACTCCTCTCTTACTGTAAAAATAACACTTTCCTCCATTCTGCTTAAGGTTCGTGGTCATCCTGTTCTAATTCTATCCAAAGCAGTCCTGTTCCTAACAGCATCCACTTGAAAGCTACTAGCTTTTTAGAGAGATGAGACGTGTCTTTGTGAATCCTTCACCAATATTTATGTTTCTTTTTCCAAGAAACGTAAAAAGGAGAAAGTAAAGGAAATAGAATGTGAAAATTGCAACATTTTGAATATTATTTTTTTACCAAAAAATGTTTTAAATATATTTTAAATATTCTGAGGTTCTTTTTACCATTTTGATCATGTTTAAAACTGTTTTGATGTTTTTGTGAGAAGAAAAGCCGAAAACTCTAATCTCTCTCTGTCTCTCTATATATATATAATGTGTATGTGTGTGTGTTATTTTTTTATTTTTTGAATTACTTCGATCTTCCCAAGAAAATTCTCCCTGATCAAAACACAACTACAATATCTGTGTCAATGTGTGAAACTATTGTATTTTAAGTATTTAGTACTTTTAAGTTCTAACCTTTAAAATGAAAATTTTTCATTTAGTACTTTAAGAGAGTCCGTAGGGCCACCAATCTTCTAGTGCCAACTTTAGTATGAGAATCTGTGTCGCACGGGTACGGGTGCAACCGTGGAAAGCAAGTAAGAAGAAATTAAAAAAAAAAACTTGGGCCACAGGAACATGGGTTATAGTACATATCCACATACACAAGCACACATATTAAGAATCTTAGATTCTTAACAAACAAAACAATGCTAAAATATATCATTGGAAAAAAGGGTTGCCTGGATATCAGAAAAACATGTAAAATAAGGAAGTAATATCAAAGTAATAAAGTTAGAACTCCTAAAACAATAAAAGTCTAAAACGGATCAACAAAATCACCTGATTTTACCAATAGTGGAGATGGCTATGGCTCATTTAGTTGTTTCCCTTTGTTTTATCCTTTTAGTGGTTGTTTTCAATTGTTTGAACATGGGACGGTTTTTCTGTTTTTCTAACAATTGCAGAGATTTTGGTGATAACTTATTGAGGAGGTCCTGTGAGATCCGCTATGAAGATTATGCAACAGATTTGCCTCCTGCACCTGATGTTGGCAATTATTTGATGACAGAGGCGACCACAGTAGATATCCTGCTTCTAATTTCAAAGGAGACTTGTACGTTTTGCTTTGCCTCTAGAAACTTTCTTTATTCTTTTGGGATCTTGCTGACATAAACTATTTTCTTATTCCTCCAACAGTTTATCAAGATGAACAGCTTTCAGCTAGGAGTTACCTTTCCCTCTGATCATATTAGCTTTGGTCATTACCCAAGGCCTTTCTGAGCTTAGAGTCATCAAAACTGGTCCCTTGGTCCCCAATTGGTGTTCCTCCTGGCATTAGAATTTCACTCGCTACGTTCCCTGACTGCTTTGAGGATTGTGGTCTAGAATTGACAGCCACTTTGGAATGCATACCGTGGATGGCAATTTAATTCAAGCCTTGGCCGAGAGATGGAACCCACGAACCTGAGCGACCCAAATGACCCATTAGAGAAGCAATTTTTAATCAATCAAAGAGAAACCAACATAGAGGAAGTTTCGTTCCGTCTAACTGGTCGAAGGAGTTGGCCATTGGTAAAAGAATGGGGTACTGCAAGCAGGACTTTTTCAAAAAATACGGAGAATACATAGACCCTTCTACTTTGTCCAAATCAGCTGCTGAGAAAATTTAACGGACTATGATTCTATGCACTGCGGGTGTGATCTTCTTTGCTGATGGACGAGGTCGCATGGATGTAAGAACAGTGAAGGTCTTTAAAAGATGGGGGAGTGGAATGGCTATCAGTGGCCATGGCAGCATTAGCATTTCTTTGTCGAGGATTCAGTAGATTCTCTATAGGAGATGTAGATCTTTTGGAAGGTTGCACTTGTGCACTACAAATTTGGTTCTACCCAAGAGCCAACTTAATCCAAAATAGCGAGGGTAGTTTCAGGCATTATCGTATCGTATCGTCAAATGATTGATAGCTTGGATGGAGAAGCAATCATCTCATTTGAGACTTCTTTTAACAGCCATCCAAGAAGGATACATATTGCTTGGCTCGTATTTCTATGTAAAGTATCGTCTAGAAAGAACAGCTGGGGTTCCTTTGTCCATCTGCATTTATTCCCCGGGACAAGATTGCTCCCAAGGGTGGGATGTTCTCCGCTCACCACCATTGCATCCTTGAAATCTTCTTGTATCCTTTGTATTTCCAAATATGTCTCGTTCATTTCGAGATATGTCCCCCTTCATCCATCGACGAAATTTGTCTTTCTTTTTAGCTTATGAGTTGTCCATGTCCTACAAGAAGAAATATATTTTTCAAGCTGGATGGATGGGAAAGACTAAGAAGGATGGTGCTCCCATGACATGAGTGACGCTGACCTGCTCACTGCCTTCCGCTGGATGTTTTTAAAAATGATGGAAAAATCAGTTTGTGGCAAACGGGGTAATGCCCCTCGATCAAGGACATTAAGGAGGCGACCAACCAAAAAGAATGTTAGAGTAGGCTATGCCAATGAAATTTGAGCTACTAGTAGTGTTATTTGTATCATACGAAACATGCCCTATCATACAACACATATCTTATAGGTCAAATTAATCTATACAATACACCACCAATAGATCACTTTTAAGTGTATAGGTCACATCTTTAGGCTACCGCTGTCATATCGTACAATATGGCCGATACACCCAGATAACATATAGGGTTAAGGTGCTCTTAAAGAGCATATACCTTTTTGTTTCATTCTTTTTGTTTCACAACTCAATGTTCCCCCTCATTCAAACACCTCTAGAACTTTAAGAGGAGGTGATTTTGCAAGTTTTTGAGAGAAAACATTTGGAGAGAATATGGTTGGTTTGAAGGAAAATTTGTGTGTAGGAAACCAATACATCTTGGTTGATGATAATCATGGTTTCATGATACTAACTACAAATATATTTTCAATTCTCATTTGGAAGAGAAAAATTCTATGTTGTGATGTGATCTAAAACATTTTTTTTTTACTTATTAAGTTGTTTTTAATGTGTTGTTTACATATTATGGCTTATGAATGATGAATCACAAATGTTCATTATGTGTGATGTGTTTTTTATATAAAGCATACTTTTCTTGATGTTTTTAAATTTTTATGAATTAAAAAATTACAATATGTTTAAGGTATATTACAATATGACATATAGGTCAACCTGACTGATACAAGATATGATATACACCATTATAACAGTGGCTAGCAGTAGTAACACCCATATCTGTAAGAGTGACATAAACAATAGTTCATTAATGAAACACTTGTATCAAAATTTCAGGGTGAGTGTAGCACTCAAATATGAGAAGTTTAGTCACATATTGAAGATTATGAGATATCTTGAAAGACTTATATAATAGAGTTATTAGGGCTTGCTGTGGGAGTGGGTCAAGTCGTTACAATGAGAAAATTATCACGGGCTCAAAAGTAAAAATCCAGGAAGTGGAGTGGCTGCTGATAGATTTAATAGCAAGGCTAAGAAGACATATTCTTGTGAAGATTTCCATGAAGGCATTGAAGGACATGACAACATGGAAGATTTACATCGAAAGTTCATAAAATTTGATAGCAATAATGACCCAAGGCTCATTTAGCCATGTTCTTTGCCAAATGCTATAAATTAGTAAAAGATACTCATGCCATTGATGTTTTTATGCAGCTTGAAAGCGAGAACATCTGAATGGTATTTGAGCATATCAACCCTATTGAACTCAAGAAATTCGACAAATAGTAACAAGAGATTTTATTCATAAAGTTGACGCAGCCTTGACCCTCAACTACCTTTATGATCTGCATGCACCAGAATTAAAGTGAGAAAGCAGAAGAATTCATATACAACAACAGAAAGCACTTGCAACTAGGTGTGAGATCCCATCTCAGAAAACCATGCTTTGTTTGTTATCATCATTAACTTCAATCAACCTATGAAAGGTCTCATTTGGAATGCCCCAACAAAATCCTTTATTGAATTGACTGAGCAGGCAGAATGGATCAGGGTTGGCGTGGACAGTGGTGCACTGAATGGTCTCATCTGGGCCAAGGGAAAAGATGCATTGAAGAAAGGAATTCAGGAGCAACTCTAAACTAATTTCGTTTCGTTGCCAATACTGCTTCATGCAAGGATAAGGATTGTAGGAGCAGCAATGGTTAGAATGAAGGCTTCCAGGATGAGAACTGCAAGAACAATAGTCAGTCATTTAAAGAAACCAGGTGCGAACATCTAGAATGGGATTATGGTAGGAAGTTCACATGCCCGAGCTAATTGCTGGGAAAAAAAATTGGAGTATATAATCTCCAAGGATATCATTAAACTTCTTAAAGCTTCAGGTCGTCTCCTAGTAATCAGTAAGAAGAATGGCGCATTTAGAAGTGATGGATACGCCATCACAGCTTGTCGACGTGATGACTTGGCAAGACTATTTCAAGGTCTCTTCTCTTACGCAGCGAATGATCAGAGGTTTACTCGGCCTAAAAGAGGGAAGGTTTCCCTATGAAAGTCATTGAACAACCGAGTGGACGCGAGGTTGTTGTGAAGGCAACGGCTCCTGCATTTGCAACGGCGGAGGCAGGCGGGGTTTTCATGGTGCGTATGTTCCACGGAGCTTACTCTTTAAAACCTTCATTTAGTGTTAAAATTTAAGTGACCTTGAAAATTTGTTAACTACGTATTTAATGAATCATAGAAGAAAATAAATAAAAAATTCTGGCTCCCGCCATACACATGTAAACAGCCACGCTTCCACATGCAACAAATAAGTTTTTCAATAATTCAGGGACAAACCGAAAAGGTGAATCAGGACCCTCCACTGCACGCCGAACCCATTTTCAGGTCCTTCAGAAGAAGCAATGGGTCTGTCGATACGCCGGAAAAAGCGACGACACCTTCCCATGAAGCAGGATGCTGCCCCTGGTACCAGCCAGATCAGAGCATTTTCAGTTTCGTCGAGAATGAGTTGCATGGGACGTTGAAGCCTGTGGAGCTCCTACACATATCCAACGAAACCGAGTTCAGTCCTTGGCAATTTGGAATCACTCTCCTTGCTAGCCTCCCGTTTAACTTACCCTATTCTACATGTAGCCAGTGAGAGATCATACCGAGAATGGAGTGTCACCGGGGTGGCACCCAATCAAAACTAGAACTTCCTTGACAACTGTCCAGAAATGAAGATGGAGACCTGCAGCTACATGGCAGAGATGTATCTCAAAGACCATCAAGCTTTCAATCTCCCCTTACAATGTTTAGATCACAAGGATACTGGATGCAAATGATATTCATGCCCCCTTGCTTGAGCTCAATATCTTTCATCAAAAGCTTTTCAAAGCTTGGCTCCTTTCCATCGATGGGCCTGAGCCGTTTCATGGCTTAAAGCAAAACAATCGCAAAAAACATCTCTTTTAAAACCAGTTCTACGTGCGTGGATTTTTTTAACAACATGGATTTCGAACAAAGCTGCTGGTTTCCCCACCTTTATTGCGAATGAAGTAAAGAATGACTGTACGAGGTCCAAAATGGATTTTGAATCTGTTTCATACATTTTCAAATGGAACTATGCCAAGTCTGTTTTCAAACTCCAACCTTATCAAATCAGCCTTCAACATATAATCTGCTTGTCAAATTGAAACTCAACCCCTTCTTTGACGCAATGTCCAAAAATTCAGTTTCTAACTCAATACCTAACCATACCTTATCCAGGATTGGTTTGACAAAAAAATTTAATTTTCATCTCTACAGTCCTAAGTTCAGCATGTTTTTCATAACTAATGGTCAGCTCAACCAAGTTATCCGAATCTGCTTCACTAGTTTCCAAAGCAACCAAATCTGAACCAGGTTACTGCCCCTTTCTTGAAAAGATTATACCTATGTCAAATCTCAAACTCGAGGGATGTCAATGGATCCAATTCCATTGTTCTCGCCTTTGGATTCGTGCATGAACAAAAAAAGTTTATAGCATATCCAAATCTGAATTAATCCAATTCTTAAATTCACAATTGAATCCGACTTTTAAACCAAATTCGAATCTTATTATATTATTTTAATGATCAACGTTCAAAATGGACAGGTATTAGATATAGGACTTTTATATAAAACTAAATCCAAAGTCAAATCTATTTGGATGTTTATGTAAATATGAACGTTAATGCGATTGGACATTATTTATTAAATTTAAATCCACTAAAAAATCAGGAGAAGGCCAATTCTGGAAATAAAAACTAGATTTGATGAGTTATCATCAACAGAAAAAAAAAAAAATCTTGACTCTCAACATTAATACATTATTGCAAATGCATGAGCCATGCTTTGAACCGATGAATCGGCAGTATCTTTAAGACAAGAAAAAAGAAAAAGTAGAAAACGAATAACGTCACTCTTCTATTTAAAGAATGAGACGTTTGTTGTAGCCTCAGAAAAGAGTCATTAACAAAGAGATAAGGAGATGGGATTCCTTTTGCTGCATTCATTTTCAATATTGGAAGTTGGTTGCAATATTTAAACTAGTCAGAAAAACGAAGGTAGGAGACGATTGTTTGGGTGAAAATAAGGCTGCTTTTGCTCCAAGTTAAATCCGGGGAAGATTTTACCCAACCAAACCACTCCATGAACCTGTTGACTCTGCTTTAGGCGGACATATTAGTAGTAAAAGAACATTATAATTACCTTAAAAATTTTAAACTTGCCTTTTCTAAGGCCGGTATAGGTCTACACCGTCAGTCAGCGGAGCCCGGGTGGGTGATAAGGGCCATCGCCCTCCTGAGATTTCGGAAGAAAGAAAAAAAAAAATTGTTGAAACTTTTTAAAATTTTAATGTGGTTCTTTACAAAGCATTTGAAAAAATAAAACTTTATAGTTGGCCTCCTAAAACAAGATTGTTGGAGTGGGCGGTCTTTCCGATTTTGATCACTAATAAATGGAAGAAGATGGAATTTTACAACAACATTAGTAAGTAAAGCTTCCCCCGTTTGAACGGAAAGTGGAACACCTTTTGCAGCTTCGGCACTAATTCCGTCATTTCTCATCACTAGACAGTCATGAGCATTGCAAAAAAGCTGGACGTATGAAATTTGGGTGCAAGAAGAGAAGGGTTACTCATCCAAATGATGATCGAGTTCGAGTATACTAACTGACAAAATGAACCCAGCCATCCTTGACCTGCACTCATACCAGAAGCATCATCATCCACAAACAAAACTCAGGCCCTCCATAAAAACAGGGTTATTCTTCACTACCGTGACCCACTGTGCGCACCGATGACGACATGCATCTGCCAGAAATGGTCTATTTCATATTTTTTTTTCAACTTCTCAGGTCAGTTGGCTTCCTATTTCATTTTCGTCTCACCCCAAACAGGGAAAAGAGTACGTGGAGACGAGTGCATACATGTCCCTCTCCATTTTTTCTTTTGGAAGGCCGGCGATTTGGATGTTATGGCCATAAGAGGGGCGGCTTTCTCTCTTAAACCTAACATATAGAATGGCCCGCTTTTGCAGGTGAAGTTTATGTATTTTTTATAAGGGTAATCGACGATTAATGCATAGATGTGATCATATTCTTTATCTGATGTGGTCGTTTGTCGAGTGTAATAGTGTTTGCTCTTTTGTCGTGAGTTGTACCAGTCACTCATTCAACTCCGTTACGTGCCCTGGCCTGTGGCAAAGGAAGACGCACTCACGGGCTCGGACGAGCTCCGTGGTATTACTGAAGACATTAGTATCAGTATTTTCAATTGTTACATCGTTGAGGGGCTTCATCGAAATTGTTTCGCCCGGCATCGGAGACACAGGACTGAAGTCGACGCCGCACAAAATGGGCGGGTAAAGAGGGGCAAAAGAAAGAGCGGACGGAAGGAACTGCCCTGACCCCCACCAGCAGGTCGCGAGATTCTTTGTTTGAAAAAACCGAGTGGGGAGAGGGAAGAAGAATCAACTCCTCCCCCTCCCTCCCCTCCCAAATCATCTCTTCCCCCCCTTGCTCCCAGCGCATCGAGGGCTCGATCAGATTCCTGTCCCCATCCCAAATTCCTCTGGGTCGTCGGATTGCAGCTTGTTTAGATGCTCCCTCGCGGTGCTTTCAAATCGATCGTCTACCACGGCGATGTTCGGTTAGGCGAGGCCGACGTCTTACCCCAAAACCCTAATTTCCACGCCCCTTCCTTCGCAGAGATCCGCGTCACCGGTTTCTCTCCTCCGAGCGAGAGATGCCAACCCCTCGCCGTCCTCCAGGCCATCTCCGCCTCTGGCCTCTCCTTCAAACTGGAGTTCAAATCTCGCGCCGATTTTCCGTCAATGCACCCTCTCCACGTTTCTTGCTTTAACGAGCGCAAGGTACGCTCTCTCCTTACGGAGCGCAACGGCTTCTTCTTTCTTCTCTCCTCTCCACGCTTTCCTTCTCGGCTTAAAATTTGGTTTTCTCAGACTGCTGTTTTTATGGCCGGCAACGAAGAGGTGCATCTGGTGGCAATGCTGAGTAGGAAGGAAAAGTTCTTGTGCTTCTGGGCTTTTAACGTGGCTAGAGGCCTCTACGGCGCCTGCTTGGGATTGCTAAACCTCAGATGCTTGGCGATTGTGTTCGACCTCGACGAGACGTTGATCGTTGCCAATACAATGAAGTCTTTCGAAGACAGGATTGACGCTCTGCAGCGGAAGCTCAGCTTGGAGAACGACCCTCAGCGCGTCGCTGGAATGTCTGCGGAGCTGAAAAGGTATGTCGAGGATAAGGGGATCCTGAAGCAGTACACTGAAAGTGATCAGGTAACTGACAACGGGAAAATGATGAAGGCTCAATCCGAGGAGGTTCCTCCACTTTCCGACAAGCACGACCGTCTCTTCCGTCCAGTTATAAGATTACCAGAGCGGAATATGATCCTAACTCGTATTAATCCTGAGGTAAAGCCACTACTCGTTTGTTAGGGGTTTGCATGGGCATTCTGATCTTCAGCAAAGGGTAGTGTTTCCGGATAAATTGCGTTTTAATCCGCAGTGCACATTCTCACCGTACACTACTTTCTGGATGAGCGGCGAACACTTGAAACAATCCCTTGGGGAGTACCTCAATAACAAAACTAACCCTCATGGAGTGACGGCGGTGAGAAAATTAGGATAAGCTTGGGTTGCCGGGTTAAGAATGTGTTGTGGTTTTCTGTGAAGCCCTGGGCAAGTGATTCCTCACATTTATTGAATTGCATTTCTCCTAGTAATTTTAGTTCTTATATCTTAGCATGGGTTTTCATCCACACAAAAATTCAGGTTCGCGACACTAGTGTCCTTGTTCGGTTGCGTCCTGCATGGGATGAACTCAGGAGTTATTTGACTGCTCAGAAAGGGCGCAAACGCTTTGAGGTGTATGTCTGCACCATGGCAGAAAAAGATTACGCCCTCGAGATGTGGAGGCTTCTTGACCCGGAGTCACACTTGATAAGCTCAAAACAGCTACTTGATCGTGTTGTTTGTGTAAAATCAGGTGAGTAGAGGAGTTTGGTTCTTGACGCTCTTAACGGTGTATTTCTATAGAATTGCAAATGCACTGATGCCTAATCCGAGATAATCCACGTTTGACTTATTCTGCTTAACAGCTGGATTGTTTAGTTCTTGCTTTGTTACATTAACTTAAGGAATCTAACCACTAGCTTCTACATGGCATATCCAGGAGCATGTGCATTTTATGCGTTAAGCTGTGCAAGTTATACGTTAAAGCTGTGACTTTTTCTTTTGAGTGAGTTTCAGGATGTCATTCAGTCATACTCATAACTATGATTGCTCACTTTACTTCCATTGCCGTCATCTTTTATTGCATGTTACATTTGAAATAGATGATCATTCTTGGAGTGGCATTGGTTATCTACAGGGCTGGTTGACACCCTCCATCCTATCTACCCAGATGCCTTCTAGAAACATTACTAGTGAATGCCACAGCCTGTCATCCTTGGTAAATTTGGAATGCTTGAGGTGGTCCTCAAGCAAGTGGCATACCACATATGAATATTTATTTTTTTGCAATTTGATCAGTGGGCATTGATCTCTATTATGCAATCATTGCCTTCTATCATGAAAATATGTTCTTATCAATTTTCATGCTGGTCTAAACTTATGTAGAACTCCTTCAATGCCATTCACTTCATTTTTCATGTTCCATCCTATTTTCATCTCCGCCTTGGTGTTAGATGGTTTGTGACTTGGTATGTCTCTGATGTATGAAGTTTCATCATGTCACAAAGTGGATGTTGTGGAACCCTTGCTATATGTATTATGTAGTACCATTGTTACAAAAAACATGTACGGGTATTATACGGCGATGAAAAAGACATGTATAATATGACAAAGTTGTATATCTCGGGAATAAAACAAGAAAAAGACGACAATTTTTTTTTTAAAAAAATAAAAATCCTGATAATTATATAAAAATAAAGTAAATGAGAAATTAAAAAAAACATTGAAAAATGACTAGATAAGCATGTCTGGCTGGCTCTTTTGTTCAATTGCATGATGCAGCTAATGAATTTTTTGTTGTCCCTGAGCAGTCAGAGTTTGAGTGCTTTGATTTTGATGCAGACTGTTTCATGCCACAGTTGCAGAATTTAGAGTTGTCATAAATAGATGCCAAACTTAATCAGCTAGAAATTGAAGGAACAAAAGTAAGCGGAGATGGGCCAGAAAGTATTCTAAGTACAATAAAAAGCTCGAGGCCTAATAAACCGTCGGGTGTTGACCCAACCTGATTAATAAATGAAGTCATTCCCAACACCATTGATGCTCGACTAACCAACAAATAACATAATAAAAGTAAAGTGTAAAGTTTAAACTGTAAAACAGAGCCCTCTCACAGCTCGTCCGTCTGGCGACTCCCCTCTTCAGTCGAATGAGAACGAGAAGGAGAGGCTGGCGATTCCCGTCAGCCTCCGGCGACTCCTGTCGACCCCTCTCACCGCTCGTCTGTCCGGCATCCCCTCTTCAGTCGAATGAGAACGAGAAGGAGATGAAGGAGAGGATTGATTTTAAGTTTTTAACCTAAGCCCTCTTTTCCTATCTAAAAACACAATCTAGTTAAAAAAAACAAACTTTTTAATAAATATTACACGCTGTGCCATTTTTTTAAAACTAACCAAGTGCCTTCAAAAAAGAAAGAAATCGCGAAAGACGTGTGTAAAACGGGTTTTATACGCGTCTTTTATTTTTTTGCCGTTTTTTAAAATAAAAACGCATCTTATTCCTGTTTTATTTGCCGAAGGGGTTTTTGGCGTATAATACACGCTTTTTTTTTAAAAAACAGTGTTTTTTGTGACAATATGTAGTACATGCAATAGCTTGTTCTGGACTTCTTTGCTCTTTTGTTGTTGGAATATACATCAGGAAATGGTTCTTGACTTTTGGGCCACCATAATGAACTCCATGTCTCTGTATACAATTCTTACTAGTTCTTCAATGCTTTATGTAGTCTAATCCAGAAACCCGTAGAACGCTAAAATGGGTCTAGTTACTCTATTAGTTAAGAAAAAAGAGATTAACTGTGAAAACATGAAATTCTGACCATTTGCATTATCGAACATGCAAAACAAAACAAGAGGCTGCATTCATGCATGTAGTAAACCAAGTGGAAAAGATAAATGTATTAAATATTAAATAAAAATGCATAAAAGTATCCCCTTCTTACCTGATGAATAAATAATTTAGCACTATGTTCCCATAAAAATGCAGTATAAGGCTTTATGCTGGAGACTGATGTTTCTTAGTTTGTTCTGTGATGTTTTGCTGGTTTTTTATTTCGATATTTCATCTCATTTAGAAATTAACTTGCACTTGCAGATTTGGTCTACTTTGCAAGTTCCATTATTTGTGTGGTTACACATTTATAACCACCTTTTGTAGCATTAGAATGTAAAGACTTGTGGACATCTTTATACTTTGATGAACAAGTTTATTCTTTTCATTGTCTGTTACGATTTATTTCCCTTGGGTTCTGTACATGTGCTAGGTGCGAGGAAGTCATTGGTCAATGTCTTCCAGGATGGCATTTGCCATCCAAAGATGGCAATGGTAATTGATGATCGTTTGAAGGTTTGGGATGATAGGGATCAACCTCGAGTTCATGTTGTTCCTGCATTTGCTCCGTATTATGCTCCTCAAGCAGAGGTATGAACACATTTTTATTCAAACTTCCAATATATTTGTTTATAAATTTTCTCATCACCAACAAATGCATCTGCTTCTTTGCAGATGGCAAATGCTGTTCCAGTTTTGTGTGTTGCAAGGAATGTTGCTTGCAATGTAAGGGGAGGCTTCTTTAAGTAAGTTCACCAGAGCTAGACAGCCATGGCTTCTTTAGTTGTTTTTTAGTTGCTTGTTTTGTCTTTTCTGAGTGCTTGTTTTCAATTGCTTGATCATGGCATAGTTTGTCTGTTTATCAATTCCAACAAATGCATATGCTTTTTTCAATTGCTTGTTTGCAGAGAATTTGATGAGAACTTATTGAGGAGGGTCTGTGATATCCGCTATGAAGATTCTCCATCAGATCTGCCACCTCCACCTGATGTGAGCAATTATTTGATGACAGAGGTAACCATGGTATATCTTATTTCTAATTTTAAATGAAACTTGTATGTTTTGCTTTGCTTCTATACATTTAACACAATCTCTGTTGTTTTGGTTGTGAATAATTAAACAGGACCTGAGCATGATAACAATTAGCAATTTGCCTATGCCTGAAACCATAAATGACGCTGAGGCTGAGAAGCGAATTAATCGGTTGGTAGGTTTTTAGTTTGCTTTCCTTTTGCTTTTTGTGACTTTGTTGGTGTGGAAAATTATTGAAATGACTGGACATTTCCAGCTTCAGGACAAGCACTTTTTTAGTTATTGGTTTTCTCTTGTGATTGCAGGATCAGAAATTGGGCTCTGAAGCTGTGATGTCAGGACAAAGTAAGAATTCTTACTGTTATCGTCTTGACAGTTCCTTTAATTTTCATGTTCTTTAGCCTTTTTTTCCATTCCATCTTCTTCCAGGGCTAATTCCACTGGGCATATTTGGAAGAGATGAGCGGGAGGTTGTTATGGACCCTGATACAAGAAGACGGCTTCTTATTCTTCAACATGGGCATGACGCTCGTGCACAGAAGACAGTTGATTCATCTATTTCCTTGATGCCTACTGCCGAATTACTGGAAGCAGATGGGCAGTCTCATGGGGGGTGGCTGGTCATGGAGGATGAGAAGATTTCTGTGCAACTACATAGGCAGGTGCCAGGATTAGCCTTAGAGGCCAAGTCTCTAGAATCTGGCAGGCATCCGGCTCAAGCTGCTTCAGTTTCTCATGCGGTGGACACTTCCATTTCATCTGAAAAACCTCAGATATCTCAAGTAAAATTAGGAGAGGTCTGTAGCCAATGAGTTTGTCTTTAGCTACTTATTGGATTCATAGCTACCTTTCAACTCTCAAGTGTCAACATGTTATTTATAAGTTCTAATCTGACAATTCCACTGACATCCAGCCATCTAAATGTAACTTTCCAGGAACTTGTTGGGGAAGACTTGCAACAGCAAAATCATGTCAGGTCAAACCATTCTTCCTTCTCAGGTATTTGTTGTGTCTGCATGGCTCTTGAGTATCTCATTTTCCCCAGTTCAGTTTCTAGTGATTCTTCTGTTTTAGCCTTCTCCTTCATGCACAGACAGTGAGGAGCATGTGTCCTTTGTGGATAACGATTTAAGTATGGGTTCTGAAATGAAATATAGAGGTGGAACCTGTGACTGTCTTGGTTGTTTATATGCTTTTAGGATAGATTAGCTCGTTGGTAATGTATACTGTATAGCATTCCATGTGCTGCCAGATAGTTGCTTGGTTTAGTCACCATATGCTAAATCGTCACTCTCCCTTGTGGTCATTTGAGATTCTTCATTCAAGGAATTGAGTTTAGGACAAATACAGCCACGTTTCTCAGTTATATTGTCACAAGTTTTGCTTGAGGCCCTCGCTTTGGATCTAGATAGATTTGAATACTCAAGTTTTCAGCCAGAAACGAGAAACAAGTATAAAAACGAAGCAATTTTATTTGTATTGATATTGTGCTTTCATTATATCTGTCTTAGTCCTTGTGAAGTCTATGAGTAACTGAAAAGCTGCCTGTCTTATCATACTGGGATTATTCTTTTCCAAATGTGGGTGTGTAACCCAAAAAGAATCTCATCATGGTATGTAGTGCTGTTTGCAATTTGTCTTTGTTCTCTAGGATTCCCTCGCTATCTGTTCCAAAAGTTGATGAATGTTCCATAAATTGTCCTCGTTAGTAAAGGTTCAGGACTATCCTTCAATCTTTTGAAACTTCCAGTAGTTTCATTGAATTGGATAACATACTTTGAGATCATTCTGATGATGGATGCAGATTTTTCTACCAAGACGAAGCATGGTACTGTTTTTCAGGTCCATTAGATCCTTATTACCTTAAGAGAGCCTAATCTGTGGGTAGCTCCAAATGTTGCCTTAAGATGGCTGAAATATGCTGGGTTTTAATTCACATTTGGGCAGTGTCACTTATTTTGATCAAGCATAAGCTTACCCTTTTAGTTTTATCTGTTTTATAAGCACCTGTAACTAAATGAGTGATGGTTTTACGCATTTTAAACTTTGGAATTAACTGCTTCTTATTCAGCCATGAGCTACTTTTAATATGCTTATAACTATTTTCTGAAAAATGTGAGGCGTCTCCACTTTCTTTCTGTGAGCTGAATTTTTTATTTGCTGTTTTCTGTGCTGATGGGTTTTGTTTTCCCTTGGGTTCAAGGTGGTTTGGCTGCATAAGGATACCAAAATTTGAAACTTGGTAGTCTTATGTTAGTTGTCCATCTGGTTTAAAGCTCAATCCAATTTTAGTTTAGGGTAGTAACTAGTATGACACAGACATCAAACTATTTTTCTTTTTACTGAGTGTTGCTCATTGTGTCACTCTTTCAGTCTTTTGTGTTAGGGGTAATTCAGCTGTTTTATCTCGGTTCTCTATGCATTGGAATATTTGTTTCACATTTATTTGGCTGATATGTAGTTCTTGTTCCATTTTTTTCTCTTATGCAGTCAGTGTATTCCTTTTGCCCTTCAATCCATTTTCTTGATCTATGCTAAGCGTGACTTCTTATGGGATTGCACTTGACTATTTGTTTCCAGGCTTTACACTTTGTGCTGGTGTTATTTGGTCATAAAGTCTTAGTTTCTGTAGATTTGTTTGTTGAATTTGTTTCTCTTTTTCAAAGACGATGATCTGGCTACATCAAGATTATATACCAACAACAATGGATCACAAGTACTGACCGGGATAAGCTCTGGACAAGTATCTTCTGTGTCTGTTGGAGCTTTACGGGAAATTGGACTAAGGTGTGGCCTACAGGTATTTATTGGTTGCATCATTTGGATTTGTTCCACATATTGGATGGCATCATTTGGATTTTTCTTCCATTTTGTTGGTTGTCCAATGTGTACTTTTGTTCCTGAATTGGTTTGGTTTCAGATAGAATTCAAACCGGCGTCAACTGCCAATAAGGAGCTTCAATTTTCTGTTGAGGTTAGTATCTGTAATTATCAACTGTGTCCATTCATCTTTTTTCTTGTTTGTTCCACTTTCTGTTCCTTGCTATGAATCAAGTTTGATTTGCCAGCCTTGGAGGGAATTGAGTTTTAGTCACTAGCATAGGGGTGATCTTGTAAAATTCCATAATTAAAACACTCCATGATAAGAACAATGACGAAGCATATGGAAAAGTCTAAATTTGAAGGCTGGAATTCTATTTCATACTAATATACCAATTCGTGATGGAAAATTTCTGATATTTGGTTAGGAAATCTGTAACTTTCTGCTTACAGTGTCGTTGCTATTATCACATTCTCCCTTTCTTCCTTTTTCTTTCTTGTTTCGTTGTACTTATTTTTTTGTTTCTTGAATTTCCATTATACCTTTGTTAGGGTTTCCATTCTCTTGTTGAATTTTCATTTATTTCCTCTATAGTTCAGGCAATTTTGAGGCTTAGAGCAAATATGTTGAAAAGGTTTTTGAAATCATAAAGTGAACTGTAGCATTGTCAGGTAAATGTTTGATCCTTTTTCAGTCCTCAGATATGGGCGATGCGCTTACGATACACGAGCTTATCGTGTATCGTAAGCATACTGTATAGGTTTTCTAAACCTGTACGATACGGATAACATTGGGTGGAAGTAGGTTCTCATGTGCTGTAGCATAGGTATGTGTGTGTGTTTTATCCATCTTCTTGGTTAGATTCATCGGAAAACATGGCTGTTGGTGTTTCTGTCAAATCTGAGCCTTGATTTGTTTACATTTACTTATTTTACTAGACAACTTGATTTTTGTTTAACAGATTTGGTGAAAGTATTGGAGGTTTTTTTTTTGCTAAACCATTGATTTTCATGTCATGGTTTTTACTGGGATGTAAAAGTGGGTCCTAACTGAATCAACATTTCCCTGTCTATATCTACAGTTCTCTCGCAGTTGATCATTCATGAGAGGCATTTTCAATAGAGAAGTTTCAAATTAGTGATTCATGATCTTTTATCAAACATATTTTCTTGAAGAGAACTCACTTTTTGCCCTGCAAAATTGATGTTCCATGTCCAATAGTTACATGTTTGTTTTGTTTTCCCCCTTCTTTTTCCCCTCACTGTTCTTAATAATTCCTTTGGTACACGTGCTTAAAACAATACTTGGTGGCCCCTTCTACTCTAATCACTGCGTTTTACACATTAACAGTATGTAGCCTTGCCCTTTCTTCTTGGGATCTGTGACACGACACTTCCTTTTGATTCTTTTTGCACATGGTCTTGTATGTTATAGGCTTGCTGGTAGCTGAATAGAAATGTTGATCCTCCTTATCCATGGCCATCGTCTGGTGACTTTGCTATAAGTCTGTTTGGTCAATAGTTTTCGAAGCTTGAGAAACAATGGTGTATGAATCTATTTAGAGATAATGTCAAAATTTCTTTTCTTTCTTTCCTCATTTTGCTGATTTTTGGATAAATATCAGGTGTGGTTTACTGGAGAAAAGATAAGCGAAGGAACAGGTGGTACCAAGCAAGAAGCTGAACACCAAGCTGCTACAAATGCCCTTCAACATTTGGCTGGCAAGTTTTTCCTGGTTTATGAAATTTACGTTTTCCATAGAAGATGTGGGTGCTTTTTCTTATCAACAAAATGAGTCTGATGGTTATTTTTCTTGTGGTTTATGATGCATTGTTTTTCATTTTTTCTTGGGCTATGTGTTTTCTTTTCTACTTGGACAAAAAAGTAGTATACCAACACTATGATGTATGGTAACAAAAATGTTTTTCTTAATTGCAGAAAAGTATGTTGAACACATTTCAAGTGATAATGGGACAGTTGGTGCAGAACCAGATGGTGGATCATTACTGGACGTGCATGGGCCATCCAGGGTAGAAAACGTGGTAGGAGATGAAGGTTTGTCCAGTGCAAGTACAGTAGGCCAGTTGGAACCAGTAGATGACCTTCAGAGATTTCCCAGTGTCATCTCTACTCTTAAAGAATTGGTAAAACAACATAGTTATTTGCTTATGTTAGGATCTTCATGTTTGTCAAAAGAGTTTTTCTGTTTTGGCAGTGCTTGATGGAAAACCTAATGCCAGTCATTAATGACATACCTCCTCCATCTAGTCAACTGAATAAAGGAGAATTTTACGCACAGGTAAGATGGTCTTGATTTCAGCTTTTAAGCTTATCCTTTGTCTTATTAATATTTCTTTCCCTGAGTTCTAACTTCTAACCTATCAAACTACCCACTTTGATTTGTTTATGGCTTCTAGTTTGTGTGATTGTCTAGATAGTATGATACAGAACATTTCTTGGGAGGATTTAACTGTTATTTTTCTTTACTTTCATGTAACCTGTCATACAGGTTGAGGTGGCAGGTCGAATTCTTGGGGCAGGAAAAGGTTCAACAAAGGAACATGCTCACCTCAAGGTTATCTACTTTACTTGTATATATATGTGTATATGTTGGCAGCGTGTGTGCATTAATTTGCATCAGAAGATTAATTTTGCTGCCGCCTTGAGGATTTGGTGATATACCTTTAGATTTGCTGCTGTTCTAAACAGAGTTGAGCAGCAGAGGCATGGTGGGTCTCTAGCTCACAGGTCCCTGGATTGAAACCTGGCTTTGATACCATATCAGGTTTGAATAAGCACATCACAAAATCGGGTGCAGACAGAAACGAAGAAAAAGGGTGATGGGACACCAAAGTGGCTGCTGTAACCGTTCTAACGAGAGGCGAGAGCCCTAATTAGGGGCAGAGCCAGGAAATTCAAGCTCAGGGGCACTAGTCATAAAATTTTAAATTTTTAAGGGGCACCAATATGCAAATGAGAAAAAAATCCCTGAAATATGAATATGAAAATAGCAAATTTTTGTGGGTCTGTGTGGGCTTATTGCCCACACAATGCTTACACTTGCCTCCGCCCCTGGCCCTAATGTTGTGCTTGTAAGGGGTTATACTATAATGGATGAAAATGCACAAACATACATATGCATATACATATTACAAACGTGTTTAGTAGGAGACTACAACTGAATAATAATAATATGATCCAGGTTCACAAAATGAAAAGTTTTAACATGTGTGAAAATACTGTTGGCAAAAGTAAGCGCTTACAAACTAAGTTAACTAACTGGTAATTTCAAACTGACCTTAACATTTGCTGTTGGCTGTCATGTCTGAGGTGGTTGTTTGAGAATTACCTTGAAATGTTGAGGGCCAAAGTGCGACACTTCAAAGGTTGAGCGTCTGTTTCTTTGAAGTACAACAAATCGGTGCCTAACTTTTCAATAGGACTTACAAATGGCCGCTCTTCCAAAAAGTTATTTGTTAAATTACAAATTTAACTTTTTATATAAAAACATATGTTTTTTTGAAAATTAAAAAAGGTTGTTGTTGCCCTTTGCTGGATAGTGAGAGACATTGCTTGGCTGTCGTGCGGCCCTTGCTGTGCTGTCTAGCGAGGCCAGTGGCATCCCTGACTCTCGTGACTTGGCAAAGGTCGGCGTTCGCTGGATGATCTTGACTGGTGTCGGCTCTTGTTGGATGGTGAAAGCGGAACCAGGATTTTCCTAGATAAATTTTGATATATAGGTTAATTTTGTAATTTATCAGTTTATTTTAATAACTTTTTTAGAAGAGCAGCTGTTTGTGGGTTTCATGGAAAAGTTAAGAGCTGATTTGTTGTACTTCAAAAGTTAGGCGCCTATTCATTATTATCCCAAACATTGGGCAGTTCTTCTGAATTTTTCATATTTAGATATTGTTAACCAGTTCATTTATCTAACAATGGAACAGTTCAGTAGTTATATAACAAATTATGTATATACCCTTGCTACACCTGCATTCATTTTTTTTTAAAAAATTGCTGCACCTAGGCCTGGGCATCAGCCTGGTTAAAATAAAAAAATAAAAAATATTTTAATATAAAATAATATATAAATATAGTTATTCTAATATAATATGATAATTATATATATAATTAATAAAAATAATATTAAAAATATCTTATCGGGCCGTATCGAGTTTAGTCATGCCCAACCGGGCCGTCCCAATAACTTATCGGGCCGACCTGGTGCCTTTTTTCGGGCCTGAGCCCGGGCCCAAATCGGGCTGGGTACCAGGTACCAGTTGGGTACCCGGCTCAATGCCAGGCTTAGCTGCACCTGCACTCCATACGTGTTACACACACACACACTCACACATGCACGTATAGGTTTCTTGTATATGTTGACTACGAAAAGGTTGGGACTATGACCCATCCTCAACCTATGTCTCTAGAATATGTCAACTACAAAAAAGGTCTCAACTTTGTTAAGTCACTGTCAACCCTCAGTTGATGGGTGGCTGAGATGCAAAAAATAAACATGGAATGTTTCCTTCTTTACAGTTATTCCTTTTTTGAAAAAAGCAGTTCATGTGTAACCTTTTATGGCTGAGTTGATGCACATAACACCATTTTTAGTTGACATATTCTGTGTGTGTGTGCACGAGCGTGTGTGGGAAGGAGAAATTGTAGAAGGCAAAAAGAAGAAAAGAGTAAAAAGAATGAAAAAACGCCCATGGCATGTGTCTCTAACAGATACTAAAGAGATTAGGAAGGTGAGGTGATGGGTCATTTCCCATCTTTCCTCTTTATGGGAGGGTTTTTCTTAAGTGGAGAAAAAGCGAAAGGGTGACCATCCCTCGTCTCGCTTTCTGTCTCCTCCCTGGCTTTATCACTGTTTGGATTTAGGGAAAGGAAAGAAAAAGAATTAGAAGGATTAATGATGGAGAGGGAAAGGACAAGAAAGGAAAAAGAGGAAAATAACACATTATAAAAGCTTGTTTGGAACTTTGGATATATGAAAAGGAAAGGAATTGACAGACATCATGTTTGTTTAGCTATATAAAAGGAAGAAAAAAAAAGGAGCTTCTGAATCAGGGAAAAAAAAAATTTAATTTTCGGTAATGGCTCTTGGGGCTACCTGAGCTTTGTTGTTAGGGGTTGTAAATTGTGATTGTGCAAGAAGATTGATGTTTTTTCTAGGAAATTCAACTGCTATTTCCAAATTGGTAATAAAATAGGAAGATGTAGCAATCTTTTTAGTATATTGAGATTTTATACATTTTTTATTTTTTCCTCTAAATTGAAAAGTAGTAGTTTGGTTATCTTAGATTGGTTTGGTGAATGAAACATACCGAATTCCACAATGGAGAACAAGCTGATGTGCCCGTAGAGATTGCATGAAGGGAGCTGAGGGCCATCTGACCCTCGCCTGAAATAGAGAGAGAGAGGAGGCAGCCTGCTGCCCTGGTTTACACACACACACACACACACACAGAGAGAGAGAGAGAGTGAGAGAGAGAGAGAGAGAGAGAGAGAGAGAGAGAGAGAGAGAGAGAGAGAGATGGGGCTGCCTCGTTCACAGGCAAATAGAGAAGCACACTGCAGCCTTGAGTTCAAAGAGACAAAATCCTCACTGAGAAGAGAATGACAGGCAAATTTATCAATTTGTTAGACAATGTTCCTTTTCCTCTCAATCTCTCCATTTCTGGAGGGATTGGAAATACACTGCAGTCTCGCTTCCTGTCCATTCTTTTCCTTTATTTTCCCTTGCATCTAGACATAATAAATTATTGTCCTTTCTTTCCCACCTCTATTTCCCTCCATCCAACACCTTGATCTTTATCCTTTCTTACCCACCTCTATTTCCCTCCATCCAACACCTTGATCTTTATCCTTTCTTACCCTTGCCCTCCCTTTCCTCCCATCCAAACAGACTGTAAGCGAAAAAGGAAGGTTGGGTTTGCTTCTTCTTGAAAAATCTCAAAAAGAAAGAAAGTCCTTTTCCTTTTCTGGGAAAGGGAGGGTTTCTTGTGATTATCAATGCGAGAACCACAGAAAGGAGTCCCCTTATGAGTATTCAATTGTAAATTTGAAAAATATGTGTGCCACAACACATTGGCCATATCCCCTCCATATCTACTCTTGTGTTTGTGCCAAACTTGTTTGATATGGATACTTTGGCATTCTTTGAATGTGCTACATAGGTCATATATTTTGATGAATACCTTTTCAGGGGATTCAAAATTAGGAACTTCAATGTGCATGCTATATTGCTATGACATGCTTTCAGTCTTTTCTCTTGCATTATGCTTGAACTGAAGTGAATTGGCTTTCTATGCTTTTTGTAATTGCAGGAATCAATTGGTATGAGACATTACCAATTTACAAGTTAATCATTTACCATCTCTACAAGACAGTGCATATATTGATATCTGTGGTTATATTGTGCAGGCTGCTGAAGAGGCAATTAGTAATTTGAAGTTCTCTAGCCAGCAAGTGCAGAAGCGATCAAATTCACAAAGGTTATATTTGGAATCTATCTTTCATTTTGCTTTGGGGAACTAGCTGTTATTCTAATTTCTAACCAAGGAGGCTAGCTGTCAAAATCCTAATCATACGAAGCTATCAATGTGAATGATTGGTTATTTATATTGTTTCAATTATTGATATTTATATAGTTTCTGTGTGCTTTTTGTGTGAGTGCTTCATATCCGCATAAGGTACAAAATCTTTTCAGGATAGTGCATTTCACTGGTTATTGATAGGTTATCCGATCCCGTGAAGCCAATCTCATGCATCCATGTTCATTTTTAACTTTTAGGACATCTAATGTTCCTTTTGCAAAATAAATTCAGAAGTAAATCGTTTTGAAACAGTCACATCCCTAACCGCATAAGAATAAGATATTTTTGTTATGTGGCTCTTGGGACTGCTTCTTTTTCTTCCCTTCTATATGTTTTTTTGCCTGTTCCCACAAAATGATTGGGCCCTGGTGCCTGTTCCCATTGTCATCATAAGAACAGCCTTGGGGACAACATGTACATATAAATGTTTGTCTTGTATAAAATTGCAAGTGTTCCTCAAACATCACTAGTTTTGTACTGGTCCAACGTGTACACATTAAAACCATATATACTACCATGTCACCAAAATGCTTCATGCCTAAAAACGACAAAATTAGATGGAAATAGATCACACATTGACTATAATTCCCTTAGTATTGTGTTAGATGAACTATAAGGTTTATCAGATCCTTGTCATCATTTGTTTCTCTCATCAGTTTGTGATGTGAACTTCATGTAAAATGACACCCCTTGTTTCAAAAAGAAAAAAAGGAAGATGATCACTATCGAGAATTTGGTTTGCTGAAATTTTATTTTTTGTGAAGTAAATTGTTATGATATTTAAAATTTTATATGAAAATTATCAGACAGTTCTTCATAATTTAAGTACGAAAAACTAGTACTTGTGGTAGAGAGAAAATCTAGAAAAACATTAGATGATGTATTTGGGAAATGAAGATAGATGGAAAGCACAGCTGAGGTTTATGTCAATTGGTAGCTTAGGCAGTGATAACACACAATTATTGATGGAAAAAATATGAAAAGACGAAACTAGAACATTTGTTTGATGATGCCAAAGGAAAACAAAAAACACCAACCTGCTGCAGTATTTACGTTTTAAATATTGAGGTTTCTTCTTGATTTCGAGGAAGTGCACTTCAGATATAAAAATGAAAATGTCATTGTGCTCCTGACTAGTCTTATCTTTAAATGGGGACACATTAGTGGAACTTTGTACGTTCAACCACTCTGTGTAGGCAGGCAAGGAATGACGATGATATGGTAGCAGCCTGGAACCTTTTACCTGTGTGTATGAGAAGCTAGCCTTCGATGTTTCTGTCTTATATATACTTGTGGCTGCTGGGGAACAATTTTTGGAATAGTTGGTTTCATGGTGTCTCTATGTAAGGGGTGTGTGTGTCTGTGAAAGTGAGAGTACATTTTCTCATTGGTTTTGCTTCCTATTCCTTGTAGCACTAAAATTTCCTTTACGTACTTAGGGTGGCTCAGAAGCGACCAAAGGACGAAAGCTTACAAGGTGTGACAGGGGGCATGTCCTCTGCCCGCTTCTATAGGAATGGGAGAGCAGCCCCTTGAATGTTGATTACTGAAATTTAGCTGGATTTATCACAATCCCTTTTTTTGGCAAGGAGACGGGAGGACCAGACCCAATTGTACAGGTGGGTTCTGGGAGCTATTAAGCAGTGCATCTGCATTAGTTTCTGTTGTTCTGCATGTTCCAGGCACACTTAGGTGAAATTCGTTTTCCTGCCCAGGTCTGTTCCTTTTCTTTTTCCTCTCTTCTCCTCTTTTAATTTTTTTTATGTCTTAGTGCCTGTTTTGTTTATAAATTTTCCTTGTGCTATTTCCGACCCTTTTTTCCCTCAAATTTCACAGGCAGAAACCTATTTTGGTTTAAACAAGCAATCTCGCTTTGACTGCAGACAAGACACTTGGGCGATTATTGAGGGATCCAAGCACCTGTCTCCGGCAGCCTTTGTGAATAAGATGCGAGTATGGGTCATATAGTGTAATATTTTTATTGCGATTATTGCACCACCACTTGTCATTGTTTTCAACCTGGTGTGGGGTTCATTTCATGTCGCTGTAGTTAGCGTCCCATTATGTCTATTTGGTGGTATTGACTAACCACCGGCAATTTGTTGGCCCCTCTGCTATCAAGTTTGGGGAATCGATAAATTTTGTATTGCCTCAGGAAAGGGGAAAAGAGAAGAATCAAACTGTATCTTAATGTTTAGTGTATTGTTCTCTACTTTTAAAGTGTCTATACGTGCACGTGTTTAATAGGGAGTCCATAGGTGTTGACGAATCCTTAATGGTCAATGAGTTATGACAAGGTTGCTGCCTATGTTTTTTCTATTATAGTTGCCGTGGTCTATTTCTACTTTGGCTCGTGACGTTCGAATTGGTTCGTAGCTTTCGTTCAACTATAAATACTCTTACCAAGCGGGAGAGGATATCCTAGACGAAATGGCATTTCAGTAAATATAAGTTATTTTGCCGACGGCAGCTATCAGGGCAAGTTCTTAATTGCAACTGAACTTGGCGAGGCAACTTCAGGTATCCTTTTCTCCCTCTCAATTGTGATTGTATTAGCAAGGCATCCCCGATAACTTCAGTTCCTTTTTGACACGTATCCATGTAAATATATTCAAAACTTGCTTCATTACAAGGTACAATGATCATGTGGGTACAGTGACGCTAACAAACGTGCATCGACGTGACCAGGTGAACTCTTGAGTGTAGATCTTCAAGGTGAACGAAGTCTGTTCTACCAGTAAAGTATCTCATTGGGGCTGTATTCAGGACTTAGGAGCATGCTGCATCTGTGTCAATTTTCGTTTGGAGACTGCTTTTCTAAAAATCTGCATTCAGGACTCAGGAGGTGGTAAGTTCTTCAATCCAGTATTAAACGCCTCGGAGAATTTGTAAATGTCCATTGTGGAACCGTAGGTCGAAAGTGTCCGTCTCAATGCCATCTCACTGCATTGAAGTGTTTGAAAGTCTCTCTCTCTCTCCCTCCCCCAACCCACTGGGGAACCATAGGCCAATGATGTCTATTTCGATGCATACATCATTGCGTTGGAGAGTTTAATAGCCTCTCTCTGTCTTGTGTATAAAAAAACCTGGATCTCCAGAGTCGTTCATGAATACCTTGGGAGGAATTAACACTTTGCACCTGAAATGCTGTGGGAGGAGTGAACGCTTTGCACCTGATGGATCGCTGAATATATTTTGGCAGAAGGTTTATGAAATCAACTAGTTCTAGCACAGTGAATCGTAGTAAACATATATGTTGCTGGTTTGAGATGTGAGTTGACTAGATCACGTAACGTGCGTCTTTTGGTGACATCCGCGAAACTGTTGCTGTAGTTTAGCGGTTACTCATCGCCTGTTTGGTGGTATGATATAATTCCCGCTTTCTCAAAGAACAAAAAAACCTGGCTACTTAAAATAGGTCTTATAGTATAATCTATTTATTGACCTGAAAATGACCCATGCAAGCAATGCCCAAGTTGACTAGCCTAACTGGAACTCCGCTATTATAAACCATTTAGGAGTTAACTTAGATCCTAACCCTGCAGAGGAAACACATTATCCGATCGGGTCCATCTTTTCAATCACGTTAGCCCTTCTGTTCCAAGCTGTAACCTTAACCAAACCAAAAATTCAAACCTAAGCAATTTTCCCATGGATTGGTGTTGAGATTCAGATCCAAGCGAATACGTGGATCAAAGTTAGTCGTGTTTGTATCAACAATTTAAACATATTCGGGGAGCTGGTCCAACAAACCAAGTGGGAACACAAGCTACTTGGTTATACTTCTCCATGTCATCCACACATGGACCACTACTAATGTAACTATTTTATTTTGTTTTATTTTGAGAGAGAGAGAGAGATGAATTCCCTTGTTCCCTCATTTACCAAGGATATTTTGCGATGGACGTCGCACCAAACAAGATCGAACTTGCTAGCTAGGAAAATAGAAAGTCCCTCTTTATTCACTATTTTGTTTCTGATAGACCATGTCGTCCACTACATGGTACATAGTTCGGCCATCCATATAAATTACCACATCCTTTTCTTCCTAGTCTGTCGTGGGCCTTTGATCTGGTCTGTTTGATGGAACTTTCCCTAATCTCGGTTGCTGGAGCACCCCAAGTGGCTGCGGGGATGTCAAACACCAGAAGAGGTGGCTTGCAGACTCTTTCTAAACCATGAAGAACGGACACCTGCTCACCAAGTGGAAACATGATCTGCCCAGGGGGATGAGCTACAAAGGCTTACCTTTGATGGTGGAGAAGACCTCCTGCAGGAAATTGATTTTTAGGGAAGCAATCAACTTTAGATGGTTGTAAGAACACGAAAACCTTACCGATGTATAGAGACCCGTTAGCATCCCTAAACGAAGAAGCTCAAAGTCCATACAGAATCCCAAATCCAGGAATTCCGCAGGTTCCTCTAGTCGCATCAGGAGGAATAGTCAGAAACAAAATGAGCCAGCCTAGCGCGACTCCATTTTCGTCCCTCGATGCTGCTGCGCAGGGGAGTTAGAATCTACACTCACATTTTCAAGGTGAAAGAAATATTTTTTGAGCCTCAGGAATGATAAGCCCATATCAACCCGATGAGTTGGCTCCACTTACCAACTCCCATGCCACTAAGTGCTTCCTGTCTTCATTTGAAGACCCATTACATAGGCGTCAAAATCCGGTAGAGGTTCTTCCGCAACGTGTGATGACTCCGCAAAAATTGCCATGAAACGTGGGGAACGGGCAGCGCAAAGTTGATCCGACGCGATATGGCTCGAAGGGGGCAGCTTTTCATGTATCTGTCTTAAAGGTTACCGCAGGCTCATGAAATACTATCGTATAATATAATGTTCTACAAATTTGCTCTAATTTTTTGACAGATTTCTAAAACAGTAGCAAACTATTTCCGTTGCCAAATGATGCCAGTGTCCGGAGACATAGAGAGAAGGGCTTAAGCATTTACTAAGATCTCAACAAATTGCTGAGAATATAGGAAGTAATCATGCAACGTACATTAACATTCAGATTGACTGTGTAGGCCCTCCATTCCATGCCGGTTGAAAGAAACAGAAGCACTAAAATCATCCGATTTTCTCTGCCTCTTATGCTTAGTTCCGTGTTGTCCATGTGATCCACCATGTTGTAGACAACCATGTTCTGCACCTAGGTAGCGGTCGGACTAAGACTTGAAGAAAAGAGGAAGTGAAGGCCTTCTGCGCCAAACGGCATTCTCCAATTGAGCGTTAGTCGTTTGGCGATACTTTGAGGTTGGCCGCTAGCATAACATTTCTCGCACACCACGTACATCAACATGTAGAAACGCGCAAGGGACCCAGGGACGGGGTATTTTCAGACCAGTCGATACAGAGGCCACTCATTCAACTGATGCATTTGGACAGGCAGTAGTTTAACTAGAGCTTCGGTGGGGTGGCTACTTTAGATTTTACTACAGGAAATAACAGGGAATTCATCTACCTCCGCGGCACAGGCTAACTCATTAATCAGCACTGGATGCCAAAATTAATGGCACAGGTACTGAGGCAAAAGTAGAAGGAGATCTTAGGCAAGAGAACGACAAACAACGCGCAGAAATTGTCCCGCACGAAATGAGATGCAGACACGCAAATGAACGATATTGCTGCAGTGGGTGTTTCATTTGCTTGGACTTCGACGGCAGAATGCTACGTGAATCGGCGGGCATGACACAGGAAGAAAGGAAAATGCATGTTGAAAACAAGAACGCGAAATGTCTGGAACATCGGGGAAGCTAACATGCTGATATTTGAATCCGCTGCTACAGAGTTTAAAACGAAAGCGTTGTATCTGCAGTTCAATCGAGTGGTTCAGGTTGGGAAAGATTAAAGGGCAAGAGATTAGTGCCACAGTCAGCCTTTGAGTACCCGTTGGATGTTATTTCTCAAGGTAGCAGCAACCCCTTGGGAAAGTCGGAACGGAATCAAAGGGAGCAGCGTTTACGGATCGGTGCATGCATCAGGTTTTTGAATAAAGAGGTTTCAACACAAAGATTACACTAAAAAAGGAACACAGACACCAATCAGAAATTACACCAAGAAATCAAAGATAAAAAGGTTCCTATCCCACATAATTCGATCGATCAAACGTCAGATGCGATGCCTGAAATTGACTTTTTTAGAAGTGATTGGTTTGGACCATATGCTTTTAAGTATCAGCTGGTAACGGGAATTTCCTTCCTCCTCCTTGGCAACACTACTGTTTGCTCTTAATACTGCCTCCCACAAGATGGCTGTGCATCGTGCTCTCCGCAGGAATGGTTGGAAGATTTATAAAACACAAAACGATGAGAAGTCCAGATCTCTCGCCAGTCGACAGAATGCATAGACATTCCACGGAAGTAAAACACAAATGTGCATTGGAGCAACCAGTGAATTATTCGCAGATCATTTCTGTGGACGTCTGAAAGAAAAGGAAGAAGTCTTTCTTAATAGCATACACAGATCTATTTTTTGTGTAGTTACTAAGTCCAGCGGATGAGATAACAGCGTAGCTTTTCCACTACATTCAGAATGAACACAAGCAAGTACGGTGGAGAACCCATGAAGCACATTAGGGTTTTTCGTACCCATGAACGAGATGCACGGTACATGTCATCTAAAGGTTACGGCTAAAGAAATATAGCAGAAAGTGGTTTCATGGTAAGGTATGAAAATGCGGAAATTCATGTTACCAAACATTTACCTCAGAGGTGGTATGACCGTATGATCCATATCAGCAGAAGCACCAGTCCGAGTCAACAACTACAGCAGCAGAGGTTTCAGCTTTAGTTGTGGTTTCGTTTCAACCAGAAAGTTCCTCCGAAAGATCAATTATGGAGCTGGATGTCAGTCCTGGAACCAAAACAGCACCTTCAGCCTTCTCAACGAAGTCATCCCCGACGGACTCATGTTTCTCGTCCAAGCCGCTGCTTTTCACCCCTTCTTCTGCGACAACTCTACTTTTCGCCTCCTCTTCTGCAAGTATTTCGTCGTCTGGGTTCTCATCATCGACTAGGTTCTCACACGGCTCTTCCGTCGCTTTTTGAAGTTCAGGGGACTCCCAATCTTCCTCTATTGTTATTGTTCTCTCAGTTTTCCACAATTTCATAAGCCGGTCTGGTCCAGGTTGCCACTCGAGTGCTCCAGAAGCGTCCTTCAGTATGAACTTGAACTGAGGCTTACTTTCAATCGGGATATCCTGTTTCAGCACACAAAGGACTAACTAAGAACAGAAGAATCTCGTGTGACAACCCATGTTTTTCTCTCACCTGCTCCGTTGTCCAGATATGGCCTTCAGACCAAGCCATCGCAATTGCTGCAGATGGTTCCCATGAACCAAATATTGGATCTTCACCAGTCAAAAGGAATTGCTGACCGAATGGGCATTCCTTTTGCAGGACGAATCTAACATGGACAGTCGCTTCACCTGTTAGACAAAGCAAAATGGATGTTCATTCTATGTACGAAACTTAGAAGTCCAATTTATAAGATGCGAGGATATCTTACTTGTATCAGAATTGCAAGAAAGGACCTGGAGGGGAAAGCAAAAAGTAAGCCAGACGGATAGAAAAGCAAACGTCAAATGCTCTGATTTAGAGGAACATATAGCATAAACCCAGAAAAACAACTAAATCTTCTGCACAGATGTAATAGCAATTACAGAATCCCTACCATTCCACAAACAGCAAGTGGTATGGTGAATTTATATTTAACCCTCGCTTCATCCGCGGTTTGCTCATGCAAAGGTTAGCAGATTTTTACGTTGTTTCTTTCTTGAGGAACTTGGATAATGTTTGTCGTTACATCTGTTCAAGTGTAGTCCCTTGGATTGTACCAGATCAGATCTAGAAACACTTTCCTCATCAGAGAGCAAAGTGCAAGTTACAACACTAACCAGATGCTGGCTATTGATGAAGGTTGACAGTTCCAACTTTTTAAAGATGACTTGCTTCCTTCCTCTCTTGATGTGCCTGGACGCACCAATTATTATCCGAATTGGTGGAACAAGATGGGGCTATTGGATTATGCATCACACTCAATATCCCCATCCCAATTAAATGCATTTCTAAAGCACGCCAAGCCCGTCATTCCGGTTACGTTTACCACCCAATCGGTCTCTTGCTACCGCAGCAACAGTGAATCATGAACTTCAGCTCTGGGGAAGTTCATGTGTTTCATTACCTTGAACAAATCTTTTGATCCTCCCAACTAGCATCCTCCAGAATCACATAAAAGGGATACTAAGCATTCAGATATAAGAATTCCGATTAAGCGACCAAAAAATTTATACCACCAACCAAACTTTGTGCTTCCACTTTTGTTAACCAACAACCGATTGGAAAAGGAAAAACTAATCAGCGTAAGCACATTGCGAAAGAAACACCGGGTATCATTCAGCATGTGCAGGCCAAAATACACGAATCCTTTAATTTGTTCAGCTAGTCAAGAATGCAGAAAAACAATAAGGAGAGGAAATAATACAATGATTGCTTGTAAGCACATTGCGAAAGAAAGATCGGGTGTCATTAAAGACGTGAAGGCCAAAATACATCACCTCCTTAATCTGTGCATTAGTCAAGAACGCAGAAAAACGAATAGGAGAGGAAAAAATACAACATGGATTAAGGTATTAGGGAAACAGGACATGAAGAAAGGAGCCAGATGGGAAACAGGTGCGCCGCAGTGTACTATAAATTTAGCAGATCTTCCCCCCAACAACGCCACCCCACCAAACCTCCTCCCCCACCCCACCCACCACCACCCAACCTCCTTTCTCTTTCTACAGAACAAAGCCGCGGGCTCAGCACCCTAAGTTAAAATGGCAAAGCTTTAGTATTCGCCGAAGGCTTAAGAAAAGGTTGTACAAACAGCTGATGGAAATAAGCGGCGGAAGAAAGAAGAAAAAGCGGGAGCACGAGCAGCTACTTCTTGAACTATGGTATTGCTCCACCGATGACCGTAGATTATGAATTAAGAACAAGGCAAACCATTGCCAAATTTCCTGGATGACGGACAAAATGCTGTGACCGCTACCAAAACTCAACCAAACGAGTCGCCCAAGAAAAGACTACAATAAAAGAAGCGCGTACAAGAAACGACTACCTCTTTCCCGTCAGGAGGAGGAGCCGGGGGCGACGATGACCGGAGAGGTTTAACGACGGAGAGGCGCCTCGGCTGTAAGTGCAGGCCACAAATATCTGGGGTGAAGAGGGGACGAATAGTGCGAATGACTAGAATGTGAGAGGCGGAGACTGGACCTCTTCTGAAACCTCCTAGAAGGATCTTCGGATAGCAGCCGCCTTGTGCTTCCATAGAAAAGACACACCACCACCACTCACCACTACTTTCTCTTCAACCGGAGACGGAATGAAGAGGAGGCAGAGAGAGAGAGAGAGAGAGAGAGAGAGAGACCGGGAGACGGGTTTACGCAAATGATATCTACTTACTCCTGAGATTTTGGAACGATGGAGTCCTTTATATGAGCTTCCGTCTTTCCCTCCCAGCACTTCCTCTTGATGGTCAATACCGCAAAAGGAAACAGAAAAAGGGGAATGCTCTGCAGTCTGCACTGTGCAAAAGAGGAGGTCGCAGAAGGATCAGGAATACACCAGGAGTTTGGTGGTGCCTCAACCTGCGGGATACTACGGTCACGATTTTAATGCTTTCGGTGCTGAACGACGTTTATCCAATCTGTAGCGCACAGAGAGAAAGAGAAAGAGAGGTGGCTTACCTGCTTTCTATCACTCCCGCCGTTTCCAACCACTCCACGGCAGTGAGGTTGCCTCGCGCCACTTTGCAGTGGGCTCTCTTTCACTTTCTGCATTCTTGTTATGGTATTTTCACCTTAGTTTTTTAGTAGCTCCTCATGTTTATACAATGATTTCACATGTTAATTCAACTTAAGGAGGAGAGAGAGACGTGGCCCTGCGCACTTTGAAAGCAGTGGCCAGCATTGTATTTCTTTAGTTTTAGCGTGCTTTTATGGAATCCCATAACAAAAGTGCATAACTTCACTTGATATAATGATATGTATCATACATTTTCTAATTATTATAAGTTACCATTTCTAAATAATTAAAGCTATAGCTTTTTTTCATCAGACCATTATTTTTTTTTCTTTTAACCTTCCTTTCCACTTTTTGACATGCCGTGCTTCAAGGGTCTTGTTTTTTGTCAAAGTTGGGCAAATGATTATGGTCTTTTGATTGCTCGTTGAAAAGCTTTTAGGATAGAAATAAAAGAGTTAACCAAATTGAGTATTGTTCCTTATTGTACCCTCGTATTTTCGGCTCGAAATCATTTGAACAAGTGTTCAAGCCCAAAAAAAAAAATCTGACATATAAATATAATATATGTACTCTACTTAACCATAAAAACATTAGAATGCATTATTCCAAGGTATATATAAAAGGAAAATAAAAAACATAGAGAAAAATAAAAAAAAAAAACTATATTAAATTTGTCTGTTCCATTAACTTCAAAAAAAACTTGTTTACCATGACATATATTTATGTGTGCGTGTGCGTATGTTGTGTTTATGAGAGTTAGGTAACGTTACAAATTAAAAAAAAAAAGTCATTTATAAAATTATTTTTTCAAGAATGTGAATGGCAACTAAAATTTTGACTACATAAAAGGAACTGACATGATTGACTCCAAAATTTACTTTCAATTTTGACACAATCAAACTGCACACACATAATAACTAACGAAAATTAAAATTTAATCTTGTGCCCTCGCCGTAAGGGCTGGTACAATCTCGTCAACTTTGAACTTCAATTGCTTGCATGACAGCCAAAATCCCCCATGCAATATTATACAAAACCTTATTAGGGTCACTTTCATCTTTTATTTGTCAACCATATTCACATCAGAATGAAGAAAGAATACATGAACCAAAAAAAGAATGAAACGAATGAAACAAATGCCTAACTGGAAAGAGAACAGCTCAATCAAGAGCAAAGAACAGCAAGATCCTATTTATGTATAGCCATTAACTAGAACAGAAATAGACTCTAATTACAAAATATCCTCCGAGAGGTGTGAATATGACCTTTGGCTAGACAGGAATAGCCATGTAGAGCCACAGTATAACTAACCATGTCATCAAACAGCCATCTCTTCCATTTGCAATTATTAGATCTAACTTGGATGGAAGAAGCCGATAGACATTGCTTGTTCTAACAAAGGGGCAAGACTTAAATCAACTATGTAAAAAATGTTATATATATAAGGCGAGGTAAGGCTCAAATCAACTATGCAAAAATTACAAGGAAGTTTCCACTCATTGCCTGCAGCTTCCTAATCCTAAGGGATTTGGAGTGCTACTTGAATCAACAATTGATGAAAGATCAGTTCTTGGTTTGATTCTCATCAGCATCAATTAAATCTTCTGTCCAAGTCCAAACAGATACAGTTCTTAAGTTCAAACGGATTGTTTGATCTAATCACTTCCCCTGCGATGACGACGCCAACCAACAGAAACGCGGGCATCGATGACCATCTCGTCTTCTCAATTCTGGATGACCGTCCCCATTTGGGTGAAATCAGTCAGGCACACACCCTTATGATAAAAAGACGCCTGGTTTGTGACCCTTATTCCATGAATAGGCTGCTCACCTCTTGCGTTGCTTCTGAGCGTAGGAGCCTTGACTACGCACTCATGTGTTTGAGGAAATGCCACAGCCAAACTTCTACATGTGGAATATCATAATCAAGGGTATGCCTCTGTGAATTCATTCTGGGAGGAACGAAGTCACCTGAGCTACGCGAAGGGAAGGAAGTCGTGGGCGGAGCCGGAGGTCACTTTACCCGATCCATCCCGAGGTTCCCTCTCTCGCCCATCATCGTATCCGGCCCTGCTATCGGCTCAGCTTGCCAGTAACGCGGAGAAGAGCATCCTCCTCTTCTCTGATACGTTGCGCCAAGGTATGGGACCCAACAAATTCACGTTTCCTTCTGTCATCAGGGCTTTCTCTGAAGTCTAGTTGGTCGACGTGGGCAGGTAAGGTTGGTTCACGGCCCACGGTCATTAAGGGTGGGCTTCATGAAGATGATTCATGAACTACTCACTCATTCATTTCTATGCAAGCTGTGGGGATCCTGAACAAGCTTTGCAGGTTTTTGCAAGAGTCCCCAAAGGGATATCGTTTCTTGGAACACCATGATTACTGGGTATGCACAGAGCCAGCAGCCCGATACAGCATTGGAGCTCTTAAGGAGTATGCAGGAGCAGAATAATGTGAAGCCAATGATCTAATAATGGTGGGTGTCGTCACCGCCTGCAGTCAGAAAGGCGACCTTGACCTTAGCAGATGGGTGCATTCTTATATAGAAAGGAATGAAATTAGCATGAGTTTGGTCCTTTGTAATGCTATGCTCGATATGTATGGTAAATGCGGAAATGTCCCTGCTGCTGAACGGTTGTTTGATGCCATGCCCGTCACAGATACCATCTCATGGACATCGTTGGTTTTAGGATATGCAAAACTTGGAGTTTTGTCGCGTCACAGCGATTATTCGACTGCATGCCTGTGAGAGATATTGCTGCATGGAATGCCATGGTAGCTGCTTATGAACAAGGTGGTCGACCCAAGGATGCTTTAGCCTGCTTACGTAAATTACGGAAGACGAAATTGAAGCCTGATGGTGTAACATTTGTAAGCGCACTTTCTGCTTGTGCACAGTTGGGGACGCTGGATTCAGGCAAGTGGATTCATGCACTTATGAGCAAGCAAGGTATTAATCTGAATTTCTATCTCGCAACTGCACTGATCGACATGTACAGCAAATGTGGAGATCTAGATAAGGCGGTTGAAGTGTTTCATTCAGCAAAGGAAAAAAATGTTTGTTGTTTGGAGTTTGCAGGGTATGCGATGCACGGGAACGGGGAGGTCTCTATTGATCTGTTCATAAAAATGCAAGATGCAGGAGTAAAGCCGAATGAAGTGACTCTCACCAACTTACTCTCTGCCTGTGTCACGGTGGATTGGTCAATGCAGGGAGGAATTATTTCTATCTGATGCTCCCTATTTATAGTATTGAACCTAAGACAGAGCATTACGCTTGCATGGTTGACATCCTTGGTTGTGATGGGCTTCTAAAAGAGGCTGTTGAATTGATAAACAGTATCCAATCACTCCTCATGCTTCTGTCTGGGGAGTACTGCTTGGTGGCTGTGATCCATAGGAACGTTGAGTTAGGAGAGCATGCTTGTGCTAAGTTGCTTGAATTAGATCCTTTCAACGGTGGGGCATATGTAATGTTGTCGAACATATATGCGAAGGCTGGAAAATGGGATGAGGCTACACGAGTGAGAAAGTTGAAAGATATAGGGCTTAAGAAGGAGACTGGATGTAGCTCCAACGAAGTTGATGGAGTTGTTCATGAGTTTTTGGTAGGAGATACAACTTACCCTCTAGCCTATAAGGTATACCTGAAACCAGATGAAGTAGCATCCAGGCTACAGTTGCAAGGCTATGTGCCAAATATGTCTCAATTGTTTCTATACATAGAAGAGGATGATGTGAAAGAACAGCCACCATATCTCCACAGTGAGAAATTGGCAATTGCATTCGGACTCATCAATACAACTGGCCCAGCCCCAATCCGGATTGTGAAAAACCTTCGAATATGCAGTGACTGCCACTCAGCTGCCAAATTGATCACCATTTACAATCGAGAGATACTTTTAAGAGATCGATACCGATTCCACCATGTCAAGGAGGCAACCTGTTCTTGTCAGGATTATTGGTGACTTCTGGGCTCAGTATCTGATCCTGATAACTATTGGGTTCCCAGGCTCTACGAAGTACATTCAAGTTCTCTCTGTAGCAGCACACGGTTTTTATGATTCCAGGAAAGCAACTAAAAGGAGGACAGAGAAGAACCAAATGGAGAGGTGCAAAGCACACGCCCGCACACGACATCCGCCAGCGTCTATATTATGGTCCTCGAGCTACTTCCTTCCTCATTAGCTGCTACAATGGCCGCCTCATCACGTTTGCCCAGGTTTACACTCACATATGGAAGGGCAGACTAAAACGGCCACCAAATTAGAATACCATTCAGATCGAAGTTGCTGCTTCAGTTATGCATCCATAAGTTGGACTTCACAGAATTTCATCACAGTGGGGGATGGGTGATATCAAAGCTCTTCAGCTAGGTGAGATGTTGGAAGTCAAAAAGGGTTAACATGTAAACAATTGGAAAATTTTGTGTCAGTTTAACAACAGATTCAGTTGCATAATTCATCTGAACGACAAGGATTGGAACATCTAATGAACCATTCTTACATCGACTCATGTTCATCACTTTTCAGCAATGTTCATATGACCCTTATGATTGCACGTCAGGTATATGCAGCCAACAACACTTGCTTTTTAACTGCTAAAAGCATGCAAAATTAATTCAACCTTAAATGAGGAGGAAGCAAAATTTGTTCCTAACAACCTAAAACATTTTTACAATTAAGTGCGGAAAGAGAAGATCACGAGAGCCAAGAGTAGTTCTATTTCAGCCACTCCCACCTTTTCTTCCAGAAACCCAATGATGATCCCCTGTTCAAACGGTACTCGTCAGGTTGATGCTTCCTTCTAAGTTTCTAACTGCTGTAGATAAATCATTGGTGTTACGATCACTGGTCCAGCTTTCAATACCGATTTGATGTTTCACCCATAACAAAAGTTAGCTAGATTTTTTGTTGGCTTTTCCCTTCAAACATGTATCTTGTATTAATAAAACTACCAACGAACTCTATGTAAGTTTTTCACTCAATTTTTTTCTTTTACAACCCAAATACCGAGCATAGGAAATGTCGTGTGTTACAATGATCTGAAGCAGCTTTGGTATTGAGAGGAACACAATTTACTAAAAGACCTTATTTATCGTACTAGCCTTCAACGAGTGGGTCCTCCATCGTACCATAAATCCACAAACTTCAGAACAGCCATCTACGAAAACCAAATAGAGAATGTGATGCCAAGGGGCCAAGAGTTCATCGCCTGGATGGTCTATCCGAAGATTGGGTCATCGTAGTAACCATGATGTTGCAAGCAAAGCAATAGGAAGCTGTTAAGGTGACATTTTTCATTTCGAGTAGAAAATCCAACCAAAAACACCCTGCTCCCATGGTTACCTCAGAATTCCGTTTCCCCAATCTAGCTGCACTCAGCAGAAGAGAAAACGGAAGGAAGTCACCCACTAAGCAATACAGGTAAAAGGAAAGAGCGCTGACAAAAGTGAGAAAAGAAGAAGAAGCAATCAAGAACTATTCAGGTCGCAACCTTGAATCAGTGATCAACACGTATGTCCATCCCAACGACACAGAAAAAGAAGAAAGAAAGGGTTTGAGATGCCTAAAATTTTATCTACTCGCACGGAAAGCAATATTTACACAAGGCGAAAACAAAGAGCAAAACCTGCAAAAGAACGTCTCTGACCCGCAACAGTATAGATACACAACGGCGACAAGGACGATAAGAGAAAGAGGGAGAGAGAGTACGAAAATTATACCAGAGATCAGAGAGCGAAGACGTAGAGACGGAAATTTGTGCAAGGGGGAGCCCTAATGAGATTCATTGCTAAGCATGACCCAACTTTCTGCTTTCTCCGATCTAGCGATGGCCCTAGGGATCATCGCGCTTGGAGCTGTAGTCGACGACTTCCGAATCGGTGACGGATCGGGAGTGCTGGACGATGGAGCGACCGATGGAGTTGATCCACTCCTCCTTCTCCTTCTCGGAATCGGCGATGAAGTACATGGTGTCGGAGCTGGTGGAGATCTCGAAAGCAAAGGGCTTGTTGAGGACGTCCTCGGCGCCCTTGACGGTGAGGCAGGTGCTGACGGGGATGACACCGCGTGGGCGGGAGGCGCGCGTCACCACCGCCTCCTTAAACCAGAAAAGCCTGCCGCTCTTCAGCACGAACCACCGGCGACGCCACGTCTTGATGTACTCCCCCTGCTTCATCAGCCAGCCGGTCCTCTCGGGGCTCGTCCAGAACTCCACCCCGCCGTAATCTTCCTCCCGCCCCCACCATCCCACCAGGCTCGCCATCCGCCCCTCTCTCTTCTCTCTCAGGTGGTTCTGATGAGGGAGACGAGGAAAAGGGCGGGGGCGGCTCTTCCTATTCTTATTGCGCTTCCTTTTATTTTATCGTCCGATCGAGCGCGAGACACGGGAGAGGGAGAGCGAAGGAGAAGGAAAAGCTTCTACGCTTTGCTTTCTGCTTGCAGCGTTGGCGTTTGGACCCCCTTTGGCTTTTGCTTTTCTGGGGAGACCCATCCACCCCTTCGCCCAATGCCTTTATCTCCTGCCAGTCAATTCTATTCACATGGTTGATGTTTTATAAAATTTCATCTATAACATTAGAACATCATTCTTTTTTTTTTCTTTAATGTAGTATGACTTCCTAATTAGAGTTGTCGAGACCTTCTTCTAGTTTATTATATATATAAGATTTACTGTGTCCAATACAAGTTTGGTCAAACTGCCCAAATTATTAACTCGGTTTAAATATGCACACTTGCTTACCACTGTTTAGTTTTTAGAAAACATGTTGGAGCTAAAGTTCAATTAAAAAACATGCATACTATATATTTTACCATCAAGATTTTCAGTTACAAGAGCTGTTAAAATTTCTCGAGTGAAAAACACATCTTAAAGGCGAAGCATTCCCTGACTTGCTGCTTTTCATATTTTATTAAATACATTTTTCATAACGTTTCACGTCCATTTATGTGGGAACAAGAACTTGAAACGCCCTTACATACATAAAAAAAAAAAAAAGGATATATTTGAGTCAAATTTCAAGCATTTGTCATTCCATGCCCTTAAGAACCTGCCACCCAAGCGAGAGATGGAAAGATCCAAGGGAGGGAGCAGCAAAAGGAAGAGAATGAGGGAAATCAAGAATCAAAATCCAAACACAGTCATTCTACGCCCTAGACTCTTTAGCAACGTTTGATTTCCATTGCGCTGGTTCTGGGAATTTGTGTGAAGCCTCTTCTTTGCAGGCAATGGGTTCCAGTCCGATCAACGATGAGGGTATATACATGATGAGGAGTGCCTAAATCTTTATAATAGGAATTGGACATCTCGACCTTCCACTGTTGCGTCAATTGAACCAATGCCTGTAAACTTTTTTTCCTTGTCCCTTTGTTGCCCAAAAAATATTGTAGTATTGCTTCCACCACCTGCCCGAGGAGGCAGAGTTAGGAGTAGGGAATTGTCGGTGGTTGTGTTGTTGGCGTCATTTTTCGAATTTCACCAAACAGACAAAATTCACCTTGGGGCTCTGTGGGTTCCGACAGAGGAGAGAGAGAGAGAGAGCGAGAGAGAAGTGGATCGCCTGAGAGAGAGGCGGGCAAGAGGACGGAAACTCCCTTCTCGGATTCTGACGTTTTTTATCCCTTCTCCTTTTCCCTTTTTACGTCTCGAACTCCGGTTGATCCATGGCGTCTGCTGGGATTTCTTCTTATCGAGATCGGACGTCGGAGTTCCTTTCCTTGTCTGAGAGCCTTGCGCGAACAGAGAGCCGTCCCGGCCCATCGACTGTCGACCCGCTTCGCAGCAAGCCCGACTCATCCTCATCCGCAAGCGCCCGCCGGTCGGAGTTCAACAAGAAGGCCTCCAGGGTCGGGTTGGGAATTCACGAGACGTCTCAGAAGATCGCGCGGCTCACGAAATGTGAGTGATCCTGCAAATGCTTTCTCTCGTTCTGCTATTGGTGATCCGGTGTTCTATGCCTCGTGTTCGTAATCGCGAATTGGGTAACATGTCGCGATAAACGTAATTGAGTATGCATTTTTCCCGTGGATTTCTTTCTTTCTTAGTATGACGATTGACCGGTATCTGCTAAGGCATTTTCCTGCTGCAAACGGTGAATTCTGGATGAACTCTGCTTTACATCTACTTTTCTTCGTGAAATCGTATGGAACCAAGGTCATAGTTTGTGAACACGATTGAGTTTTTGAGTCGGAAGACCGAAAGCTTGGTTCAATTTTCGCCTCCGATTGCTAGGCTGTCTATTGGAGCCAATCTTCTTATTAATTGCGTGTTTCTTTGTATACGTCGTGCCGATTTTTTTAGTCGATTGCTCTCTCAATCTTGTACGCAGGGTTTTGTGACTCATTGAAGCTTCTAGGGAATTGTCGAGAAATTAGAACTTGATATGCCTGTCAGTGTCTCATCCTTAATTCTTTGGTGCTTAAATATCCGGCGTTCATCTCATTCAGAAAGGATGCGGAATTCGAAACATTCTTATTCATAGCATCCCTTACTCTTCTCCACATGAAAAATTCCTTGGGACTGCGAGATAGTTTATTTTCATATGTGAGTCGGAGTGGAACTTTGTCTCTTTCGAGTTTCGACGCTATAGATTTGAAGTAGCTTTTTGTTGCGGGTTGTTGAAATTTACTTTACTTTTTCCATGAAATTGATCTTCGCTGGTAAACCTCTATTTCACTTTTCAGTGGCGAAGAGTTCATCCATGTTCAACGATCCAACTTTGGAAATACAAGAGCTTACTGCTTTAATAAAAAGTGACATTGATGCACTGAGCCTAGCTGTTTCTGAATTGCAAGCCCTTCAAAATTTTGAAGTGTCCGATCGTGATTTATCCAAAGACAGCATTGTCCACTCGACAACAATTTGTGATGATTTGAAAAGCAGACTTATGGGGACCACTAAGCAGTTTAAGGATGTCTTGACTGCGAGGACTGAGGTTGAGGCTCGTGGACTTTGGTGGTCTTAACAATATCTTCTGTTACTTAAGAAGTTCCTAAGCATTCTGTTTTCCCTGCAGAATCTGAAGGCTCATGAATCTAGGCGACAAATTTTTTCAGCAAACACATCACAAGAAAACCGTGTTACACAGCATTCAAGTATAGTTGCAGAACCGCCTCCATGGTCAAGCTCGTTGGGTCCATCCACGTAAGTTTGACATAACTTGTTTTGTGTAACTACAGCTTTTTTCTGGATTTCTCTTCTACCCGAAATATTAGTGTTTGCATTTGAAATTTATGCATGTCCTCCAGTCAGGCCTCCTGGCGTTCATCTGCAACTTAAAATACTCATTTCTTGTTAGAGATTATTATGTGACTCTTGGTTGGGCAAGTAATTTCCATTCATACTCAAATTGGTGCTTTTTCTGAGTCTAGTTCTCTTGTTTCATGTAAGGACATGGAGAATGCTAGTATCTTCTTGTAAGTTGTATTATGCTACTTCCACCTCCCACTAGGCTAAAAGTGTTCCGATTCTGGACTTTCAGTTCTTAATATGTGCTGTGGTTATATTCCAAAAGATTAGTGAAGGCTTGTTTGCGTTTGTGGAAGTATTAGTACTGTTTCGGTGACCATCTATTAATTGAACATGTGAAGTATCTCAACATTTCTTGATGTCTCTTTATTTGTTTCCTGTTATCAGCCTTTCTCTTTGTTTTTTCTGAACAGATTATCTTCAGGTGGAGTCTCAAATGGAAGCCAGCTGAGGTATGTTCTGGTACCCTGTTATTTCACTTTCTCCTGCAGTCTCTTATGCTTGAAGCTTTCATTGTGGATGCTTCACATATAGAATCCAAAATCTGGCCTTAAATCTTACTGAACAAAGCAGTGACTTGTATCCAGATATGAAACAAACTAGCATTACTTGCCTATGGTGAATGAACAGGGACACATGGAATTTCTATCAATCCTATGTTCATCATATCTTATTTTGTTTTGGATGTATAAGCTGTGAGTTCATATAAAGCGGTTGGCCTTTCAGCACGTGAAAAACATGTTGTTGCCCATTGTTTGGTTGGGGCTCATGACCTGTTTCTGAAGAATCTCAACCGACTTGTAAGTGCTGAAATCCAATCCCTTCGAGCATTTCTTGTTGAATTCTATGGGTTTTAACCTGTGAGAGTTGGTGTTATATTAGATGATACTGCTTTTTTTTTTTTTCCTACAGAGATATGGCATGTTAGCGTCTTATTAATTTACTGTCAAGTAGAAAGTTTAAGATGATCTAGCTTTCCTTTATCAACAATCGTGGTTCGTATCTCTTTTCTTAGCAAATGAGCCATGATCCCTCTTTTCTAGAGTTAGATTTGTGAACAAATGTATAGAAATTTCACAAATTTTAATTATTGTGTTTAAATAGCCATGTCTCAGTTTTTATAATCTAGTTTCTCTCTCGATCTTGATATACATATATATATATATATATATATATATATATATAGAGAGAGAGAGAGAGAGAGAGAGAGAGAGAGAGAGAGAGATATGACTTGAAACCAGACTATAATATCTCAGAACCATCAGGAACTATTAGAGCCATTCAATCAAACAATAAAGGATGGTCTGGTGGATGAGAGAGAAAAATGAGATACCTTTTAATCAAGATATATAAAAAATCCCTAAGATAGCCTCATCCACCCTCTTTCTCCTTCCCACATGCTTCATTCCCCTCTTTCCTTCTTTTCTCTCTCCTCCCTTCCACCAAATCTTGCATCGGCGAACTCATCTCCTCTCTCATGATCTTTCTCCCTCCATTTCTCACCAAGCAAATCAGAAGCTGTTGGAAGGATGGTGGCTCTCACCATAGAATTAGAAACTGTTTTTTTTTTTTCCAAATCTGCATCTACGGCTGATGATCGGCCCTGTTACCATTACCAGCCTCTATGCATCATTGCTGCTGCCTGCCTCCAGCCCTCTGGCCTGACTGTTGTTCCAGTCTGCTATAAGATCGATCCTTTCCCCACTTGGATCACCCTCAGGCCTCTGCCGACCCATTTAGCAGCTGCTTCTCCATCCCATTTCGTTCCCTGGCCATCTCGCTATCGATGACACTGCATGTGTTGGCCAATTATTAATGCTACTACCTCTGCATTGATGACTTTTCGCATCCTGCTATTGGCCTGTGCTTGGGTTATTGGGTGTACATAGTGAGGAGTGCTCTTTTTGGCCACATAAATGACTTGGTCTCTTCTTATCATCCTATGGTGTTTAATGCTCCTGGACAACCTGGCCTGCATGGTGTGATCTTGGGTGTTGTGGCCATGTGGGCCTTTTATGCTCTCTTTAATTTCTGGTGTGTTGCTGAACTTTCTTTCTCTCTTTTGCTGTTTTGTACTGGTTTTCATGGCTAACCATCATTGGCCATGACTTGGTAATGTTTTAATTATCCTTCAGCTCTTTCTATGGCGGACCAGCACAGAGAGAGAGAGAGAGGAATGAGTAGGAACCAAACTATTATGTCCCTACCAAACTATCCTTCTCTCTCTATCTCTGTAGTATTATGAAGTTCTCTTTGTGGTAATCTGTTGAATTTCCCTTTTATGTACGATGTTCATTCTATATTCATGAATATATATTCATATCAGAATTGCTTTTCCCTTGGCATGACAAAGTACTAGTTTCTTTGTTGGTCAGTTTGATTTGTTATAAATAAGCTTTGGTGTTGGGATCATGGGTTATGTAGTGTATCATTTAACAACAGCATGCGTGCTACACTATCATACTTTTTAAAGCTTTAGTAACTTTTGACATGTTTTTATGAACCATGTGCTCATTGTGCTACCAATGGTAATCTTTCTTTACGTTTTAAGCTAGTCTAGTGCTCCCAATAGCACTTGTAATTATTTCCTTTGTTCCTCTCTCCCTTCCTTCTCGCACACTCTTTTCTTCTTCAATTATGTTCACAATGAGTACTGAATGAGGAAAGGGGGAAAATGGCTGGTAGAAAGAATGAGAAAAGGGGAGGATAGCTCCAGCCAATTGTAGAACTAGCAAATGCATCTCTCTCAGATATATATGTATATATATAAGAATGAGTTAAACCAGTCTTTGGACTAGTTTTTCTAGGTCTTTTTACCTCCTATCACATGATTTTTTTTTTCTTTGGTTCGCGGGGCAACGGGTGGGGGCGGTGGGGTGGGGGAGGAGGTGTGCATGGATAGTTTGGACATTTCATGTATTTTGAAAACTATAAATATGTGTATGTGTGTGTGTGTGTCCATGGGAAAAAAATTTAGTTGAGCCCATGTAATGTGTACGTCGTTTAAAAATCATTATGAATAGCTAGCAGGTAGTGTTTTTTTTTTATTTATTTATTTTGTGCAAAAGGAAAATTAATGAAGTATTTGAACTTTGATGACATTAATCAAACATGTTAGTCTTTTTGGGATTTTGGCCAGTTATTTTTGGTATTTCCCTTTCCTTCTTTTTGTATTTTATTTCTGCTTTTTGGTATGTTATTTATTTATTTTTTGTATGGCTGAGAGAGCTTTGGACTCTAGTCATCTCTGTTTAAGGGACCAGTTTGTCCCGTGCTAGATATGCTTCTTGCAAACTTTCTTTGGTTGTGCTTAATACATTTTTATTGTGATTTTAGTGCATTTTTTATTGTATGCTCTTGTGAGTTTTGGGTGTCTGCCTTCATTGAGGAAGATTTCAGCTATTTTGATATATCATATAGATTTGTGTATTGTCCTTTACATGTTATCAGAGCGAAAAGATTTAGCCTTGGCTTTGATGAGTCCTTTCATCTTGAAGAGCTCGTGGTTGGACTTTGGTGCCCATGGAAGCTCTAGTTGATTGTTTGGCAGCTCCACATTCTTCATTTCTCAAGTGTGCTCTACCCATTCTCTTTTGTGTTTTTTTCTTTTTTAAAATAGAAGACAAGGATTGCTCTCTTCAACCTTTTATGAAACGTACTTCTACCAATTATGTGACACGAGCTTCCACTATGAAGCACCATATAGGGGTCTTTGAGGGTTTGTTGATGGTTCCGAAAATGAACTTAGACTGATCCTAACCAATAACACGGAACGAAAAGCAAAAGAATTTGCAAGGGAGGAAAAAAAAACAAAGCAGTTGAGAAATGTAACAAAAATGGAGGGAGTGGAGAATTATATCCTGGATTTTAAATAGTGTAAATACTTTTATGAGTTTGTAACCAAATATGTTTCAGGATGAGCTTGAGAATGTCTTAAAGAAATGCATATTGTGAAAGATGTGGCTCGTCAATGGGTGCAATTTAGCTTAAGTGGCATGACCGACATGATATTATGCTTAGAGAAAGGTAAATATGAGACAATAAGTTCTATAAATTTATTATGGCTTTTAGAACAAAAACTTCACTTCTTCATAGGTCAAGTCTTTTGACACTAAATGAACACTTGGCATACTCATTATGGAGGAAAATAGATTTTATATTGCAGGGAAAGAAGCGAGACTGTCTTGGCCAACCTGAAACATGAAAATCACATGAAATCCTATAGACCAAATCATTTTGAAAGAAATAGTGGGGAAATGAACAAGAAAATGATTTGTTTTGATTGTCATGAATTGGGTCATATGAAGCCAAAATGCCCAGAGTTGAACAATTTGACAAGAAGGTGGCCACCACGGGATGTTATTAGGAAAAATGAAGAGCCCAACTCATTTGGAGCATTGTCACTTCCTCAAGTAGTAGAAGCCATCAATGTAGCATTAATGGCCTTAGGAAAATGAAAGGCCTGGGAGACCTGGTCCCTATCTGAAGGCAAGAAAACCATAAGATGTATGTGGTTTTTTGAAGTCAAATTGGAAGTCTTAAAAGATTCAAAGCTATGATAGTTGTCAAACGATGTTCATAGGAATATGAAATAAATTATGAAGAAACCTTTTTCTCCTGATGTCCGCATGGCATCTGTTATAACTCTTATATCTGTTTCTTCCATTAAGAGATGGCCTATATACCACATGAATGTTAACATGCCTTTTAAATGGAAAATTAAATGAGGAAACATGGCTCCTCCTTCTGGTATGATATTCTCAAGGGAAAAGTTCTCTTAGAGCAGGCTTTTTATGGGTTGAGATTTGAGACAAGCTACAAAGGCTTGGCATGATAGATTAGGTAGTCATGATTGAACATGAGTTTAATGTTGTTATTTGATGCTACTCTATTTTTGTCACTTCCGATGATTATCATATCAACAACATAGAGAGGTAGAACTACAATACCATTGATTAGAAAGCAGAGAGGATATCTATTATCACAAATCAACTTTGCAGGTGATGTTGTAAATAGGTGTGAGATAACAGATGATGAGATTGTTTTCTACTTTTGTACAACTAAGAGAACCATTGGGACTCTCCAACCGTCTGGAAAACAGATCTAGCCATTGGAGACTCCCAACAACAGCTCAGCTCTATTTAAGTGAGCAGTTTGTCTCATGTTAGTTATGCTTCTTGGAAGCTTTCTTTGGTTGTGCTTAAGATGTTCTTGTGCCTTTAATGCACTTTTTATTTCATGCTCTTCAAATTGTTCGAGCTCTGGGTTGTTGTTTTCATTGAGGAAGATTTCAGCTATTTTAATTTTTAATTAATTGTATATCATTTTTTTAATCTTAAAAATGTGGTTGTTAGGATAAAATTATGATATATAGACAAACTTTTGTTGATCTTTCACCATTTGTCTCTGGAAATGGTCAAGATCAAGTTCATTTGGAAATATTGGATACCTTCAGAGTTCAGTTGTACTTGAATCACATATAACAAAAAATGATTAGCACTCAATTGTTCGATGATGCATTATCAATCTTAGGTACTCGAACCCGTTTGATGGTTAAGAAGTAATGTTCTTCTTCTAGCAATATCTTTAGACCTGGGAACCCACACGAGAAGGCTTATAACAACTTTCTTGCAGACGAAGATTGGGTTCGGATGTTGCACCATCACACAGTATGGAGGTGCAGATGTTACAACAGACCGTTCCACGTCAAGATAACTACATGCAAAGCAGGGAAGTCGCTCTACAGAATGTTGAATCCACAATCTCAGAACTTGGTAGTATCTTCACTCAGTTGGCAACTATGGTAGCACAACAGGGCGAATTGGCTATCAGGTTTTTTTTTCCACCCTTGTGCTATACAAATATAATTGTGAAGCGTACACTTTCGTGCACTATACAACTGATAATATTCACTCCAGAGCATAGCAGTCCATTGAACTTGAGCATTATTAGTCAATCTCGTTGTAGAGCCTGCTTCGGATAAATATGATCTTTTGAACTAGCCACTTATTGTATATGTGTTGGCCAATCACGGAGTTCTCAACGTGGAGTTTAGAATGAATGGTAGTGAGCATGACTTGACCCTTGGCTGAACTTCCTGACCCAGCACAAACCAAGTCCTTTCCAGAAGTAGCTTGCGTTTATAGTTCAAAATTGAACATATGATGGCAGAAACCAGCTTCTAATAACATATAAGTTGAATTCAAACAGGATCGATGATAACATGGAGGAGACGCTATCAAATGTGGAAGGCGCGAGGAGTGCACTATTAAGGCATTTGAACCGTGTGTCTTCCAATAGGTGGCTTATGATCAAGATATTTGCGGTTCTCATATTCTTTATGCTTTTGTTTGTATTTTTCGTACTGTGAACTAGAAGAGGAAAAAAATAAAGGAAAAAAGAAATCTCTCTGTCCATTGCTGTTTTCTCTTATTTGCATTGAATTCATTCTACGTATTCTGTTAACCTTTACTGGCGGTAATTTGAAATAAGATATTTTTCATCTACCTCTTAGTTTCATTCGGAGATCTCGGTACTGGGTCAGTCTCCATCGAGCCACTGCTTGGTTTCTGTTGCCACGGTCAACCAAGATGTCCCATCCAGTTCAGGCAAGATGGCACGATGTACTGGCGAAAGGGTGCTTAATCATGTCCTGCAAATGCCGACGGGTCTTATTTATTTTTGTTGGCAGGCTTTTTTTTAGCAGCCCCAAGTTGTGCCAATAGATTTTTACTCGGTATTGCGCTCTTGACCTTTTCAACTTGAAAGGTCTTCGACCAATTCGGCGTAGCACAACGTCTCAATCGTGTTTGAGGACTGGTAATGACAACGACACGGGGATCAAATGAGACGAAGGATGGGAGAGGATTTCTCGAGTATCTCCTTTGAAAGAAAAAGAAGATCGAGATGGGTAAATGGTGGAGCACGTCATCTCAGTCTGATCTCCCATATTATGAATTCCACTTGGTGGGGACACGGGAATTTCTTATTTGTGATCTCGAATCCGGCTTCCATACAAAGCTTTAAGGCCATAGACCAATGAGCGCTGCCGGGAGTTCGCCTATCCTAGACGGACAGGGCATCATAAAATTCCATCTCTTCCGCTTATAAGCATATTGTGAACGCAATCAATAGGTCGACTGGGCAAGCGCTTGTGTTCTCAAACTGCAGAAGTGATTGTAAGTTTCAGCTTAATTTAAGATGTTAAATGTGAAACTGAGGCGAGCTGAGCTGGGAGCAAATGTCTTCCGCATGGCAACAAGAACCCGTGCGAAACTCTTGCATTTTGTTGCTTGGCTAGTCGGGTAATATGAAGCTGATACCGCCCTGGAGGACCTATGCATGAAAAACCCTTACGCCTGAGGACTTGGTTGTTACAGTGGGTGGCCGTTGCAAAATGCCTACCACTTAGGTCAGGCACAAAGGCCACGCCGCTCAAAATAGTCTAGCATTTAAGAATATGATATTGAGGGCGATTTGATAGGAACCAGATATTAAATCAATTTTTTCTGAATTTAAATATATTTATTTAATCATTAAATGACTTGTAAAATCAAAATTTTGGTAGTAAAAAAAACACATTTTTCACAAATGTATTCTTTCTATTAAATTAATATTCATAAACATGTTAGTTTGTTAGAGTGCTAGGGATACGGTTCCCCAGGACCTTTTATTAAGGAAAGAATGATAGGATACAAATCAATAACATGGTAGTCTGTTCATATTTGTCTAAAATATCTTTCAACTTGATTTTGAGTGGTATGGTTTTTTTGTCCATAACTTAATTGGTCAAAACCAAACATCTTAAAATTGACTAACAAAATACTTTTTGTGCAATTTAACCTTATAAGTATGATCTTTAAGAGTGGTTTGGTGGAAAAGATATTAAGTGAATCATTTTCAGTTTAAATGTGATTTCTATAATAAAAAATATTTAACGGCTGTTGTAACTTTAGAATTTTGGTAGTAGGAAAATTGATTTTTTTTCATAAAAACAACTTGAATTAAGGCAGGATCTATATTAGCATTCACAAACAATATATGATGTTCGTATTTTGCATAAAGTACATTTAAGCAAAAGGTTAAGGGTCTAATTTTGGTGGCTACCTCAGTGGTGTGCGTCTCTCTCTCTCTCTCTCTCTCTCCACACACACACACACACACACACACATATATATATATATATATATATATATATATATATATATATATATATATATATATATATATATATATATATATATAACTTGAACTAAAACATGGTTTATATTAAATTAACGTTTATAAACACATTAAGATGTTCACATTTTATTTAAAATATTTTTTTATTACAAATCTAAGAGGTCTAGTTTTTTGTCTCTTACCTAAGTGGTCTCATGTGAATGTAATAAACATTATGTTCGATGCAATGTTGTGAGTGCATTTTTTTTTCTTTTTTTTTTTTGGCTAACTTTCTCCTCGCTAATTTAAGTGAACCTCAGGAGCTGCTAGAGTTGACTTACCCATCTTGCCTGTTGAGGGCGCAGCGGAAAAGTGTAATTAGTTCTTTGAAATGCGGGCCTCTAAGACCACACCATCTGTCCACCAGTGGCTGTAGCCATGTGAGCAGTGGAAGAAAGTGGTAAAAAAATGGAAACGTTTGGAACCCACACCACTTGGTGAGTGAATTATTGTGTCATAAAACCTTTTGATCCAAATTCCGTCAAGATTTTCAGCTTTCCGAGTCGTTAATCCACTTGGCTCGATACTGGATTACGTACGGTGGAGCATACAATTGCGGAAGGGCCATTCCCCCGCCCCTGTTCTTCCGGCCGGCGCCTGTCCCCTGTCCCTTCTGTTCCTGTTTTCCTCTTTTCTTTTTTCTTGCTTTCGTTTTCAATATGCTGTAGTGACTGAGTGAAAGTAAAACCACCAATACCTATGCAGCATCGCGTACGTTTCATATGGAGAAGGAAATGATAATGCAATTTCTGGAAAAGATGACGCGAGGATTCTTGGTTTACTTTGACGGTAAACCGATCGATGATGGCTTCCCTTCCTACCGTCTTTCTTTCTGACAAAGATACGTCGATATTCCATCTCAAATGATTATGACATAGTTAGAACCTCCAAGGATGTTTATAAATCTATAAAAGTGAATGTGTCGTACTCAGCAGCAAGGGAAAGCTCGAGCAACAAATGGCAGCAGCGTTAGGATACCGTCTTCGACTCGAAACCAATTGCATTCCTCTGTAAACGTAACGTGATGTGCTACTGGGAATCATCCAAAGCATTCATGGCTTAACAATCTAAGGATCCTACGTCAGATCACTTAGATCCATTGGACTATTCTGTAAATCTGTTGAGCCATCAACATCGTTGCGATGGTGCAAGTGATAAAGCTTGAACGCGACCTTAAAATTGATTCACTGCAAGCCTAACAATTTGGTGTATGCTATTTCCCAAGTGGTATAAGTAAAATATTCTTGTTTTAAGTTGTTGACAAGTGTAGATGTGCTTCATCGAGTATATGTATATGATATATGCCTGTTGGGTTGCATAAGGGTTTAATTCATTTGACGGAGGTGATTGGCCTTGAGCGCCAAAAGACCTGAATCATAATCTGGTAGCCTCTCCTTCAACACGGCAACACAAGAACAGTACCCACTTGAACTACTCCAGAAATGGAAACAGATGGAACCCAGTGAGGCAACGGCAGACCGAAATGAGCATTTTAGTCGCCCATGGTTGTGGGCGAGGAGCGGTTCGGTTGTCCTCTGCAAGAATTTACAATTTTTTTTTTTTTTTTGGTTGGCCTATATCAAATTGAAGTATATATATTTTTATACTTAATCCTGTGATCAGCAAATCTCATTATTGTTTGGGACCAATTTTAAACACTTGTATCTGTTGTCATTTTTCAGATCTCCTCTTTTACCTGTCTTTTCTTTTGATCATTATGCTTATTTATCATATAATTTTTTATGGTGGGGTTTGAGATTGATCGCGTAGCTATTTTTCAAAGCTGACGCTTGTCGAGTAAGTTCCTCCGACAGGTCTTCAACACTGCTGTCCACCCTCGTGCTAGCTGGACAATAGAAGAGAGATTAGGGGAACAGAAGCAGCGCCCGCCCTCACCTTCATGCATTCATAAAGCCAAGCCAAGCATGTGTAAGCGCAACATGACCATTCTCTAACCCCTGATAACTTTTGAAGAGTTGAAAGGCAAGCAAGGGAGAGAAATGATTTTGATTAAACACAGAAGAAAGTGAGATGGGTGCTTTGCCACGTCCAGTTTTTGACATGAAACAAACACCCACCCTGTCGCTTCACAATTGTGAGGCATCACGAGGAAAACCAATCCCAATCGCTTCCTTGAGCGAGGAGAGACTGCTGTCTTAATTCAGAAGAAATAGTTTTTTAGCTTCTGAACTGCTTGCAAGTTTGAACTGAACTTGTAGACAATTGAGGAGTGGCATCATATTCATATAGAGAATGGAGACTTTGTAAACTTGCCCACGGTGAAGAAGTATTTTTTAAGCAGTGATACGTAGTAGTAAAGACGCAATAGAAAGGAAGTTGAAACAAAAGGACTAGTAGAATATGAGGCCGAAGAGATCATTCGAGAATGAGAGGTTTCACTTTTGATGTTGACCTTGGAAATGCAAATTAAGGCGAGGGAAGGGCAGAGACTGACATGCACCGATGGATGCGCAGCAAAGCCCCTTTCAGATAGCCACTTAAAATATATATTACGGGTGAAACTTGATTAGGACATTCGCTTCATAGATCAACCTTCTTCCTAAACTAAACTCCATAAGAAAATAACTAACTAGATTTGCACTATTGCGGTGTCGTGAGTCCTGGTGGCGCCTCAAAGAGCAATGGTGGATATTATGAGAAACTTTTTCTCTTAAAAGTTTTTGAAAAGATAAAATTTTGCTTCTTCAACAATCATAGTTTGCCCCTGAAAAAGAAAAATTGGAAAACACAGTTGCACTCTATGAAAAAGAGTTTTCAGAAAATTTATTTGGTTGTATGTTTTATCTTCTTAAAAAAAAAAAAAAAAAAAAACCAGGAACTTTGTTGGTTTATTTATGTTACGACCTTTCATGGGGAGAGGCTACGACGAGGCGCCCGATACCACGAATTATTGCAGCCATGGCGTGACGTTGAATTGAGTTAAAGAGGCATGAGCGCGATCGCTTTGCCATCGATCTTCAACGACAACTTTTGCCTCGCTTTCCATTTTAATAATTAATCGGTCCTGCTCACGCTGAGGGGCGTAGGTTGTAGGCTTTTTTTTTTTTCAGGAAGAAAGAAAGAAAGAATGCGGTCAAAGTTTCAGGCGGTCGAGGCCCGCCCATTTTTTCCAGGCCGTCCGCAGCGGCTACGATCTCGAAAAAGCCTTGTTAAACACGACGCCAGCACATGGACGGATTTGCCGCGGGGTAGCCAAGTTGGACGATCGTTGACTATATCTTCCAAAACCCCGCGCAGAGCTGACTGTACGGTACATGCACGGCCATGGCAAATCTCTAGGGAACTTCATGAAAATCAGATCCTATTTTGTTTTCTAGCATACTGTAGTGTACAGATATAGATATACACATATGTGTTCCGCCTCCATACATATTTCTTATGCTTGCGTTTTGGAACACCCAGCTTTCAGGTTTTGTAGATTGGATGGGGTTCACGTTATAAAAATGCTTTCAGATTTTCATGTGGATAGAAGAATATAAAAAAGTGGCACGCGAAAGCCGCGACGGTCGAAGATGTGAGAACCGCAGACTAGGAAAAGACGAGCATTTACAACATTGCAGATGGGAATTAGGGAGTCCAGCCGCATTAAATGGTACCTGCGCTTGGGTGCTATACTAGGAGGGAAAATGGCCGGCTTCTGGGAGAGCCGGAGTTTCTATCTTTAGACCATCACGAAGTTAGTGATGCATGAAATTCCCTAAAATGAACTATTACTAGTAATATGCCAATTGAAAAGGTACCTTATTATCTTGATTATATAACAAATAAAGTGAGGTGGATAACCGTCTTTTTGCTATTAATAAATTCAAATCGTCTGATAGTTGCATGATGGTGCTTTCGTATATGATAACACAGACGAAATTGAGTGGTTGCTGTGGCAAAAATCAGTGCCGCACAATAGACAATGTCCGCATATAAGCGGGGAAAAGGGTTGGGTCTGAAGCGACGCATGAAGAATCGGACGAACAAAGCATCCGCCGTTCAAAGGTAACTGCGCAACGGATCCGTCCTCACATTGTGGAAAATGACCAACATAAGACCCTTGCCTTTTCCATGCATACCATACCACCAAAAAGTTGTAATTTGTTTATGCCACCCCAAAGATCAGGAGAGTGTCACATAAGATATTAATGAAGCGAAGATTGCCAAAAGAAGAGCAGTCCAACCTGCCAATGGTGTCAAATATTCTGCAAGTGAAGTGACCAACCGAAATGAAGAGTTTTCACACAACTGTGAAATATTATTGGAGGGCTGCATTAATATCTTATTACGATGCACCTGGATATCTCCTATAACGTTAATCTTGTTAAATTAACAATTCATGCAACATTCTGTAGTGATTCATTACCCTCCTATCGAGGAGATTTGACATGATATTTATGGCATTAGTGGTTCTGGGGTTCTAAGTATGTGACACTCTCCTGATCTTGGGCACAATGTCCTTTAAGCCAACGCTCGAGTACCGGGTTTTGTATAATTTCTTGGCTGGAGTCAATGTTATCTGACGGATAACATTTATGGACAAAGGTTAGGTCTATCTACGTAGACCATGCTGAAGAGAGTCGAGTGAGCATGAGTGTGAAACTCTTAAAACTCATTGAACATGGAGTCCAATTGCTGCTAAAACAGACGCCTGCGCTGACATATTCATCAGTTAACCACCGTGAAACCATATCAGGAGGGACAAAGCAAACTTTGTTTTGATTGTTAGTCCTAGAGAAGCAATGACGAGGAGGAGAATTTATTAAGAAATGAAAAAAAGGAAAAGGTAAGTTAAGTAGGCAGAGAAGAGAAGATGGAGGGGAAAGAAAAAGCTGGCAATATTTAAAGTTAGAATTAGGCATTGGGAGCAAGAAGATTATCTTTCCGCAGCCCCTACCTACAAATTAATCGCGTACGACGTACTACTGTGGGACCTCACCCATGGACATGCCTTTCCTTCCCCCATACCCAACTACTGAACTGAAGTGCTCGTCCCACGCCAAAACGAAAAAAATACGGCAGAACACGGAGAAACAAATGAGAAAGCGTCACCGAATTATTTTAAAAGCTAGAGAGTAGGCGAGAAAGGCGGTCGTCTTCCTCGTTTTTTTATTTATAAAACGAGGAGAGGAAGGGGACGGGAGGGAAAGCAAGTCAGAACAGAGCGAGAAAGAGGTTGGGAGAGAAGGATCATCGATTGGCGATTGGTTTCTCTTTTATGAACAGTAACGAGCTCAAGCTCTCTTTCTCTCCAGCGACAGTAACGAGCTCAACCTCTCTTTCTCTCCAGCGACAAGTCGGCGCGGGTCAGAGAGAGAGAGGCAGCCAGCACAGCAGGTGTTCGAGTGCAGCGAGCGAGCAGTACGGGCTAGAAGGCGAGGACATCGGGGAGGATCTCCAGTGATAGATACTGTGGAGGGCGAGAGCGGCGGTCGTTGCGGCGCGCATTTACTGCGGCCCTGCTAGCCACGCGCTCAGAATTTGGGCAGAGAGAAAAAGAAGGCCCCAAGTCGAGGTCCGGCAATAAATCGGTGCATTCAAAGTCCTTCTTTTTCCCATTCTCTTTCTTATAACACCTGGTCGTCTGGTATCGAGTTATAAACGACCAAGCGACATCCCTTCGTGCATCCTCTCGCTTACCTCTCGTGGTCACACTTGTTCTCATCTTCCAAATACGTTACGAAGGCTTCGTAGATCGCGACAGAGAGGCAGGTTTCCTTTTTATCCTGTTTGGCTTTCGAAGAAGAGACCGTGAGTTCGACGGAGGTTTCGGTTTCGTTTTCCTTCTTTGATTCTCTGAAAATGGGGCGGCCCTCTTTTGTCTCATTGAGCATTTTGTTTTGACCGTTCGCACCATTTCCGTTTTCTTTTCGCTCTTGTGCTCATGCTGTTGCATTTAACAGATCAGGAAGTGAGCGAGAGAGAGGAACGCCGACAGACAGATGGTGCCGCAGAAGCAGGGGGAGGAGGCGATCGTGCCACAATGCAACGAGACGGAGCGCGATGGGAAGGAGGAAGGAGACGCAGAGGAGAACTCCGGGATTAACGTCAAGAGACTCCTCTGGCACGGTGGTTCTGTCTATGATGCTTGGTTCAGTTGCGCCTCCAACCAGGTAAACGACCTAAAAAACGAGGTAGAGGAGGATCACCTCTCGCGCTCTCTCGCTCTCGCTCCCCCAACCCGTTTTTCCCCACTTACCGGTTATGTTGTTTATCTATTTCTTTATCTGTTCATTTTGGTGGCTGGGTACAGGTAGCTCAAGTATTGCTGACGCTGCCATATTCCTTCTCTCAATTGGGGATGCTCTCTGGGATCATCCTGCAGATCTTCTACGGCCTGCTTGGGAGTTGGACGGCTTACCTTATCAGTGTTCTGTATGTGGAGTATCGAACCAGGAAGGAGAAGGAGGAGAACGCTGACTTTAAGAACCATGTCATTCAGGCAACTATCAGCAAAACCTTTTGGCGTTTTGATTACAATAAATGGTGGCTTTCCTCTTCTTTTCATGGCTGGTTAACTTGTAATCTAATTTTCTGCTTTTTTTTTTTGTTTTCATCGGTTTTGTTGAGATCAGTGGTTCGAAGTTCTCGATGGGTTGCTCGGTAGCAAGTGGAAAGCCATTGGACTCGCTTTCAACTGCACCTTTTTGCTCTTTGGAGCAGTGATTCAACTGATTGCATGCGCCAGGTGAAATGAAACTCTCTCTCTCTCTCTCTCTCCCCTCCTGAAACAATATTACTCACCCTTTAATTTTTTCATTGATGGGCAGTAATATTTACTACATCAATGACCGGCTGGATAAGAGGACCTGGACGTACATTTTCGGCGCATGCTGCGCTACGACTGTTTTCATCCCTTCGTTTCACAATTACCGAATTTGGTCATTTTTGGGGCTCGGAATGACCACCTACACTGCTTGGTATTTAACAGCCGCCGCCCTTGTCCACGGCCAGGTAAAAAATTTTCCATCCGAAGAAAATATTTTAAGAAATGTATTTCTGATTTATGAAATGCCCGACTGATCGTAGCTCTAGGGGTAGCTTGAAGGGAAGCTCTCTCTCATTCTCTTTATTTGTTCCGGCAGATTGAAGGAGTTCAGCATACGGGTCCCACCAAACTGGTTCTGTATTTCACCGGCGCCACCAATATATTGTACACTTTCGGCGGCCACGCCGTCACAGTGTGAGTTTTCGTTCCTTTTGGCTCTTGGAGTGCTCTTTTATAATCATATATACGTATAGGGCAAGCTCTTCTGTACTGGCGTATTGTTTCCTCCACCTTTCTCAAGACGGCATCCGGCAGTGCATTATTGGGGACTGGATGCTCTTCATCTTTCTGGTCACGTGTCAAAGTCCCAGTCAATCCTATGAGCCATAAATTGAATTTCCGCAAGATAGTGTTCTTTTGCTTCACCCTCCACACTCTGCTTCTTGGCGTAATGGACAACACGCTTCTTGAAGGTTTTTTTGCCTGCGCCGGGCATCTTCCGAATGTGTAATCCTGAGGGGCTTTCATCTATCTCGGCACTGCCACATTTACTGTTTTTGCCTTCTTCATCATATTTATTCTTATTGTGGATTATAAGATTTCCATGGAGACGTTACAGAGAGAGAGCGATGATCGACGTAGACGAAATTACGTATTAGCTTAATTTGCAGTTTTCCTTATATCTGTAACCGTCATTCGAAGGATGGAAATAACGTGTTGATTCTGACGTTGTATGTGGGGGTCGAATAGTGAGATCATGCACGCGATGTGGAAGCCTCAGAAATTCAAGTACATCTATCTCCTGGCCACACTGTACGTGTTCACCTTGACGCTGCCATCAGCTGCGGCCATGTACTGGGCCTTCGGCGACCTCCTCCTTAACCACTCCAACGCTTTCTCCCTCCTCCCCAAGTCTGGCTGGAGAGACTCTGCCGTTATCCTCATGCTCATTCACCAAGTTGGTACCATTTGCTCTCTCTCTGTTTTTTTCCCTTCTCTGTTCCTGTCTGCCGTGAACGCTTATTTTGGTTGCTGCATGTGCTTTGGCAGTTCATCACCTTCGGCTTTGCGTCCACTCCTCTTTACTTCGTGTGGGAGAAGGTGATCGGGGTGCACGACACCAAGAGCATATGCCTGAGGGCGGTGGCGCGGCTGCCGGTGGTCATACCCATCTGGTTCCTGGCCATCATCTTCCCCTTCTTCGGTCCCATCAACTCGGCCGTCGGTGCCCTGCTGGTCAGCTTCACCGTCTACATCATTCCCGCCGCGGCCCACATGTTGACCTACAAGAGCGCTGCTGCTAGACAGGTAAACGTCCTAGTATCTTTCGCTGACCAACTGGCACGGGCATCGCTAAATCCACACCCAAACTTCCATGGCACCAGTTGCATTTAAGTGACATGGATGATCTGTTTGGCGTTAAAACTTTAAAAGGACATAGAGACTCTGTGTCTGAATATATTGTGTGGGTGTGAGAGAAAATTAGACCTCAACCAATCTTTCTTTCTTCTTCCATTTAAACCGAAAGAAAAGATATCACTAGGAAGTTGTAGTATTTTGTTCGCTTGAACTTTCGTCGTCCATCTAGATCTAGTTGGTCTATATTTATTATTTATATAGCTAGAGAAACGTAAATGGTGAAATAAATTAGTAGTAGTTTGATATATACTTCTCTTATACTTGGCTCTGTTGAAAATCTCTGGTTGCTGCGATGAAATTAATTATGCACTTCTACTTCATATAGTTGCGCTTTTTTAGGAAGGGGGCGGCATTCGTCAGTTTTGTTTCTAGCAAGGCATCAATGTCATTTCGAGTATTTGACCCTGGACCCCCTGCAGTATGAAAGGAAGATGATATGCTGGGAATTGCGGTGCACGGTAGGGGTTGGAAGGAGATGGAAGTTTTGTATATTACCACCTCCTCGTGTACGCAACTAGCGTGCGCGTACATCGGAATGGACCTTACTATCAAAGGGTGGACACACATTTAAGATGTGGATTGTCCTCCACCTCAAACCGAGTCTCGTTTTTCATTTCTGAATGTTTTATATGCTTTATCAGGATGCAGCAGAGAAGCCACCGTTCTTCCTTCCAAGCTGGACAGCGATGTACGTGGTGAACGCGTTGGTGGTTGTGTGGGTACTGATCGTGGGGTTTGGGTTCGGTGGATGGGCCAGCATGAGCAACTTCGTCAAGCAGGTCGACAACTTCGGTCTCTTCGCCAAGTGCTACCAATGTGCCCCCAAGAACCCACCTCCTGCTGCCGCTGCGCCTGCCCCTGCCCGCACTTAAGGGCCAGCGGCTGCTCGCTCAATTCACAAACATCTCCTTTCCCCTCTCTCTCTCTCTCTTTGATCTTCCTCTAAACTCCAAACCAATGTAAGCCAAAGAAAAAAAAAAGCATGGACTCCCCATCTGTGGATCCAAACGGTAGCGCCTTATTTACTTAGTAAATAGCTTCATCTTCTTAATCATTATGGATGCTAGTCGAATGGTGTTGGCGTGTGCTGCTCGCTCTCTCTCTCTCTCTCTCTCTCTCTCTCTCTGCCTCGTCCCCTCCATAGTTACGTCTCGTCTTCTGTTGAACTAAGGGAAAATGATACCCTGCGAAGGGATGGAGAGTAGCTTTTGCCTCTCCGTCGTCGACTTTTGAAGAGTAGGGGAAGGTCCATCTGTCTTCGTTGGAGTGCAAATCATAATTAGAGGCACTGCCTTGGGGCCTTCGGCTTTGGTGCTTCACGCGCTTCTCTTCTCTGCACATAACCAGACCAATGATCTGATATCGGGTAAAGGGCCAAGAAATGTGGCTTTTGGTGGTGGGGGGAAGGAGGATCTTGGAAGGCTCCTCCTTTTTGTTACTTGATTTTGAAGGTTGAGACTCTGATTAATTAGTACGTGGTACTGGTATAAGTATATGCTTTATGTTGATATTTGCGCCAGTGCATGGGACGGAGGGGGGTGCCGTGCCACAAAATATTTAAGTGGGGGTGGTGGGTGGACCATGCTTTTATGCATCATCATCAAGCCTAATAATAATGAAGGGCTTAGGCGTCGGGGTAGCTTTTCCTATTTCAGGTAGGAAGTAGGCCAAAAAGGAGAAAATAAAGTGGATTTCTATGCGTATGCGTTATCAAGGGCCGTCGGTAAAGGGAGAGGTGTTTGTGCTCCTTTTGTTTATTCCAAGTTGGCATCCTTCTTCTCTCAGTGGGTTCGTGCGAATCCCCCCATTAAAAAGGGGAAATATGGCTCCATCTGTCTTTTCTAGTCCGTGCGAGAATCCGCTTTTAATTAATTGTAGGTTTGGTGGAGCAACAGCAGCCGCCGGGCCTGGGCGCCGACTCCTTTTGAGTCTTCAACTTATTAGTCTTGTATTTTATTATGTATGGGCAATGGGCAAGAAGAAAGGAACTTTTATATGCACTGTTATAAAGAACAATATACGTGGGATCAATCCAAATACGCTAGTCAGCCGTCCTGGACCAATATTCTGCGTCGGCTGTTAGTATAGGGCCGACTCTCTCGATACTTGATATATAGTATTCTTTCTGGGTGTGGGGGGATGTTTGTTTTTTGGACCGCATGTGTTCTTAGGTGCCTAGTTGAACATTGTGGGCGTCCGATCAAAGTTGACGTTGCCAATGAGCTAGCTAGGTCAACCCGCTATTCCCTCCAACAATGAAAAATGGGTGGATTTACGATATCACGACTCGTCAAATCGCAGTAGGTCCACTCATTTGCAAAATCCGTTGTTCCAACAGCTAGTAAAATTTCCTGTCATATATCAGCAAAAAGGTAAGTAGGCAGATGCGCCAAAAGGAACCGGTCAATCACCTTTCCATTGGCATTTAGTTTCCAATAGTAAGCAAGCCTAAACCAAATTTGGCCATCGCATCGTGAGAATCTTAAAAAAGAAGAGATGAAAGATAAATGGGAGCCTTTATTGTAAGTACAACCATGGATGGCTTGGCGTATTTATTTACTTTATTAATCAAGTCCTCGCAGAACAGAACCCAACAAGATAGCAAACTGCAAAGTTGTTTGCTTTGTGGTTACTACTTAAGTAGTGGTACCAATACCATGTGTTGTTCTCCGGACCACTTGAATCCGATATTGACGAGACGGGAGGTGCAGTTTCTTTTCTAGATAAATAACTGCTTCAGGTTGGGTTGAATGTGATATTCGATGTCCTTCCTCTTTCTCCAGCGCTACGGTATGCCATTCCTTTCTTCTTCCTACTGCTTAACACTTTTCCCTTCCTCAGTCCCATCTGCCATTAAGAATTTGTGCAAATATCTTCCCTTGAGTATCAGCATATAACTTTTTGCACTGCCTTAAATAGAGTCGATTAATCTGCATGGTTGTGATAAAAATGCGTACAAGGTGTTTTTTGTAGGAACGTTATATTTCAAAATTCTTATTTTTAAAACACATTGTACGATAACAATTTGTGATCTGTTTATGGATGGAAATCATTCTTAGATAGAAGAGCAAATTAATTGTGGACACGATCACATCATTATATTCTCTGAAACAAAAGCACAGTGTTCTGCTTGAGAAACACCCTCGTACGGCTATGGAGAGTCCTGCACGAAGTTGTCTGACTTCCATGTAATGGTCCAACACCTGCTGTAAGAGATATAAGGACAGTAGTGTTAACTAATCTTCTTCACCCTCCTGGTCGTCATCAGAATCATGATCCACTGATCCGTTACTATTCTTATGACTGCGACACTGATCGATGCTTGTCTATCTCAAAAGATGGAAAGTAATCGGAGCTTACATATATATACTCGCTATCATGTTCATAGCCTAACATTGCTTTTGAAAGATACATAAAAGTTGGCGACGCACCTCCTTATCCCTTCCTGCACTTTGGAAAAGGAAAGAGCAACTCTGATGCTCTCCGCAACTTAAGTTTGAGGTTCAGGTTGAATTGAATTATGAATCTAACAGTCGGCCCAGCAAAGTATGTGCTGTTCACGAGGACTTCCCCCTTACTCTTCTTCAGAATTGGGGCCACTGTGTCACACTGTACCGGAGGACGCGACGAGCGAGTAAGCATCTGCATATTGAAAGGAAAGGAAAGGAACATCCACTTCCAGTAGCTGGCATGGCAAGTCTCGCCCCCACATCCCACGTGCCTCAAACTTTCCAGTCCCAATCCCATACTTAAGAACAATACCCCCTCTTCTTTTTTATTTTTTATTTTTTGCTTTTTTCTGGTGAACTAATCCTTAATCCATCCATCCAGAATATGTTTTTCATTTTAGTTAAGTGGATTTGGAAATGAAATATTTTGTAAAAGACCGACGCGTAATTTTCCAGTTTAGATTTTTCCTTTTTAATAGGAAGGGCTAATAATAAAGTTGCCTCTATGAGCTTTCTGGTGATTGAATTGGGGGATCGGCCGCATTAACTTGTATTTTATGCCATACCCACTACGACCATGCTTCCAGTATTTCGTTCCGATTATTTGGGCTTTTTCTTTGGGGACCAATTTAGTCGTGAATCTTAAAACTTGGGATAGTGTTAGCCCCAATTGTCGCTTTTTCAAAAAATTTCTGTTTCAGTTTAAACTTATATATGGGTCCAATTAATTCACATCTCCTTAGATCTCGTCAATAAATTAAGCAGTCCTCGCCCCAACATGTTGACATATTTAAATATCATTTTAAATCAATCGGCACTACTTGAGATCTATAGACTTCAAAATCATCGCTTTTCGTTTTTCTTTTAGCCGGACTTTTGTTGTGATTGCAAGACAAAAACAAAAGAAGGAGGGAGAGAGAAGCATGCCGTGTCAAATTCATGGACACTTTAGAGGTAAGCAAATGCTTGTTGTCCTTTTTCTTTTGCTATTGCCTTGATTTTGAACTTTTTTTTTTGTTTGGTTGAATATCAAAACAAGTGAAACAAAGAGATGCAAGAAATCTCATTTGGATTTGTTCTTGCCCATTGATGAGAAAAGACTGCGTGCGTGTATAGTTGATGGGACGAGTTGGGTTAAAGACATTGAATTCAAAACGAAGTTAAAATGTTCAAAGACTCCTTTAGATTTAGCAATAAGGTAGTAACCCTGGCGTGGCGTGCCATAAGGTCGCCCGCAGCATCAACTCAAGGAGAAAGGAAAGGCGCGGACGGAGGCGCACTGTTTGAATCGTTGACGTTAGGGTTGGGTGGCCAATTCGACGTCTAGTTGGCGCCGGAGCCCGAAGGCGGGAAAAAACTGGGCCCCATCTTCAACACCACACAGCCCATAGGTCCTCCCATTAACTTTCCCGCCAACACACTCCGTTTTCGCGCCTCCTCTCTCTCTCTTTTTCCTCCCCCTATTCATCTGCCTCCGCGCTGCTTCTTCTTACGGCTCCGCCTCCTCTGCGGGTTAATGCTCACAGCAGTCCCACAGATCCCTTCATTTTCTCTCTCAGGTATACTTTCTTCCCTCCTCTGGCGCTTTCTGTTTGGGCAGCTTCTGCTGGGGTAATTTCTTTGCCTTCTCCTTCCTCCCATTTTTGTTGCTGAATGCATGAATACGTGTGGGTTTGTGCGTTCCCACTCTCTCTGATGGGATTGACATTATTCATATTAATTATTTGGTTTGGGCATCCATCCCTGGTGCTTCGTAAGGCTTTTATTTGGCTTGCCGGTTGAGCTTTTTTCGTTTGTTCCGAAGCCTTTTCTGTTTTTGCTTTTGTCTTCTTTATCTTTCTTCGTTCAGGTTTAGGTGTTTAGATGGAAATGGACTTGCCTACTGATGTCTGTCGATTTGCTATTTTCTTCTTCTCATCATCGTTGGCTAGATCTCGACCCTGAATATTTTCTCTGGTCGCCATCTTGGTTTCGTCTCGGAAACGGTCACTAGGTTGTGCGGTCTCGATTTTACTTTTCTAATGGTATTTCTCCCATTATGAAACTTGGTGCGAGCAACTGAGACCTGGTAATTATTTATAATCTCCATATCACGATTGAAAAGTCATATGGTTAACAAGATTGGTTGCCAGAAGGGTATGATAAGCGATGTCAAATCCTCTTCCATCACATGCAGTCTGCTTGTGCTGGAGCTCAAGATTGACCTAATAGTTACCTTTTCTACATGGCAGACAATCACAGTTACGCTTATGTATTGTCAGATTAATCTCATCACTGGGATCTTCGTGAACCAATTTTTACCACGGCCCATCTAGTAGGAAAAACATTTGGTGTAAGGAAAGTAAAAAGTTGTACGCAAAAAGCTAAAGAAATGACAGGAAAAATTTAATGTCAACATGAAGAGAATGGAAACGGTTTACCTGTCTCTTGAGATTATGCTTCAATTCTCCTTTGGGTGTTATAAGATTCTTGATCTGCGCCATTTTTTTGCTGAAGCTTGATTCTGAAAATATGCATATTTGAAAAGGAAAATAGAGAGTTTGTGGAGCTAAAGCTGAAAATATTGACAAGTTAAGACTGCTAAGGAGGGCTTTCAGAAGCTGTCATTTTCATCTTTTTGGTACTAAATTGAGATATTTGTAGGCCAATAATGTGGGGCAGGACCATGGTGCAATTTGTGATGGCTATACACCTGTACCTCAACCCCAACTTCCATATTCTACCTCTTTTTCCAGAATATTTTTCCTGCTTTGAGTATGTGAATGGCTAGTCCTGAAACATCGCTTTTTTGCACAACAGTCTATGTGTGTGTGTATAGGTGTCCATCTACTGGCAACACTACCTAGGTACATGCAATCAGTAAATGGTTTGTGAACTTGTGATCTATGGATTTGCTGACCTACTTTAAAAGTATACGTGCTAGGGGTGGATCACTGGATATACTGAGACACATAACAAATGTTTCTGTTTGACAAGATTGTCTTTAAGGGCCAACCAACTGGATAGAGGTGCTCTCAAATAGAGACTTAGTATGATGAATTTGATTGTCTTAATCTACTAAAGGAAGAATTGATCTGATAAATGGTATCTGGGGCCTCTTCAAAACAACCATTCACTTCTTAAGTGGATTGTAAGAAGTGAACATTTTGGCAGGAGCCTCAAAATCAAATTCTGAAGAAAATATTTTAAGTGTGGTAATGACCATGGAAGATGAGTGCACATGTGTGCACAAACACTCACTATAGTTGTTGCTTACATCAATTGGATATGTCTGCATAAAGGTGATATAAAAAAACCTAATAATGTCTCATAAGCAAATAACCACTTTTTAACTGCAAAAACTATTTGGCATAACCAATGCGCTGTTTTGTAAATTGTCCTGAACAAGTGGCCTGATGATGAAAGCAACTCCTAGATACTGTTCTCTGGGTGGTATCTGTACTCATCAAGCTTTCTTGGACCATGGGTCTAAGTTCATGCAACCCTTTTCCAATGTATGCTTCATCGAGTTAAGTTATAATCAGTAATCCTTTATGTAGACATGCTACAAAGCAATTTAACCTATAAATAAGGATCCTTCAAACATGCTATCCCTTAGACTCTGATGCTGGTCTTATTATGGTCTGTTTTCAAGCATTAATGTCAACTCTTTTTTGAGGACATAGTCTTCGCATATTCATTATAAACTGTGAAACTATAGTTTCCTTTTGGGATTACAAAAGGTCTTTCCTTCAAATGGAAATCAAGACGGCAACTTGTACTGATAAAAATTATCCTCTTGCAGGGACGATTTGGTTCAGCTGTAGTATCTGCAGATTGGGGTGGATAAGGAAGTAGAATGCATTGTGGACAGAGTTACATCCACTGCATCGATGATTCTAGGGTTCTAGTTCAAGATAGTTCTTTCTTTTTCATCTCAGCAATACGCAAGGGTAATATAATGAAACTCCCCAATGTCGATCAGTGCCACAAACCAACATTGAGATTGAAAAAGTTGGATGGAATGTTTAAATCTGAAGTTGACAACAAAAAGCATGTGCTTTCATCCCCACATATGGGAGAACACAAATCTTCTTGTGCACCTGCATCTTCTTCACTGAATTGTAGTGGTATGAAAAATTGTTATCCAGGCCAAGCGAATTGCTTAATAGAGGATAGTATCTCCACATCACACCATAATTCACCTCCAAAAATGGATGGTTTCTTTTCAAATGAAAGTTGTATTCAGCATAGAAGTGATGATTGCAGCAGTGGAGAGGAATTCATTGACAATGATGATTTTGTCTTCAGTAGTCTGACTTTGAAAGAAATTCAAAACATGTGCAAATCAAGACAGCAAAGTGCTTCACTCCCCAATTCCTCAAAAAGATCTTATTTAAGCAGCAGGAGCAATTGTAAGAAACGAAGTCATGCTCATAGGGAACCATCTGGGGATGAATCTGACCTTGAGGAAACCCTTGGTAGTTGGACAAGGAAGCTACCTACAAGGAAGCTTAAGCTGAAGAAAAGGGGCTTGGTTACAAGCCAGACCGTTTCCTCTTCTTCAGCATCTGAAGTTCCAGTGATTAAACAAGAGAATGACACAATCTTAAGCTGTGGCAACTCTGAGCTTGCAGCTTTGGATTGTAGGGCAGATGTTGCTGCATGCTCATTTGCAGGCTCCAACCAAGGGTTTGTGGCCCCAATCAGCACAGTGTTTGAATCACAGAATGTTGAAGATATGCCTGGAGGAGTGAAAGTGAAAATTGAAGAGCTAGAATCTTCTCTCTGTTCAAGTGCTATCACAGACTGCCAGAACCAAAATGGTGTCGATTATGAGCCAATCAAAGGCAGAATTCAGAATGCCGTATCATGCAGTGCTACAGAAAGAACATTGCAGGACAGTAGTGCTTTTGACAGGACATGCCCCCATCCTGGAAACTCTAGCTGTCAAGGTAGAGGCTTTCTGTGTACCTTGCCTGTAACTGATAAGGTGGACCATCTTGAATCCTTTGGTCATGTCTATCCTATTTGTGTAACTAATAGGATGCCATTGGAGGTACCTAGTAATGAAGTTTGTTCAGGCAGCACGGGCACAACTTCAGTGAACGTATGCTCACCTGAAGGCTCTCAATCATCTTCCTTTATCCAAAAGGAAACTTCTTCACTGGTAGTGAATGATGTTATGGTACCAACTATTGCAGCGGATGCAGATGATGGCATTAAATGCTTGGGAGAGTTTGTCTCTGTTGACAGTACATTGAATTCTGTTGACATCAGTAATGGTATTAGTTTTACTGAATCCGTTCTGGACTTGGATACTCAGGGTTTCAATTCTAAATTAAGAATAACTTCCTTTGAAAGCAAAGCTGATGAAGATTCGGACACTGTTGATATAAAAGACCGTCTGGAGCAGGCCAGTGGACATACTAATGTTGAACATGTTAATGTTCGCAAATCCGAAGGTGAACCTCCTGTAAGAGTTAATGCTGATGACTTCAATCCTGAGAAGGATAAGTTCAATGATACTAGTAATAAATTCCTCATCTCTAAAGCTCTCGATGTTCAGTCAACAACTGGCAACGGCAAATTTGGTAATCCACCTCATGGTCAATTAGATGAAGGCCCCGATTGCTCATTCAAGTTTGTCCCTGCAGTTGGTTCCTTCAATAATGATGAGGGCAATTTTGCTGAAGCTCGTCCTGTGTTGGATGCAAACAGTGTCCATCCTAAACTAAGAATAATTTCTCTCAGAGAAAAAGCTGGTGAACAGTTTGATACAGCTCACACAGAAGGCTGTCTACAGCAGAACAATGAACATGCTCATATTCCTCATACTCCATATGAATCTCCAACTAAACTGCTTGTTGACAAAATCAACGATGAGGATAGCTTGAACATTAGCAGTGAGGTCCCCACACCTGAATGGGTACTGACCCAATCTGCAAGTGGAACAGGCAATTTTGACACTTCATCTCATTGCCTTCCAGGTTGCAGCAAAGGTTGTCAGCTTGAGGCAGTTGAGACAAGATCTCGTGAGGTTGCTTGCAATTCATCTGCCATTCCAGAAACCAATTCTGGCTATTATCCTCATGATCGGGAATTTTTGGCTACAAAAGTACTTTCTGATATGAGGGCAAAGCAAACACCAAAAAAGCTGTTTGTGAAAAGAAAGGTGAGATTTTTATTCAATTTCTGAAGTTATTATTCTCAACATTTTTCTTTGGTTCTAGTGGAATCTCTTACTGGATAACCTTTTTAGGCCATATCTCCAACATCTCAGGAAAAACTTTGCCAGGCTATGGATGACGAAGAAATGTATAAGAAGTTAAAAACTCCCAGTAAGAATTGTACTATTTTTCCCTGGGATTCTTCAATTTTCTACTATAGTTCTTTTTCTGGCCATCTATTTTTTTATGATAATCACAAACATGACACCATTTATTCTGTTTCCCGTCTGGGCTCGTTAACGTGAATAACTTGTGGGTTTCAGAGCGTAGGCAAGGAATTCACTTCGACAAATGGACTAAGAGTGGCATTGCATCACAAGCAGTAGGTTTTGAAGAAGCTGACGATGCAGCTGAGCCAGTCAGCAAGGATGACACTAGCATTCCTCCAACTGGTTGTAGTACATATTCTACCAATCATGATGGTCATCCTGTGTTGGCACAGAAAAGTTCCCCTCCATTGGCCACAAAAGGCATTCTTAAGCCTTCATATGCACCTTGTATTGTTTCTTGTAGCTGCCCTGAATGTGCTTCAATTCGCTCATATGCTCAGAAGTCCATTGATTTTTCACAACAGCAAATGCATGACATAAAGTGCCTCGCCACCGTGCTTGTGAGGGAGTTGAAATCCTTGACAAGCGTCATTGAAGAAAACTTGCTCTCCGAGACGTGCTTATCGACATTGAGATACAGCATAGATGAGGTATAGTGAAGATATCTTTGAGGTTGAAATTTTGATTTAACTCTCTTGCCTTCCTAGTACGCTTGCTTATTCCACTTTAATTTGTAAACCTAATCCTATGGATGTGTTACTTCATGCAGGTCAAAGCGGCTACTACCAATGCTGCTGAGGTTGAAGAAACCACCAGAAGGTGGCTTTCTATGATGTCAAGGGACTGCAGCCGCTTCTGTAAAATAATGGTCTGCCTTTTTGTCTTTTTCTTTTCCATTTCCACGCCCTGTTCTATCCCAGCAAATCAAAGAGAAGATTGTTCATTTGTTTTACGCGAGAACTGGTTCCTTACCTTTGCACTGCACATCTGTGTTGCAGAAAGTAAAAGAAAAAAAGCCTGTCAAAGTTGGTGTTCTGCAGAAGGAGCAGAAGAAAATAACCTTTGCAGATGAAGCTGGTGGCTTGCTTTGTCATGTGAAGGTGTTCGGAGATCATTCTGATTCTTCTTCGGCGCATGAAGAAGACGGAGTCTGGGAATGAGAAAAAAGAGAAAGTCTACGGAATTTCAAAGGCTCTTATAGCCGGTCTTCACCTGTAATATCCCGGCCTTGTAGGCGGGTAGAATTCTTCCTGTCCCAGAACTGGGGACGCGACTGTCCTGAGGCTTCCAGGCAGCATATGAAGGGTTGAGGGTTTGGTTTGCACGACAAAATACTGAAATAAATAAGACCCTGTATGAAAGAAATCTCTGTCTGCCCTCCTTCCGATCTTCAGTTTGTCCTGTTTTGTATGCGACTCATTGCAAGGTCTATCTTTATATGGGTGTATAATCATGTTTAACGGGTAAAATGAGACAACTGACAATAACCACTGTGATCGGAAAAGAAACAGTGAATTGTTTTCTCGCAAGGTTGATGCAATTAACAACTATATGATTCCAATTCTCGGAGTGAGACCCATATAAAGATAAAACGAGGTAGATTTACTCGCAATTTACTCACATCATGTACATGAGCATCTTCGTCTCCCAGAAGGGGGTTGAGAGGTCGTGACTCGGAGTTGGACCTTTTACCGCAAAACGTTACCACAGTGAGAATGGTCAAATCTACCTCAAAAATTTTGATGAGCGGATATTTGTCTCCTACCGGATCGGGTACGCGTCGAAATGGGAACCTAGGTTTTCATCGCCATCCTACCAAATAGCACCGAATTCATTGACAGCCACAGCGATATATTTCTTTCCCCGAAAGTTAGGCTACAAATGTACTTTCTTGGTAATCAGGATCTTCAATTTCCTTATTTTCTATGCGGAGGCAGTGGCCAGTGGCATGTGAATTTCGAAAGGACTATTTGGCCATCAATTGATTTTGGTCAGCTTCGAGGATTCGACCAAGATACATGACAATCTCTTATAGCAGCTGTTGCCTGTTAGAACTAACGGAACAAAAACACAGAGTCGTTCACTTGCAAAAGCTGATATTTTTGTCCGCGAGGTGAGCTCCCAACTTAAACATCTAGCACGCCCAGCTCATGACGTCCTTCAGTCCAAGACATTCTTTTCAACAAGATTCCTTAAACTGGTGAGGTCGACTATTTGATGACACCTCAAAACCGTGTTTGTGTCAAGAGGATGTACTTGTGAGATCAAATGTCCTAATAATTTTATGCCGCTCCATGATCGCATTCTAACATGCCCCGATGCTGCCAAAACTGACATCGTAAATAGAAATCATCTCCCCTAGCTGGTGACTGGTCCCGCATGTTTTCCATCCCTGGTTCATTTCTTGGCTAACATATCACACACGATAAATCTGCCCTCCATTGTTGAGATGTAAAAATCCGCGGTTTTCTGTTTTAAAGTGTTTCCCTCGCCAGAGACGGAGCGGAAACTACACGGATTTGCGGACTATGCTAACCCTTGTAACTGAAATATGAAGAGAAAAATAGAGCTTTTTTTCCCACTGGGGCTATGCTAACCCTTGTACTAAAAATCTAGAACTTTTTTAACAGGTAAATCCGTCATGAATATATGAACTATACAACAATTTTTGTGCAAATGAAACTAACGAGTACTTACGACTTACGAGATTTAGCATCGCAACCGTGAAATAAGCACCGATAAATTAAAAAATCAAATAAAAATTTTTAACATCTTTGTCAAATTATACGATTTGCTTGTGCATAAAGTACATTTATCCCATAAAATACACGAGTCTCTTGGCTTGGCTTGAGTTCCGGACTGGAGTAACATGGCCCAACCAAGCGATGGAGGCAGTTATTAGAAACCTGCCAAGGGAATTGACATAAAGAAACAGTTGGATCATTTCTCGAGCAACCAAACTGATGAGAATCATTCTCTATTTGATTCACACATTCTACTTTTATTGAACATTTCCAGCATCTCCAATAGATCAATCATCACCGCACTATCTTTCATTTTGCGTGCAACTCCTAACCCCTTCAAGGGAGGATGAAAATCAATGAATGGGATTGGCGAAGATGTCCACCAACTGCAGCCTTCAAGAAAAGATTTCTGCATATGAAAAGCACCAAATTACTCCATACCAGAGTCACATGTTTGAGTCCACAACCAGTAGCATTGGCTATACACAGATGACGACCAGTTTTTTAGCTGCGTAGCGATCAAATTTCTGCATAGACTGCTTCACACTTTATATAGAAGATCACTTCTTTTACGGCACGGCATCTTAACCACCAGAGAGGTGGGGTTCTGTCACAACAAAACAGCTGGTTAAATCATACATAGATAACGGCAGCTCGCATTGGTCTAGATAACAGGTTTGCCTACTTGACTTATGAAGTACATGTTAGTAATCAGCCAAAGCTGCGTAATATTCTTTCCAGGTAATATAAGGAAGACCTTAGTTGAAAAATACAGTTCTGATTGGCATACCAGTTTTTAGAAGACCGTGCACGTCAAGATCAAACCATGCAGGCCAGAAGGAAAGAAACAGCTTCTTGCTAGTGATCTGACTGAAGACAGTCACTCAATAATGGATTACCCTGTTGGATTGTAAACGGAAACATGAGACTGATAACCAAGACTAAGTCGGAGGTAAGAACAATCAGATACAGCGAACAAGGCAATCACATTTCCCAAAACAGCTAGAAACCCCAACCTGCAATGCAAAGATGACGTCCGTGGTATCAACTTGCAAGGTCAACATCCTGAACTTGTCATTCCGAGATTTCCCAAATTTGATCAGCCCCTGCGTCCAGAAACAAATAAAATCAGGGTAAGATTATACGCCTTGAAAGTGGAGACCTAGATTAAAGGTTTATAGCTTAAGAACCTGCTCTGCAAGCAATCCAGAGATGGACGCAAATTCCAGTATACTAGCTGGGGACATTTTTTTAGATCTGGCCAGCTCTGAATAGGATTTGTATAGCTGTTTAAAGAAAATGAAATAGCTAATCAGGCAATGGATTCAAAAGTATATGATAGGGCCTCTGCCATCTGTCATGAATGTACAATGTAGCACTAGGGAAAAAAAACCTCTGGTTCTGAGATATTTCTTTTTATGCTGGAACTCTTGACTGCAGAGCACAATATCATCTGAGAAAGGAAAAAAAAAAATGGAAACGTTGTCATCATGTTGACAATGGGACCCTGCAGTATTTTGTTCTTTCGTTTTTTATTTTAAGAATGATTCCTGTGGTAGATGATGTGAAATGCACATACTGGTTAAAAAATAGAAAAGATCCAATACATAATAATGCAAAAGAGTGCAATCATGAAACTCAATGGCCACTAAAACAGTCGGGCATCACTAACCAGAATATGAAAGAATAACTCCAGTAATGGGCTCAAACGTATGCAAAAACAACCAAGTTTTTTGGGGTTTGAGAAGGAACTTTCAAAAATTGTCAGTCATAGAGAGAAGGTAAAGCAACCTGTTGATGCAATGGCAGAGACTGGATTGTGCTGACCACCGGAGATTTAAATGTCTTTGATAACGCGTTGGCCATATGATCAATCCTCACCTGCAAAGGATCAAAAGCCATGAGCATTATCAACCAAAGGCCATAATAACAACAGCAGTTGTGATAATAATGAATGACACTCTAGTGACATGCAAGATTTTCAGTGCATTTACTTACAAGGTCAGATTCATGGCTTGGCAGACCCTCAATTGAAAGGGGCATAAGCTGAGCAGTTGAAGTCATCTGGGATGAAACTACGGTCAGATTGGTTGCTGAATGAAGTTCTGCCTCTAAGGTCTCAACCGCAAGTCTGCCACAAACAAAAACTGGCATCATTAGCAGCCATATTTACTTAGTGAGAAACCAGGTGGCAAATTTCCATTTGCCACCTACAAGATTGGGACCTCGAGCAACCCAATATGCACAGGATTATGGCTGACGATGCAACAAAAAGGTTGGTCTGGCACAATAATTGCTGATGCATGCAATTGGATTGGGCGACCTTAGCCATCCTAGTTATTACTTACGTTGTTTCTGGGCTCTTCATCCAGCAATGGTGAGGCTTAAATTTATCACGTCTTTGGCAAGCAAGATAGACACATATATACATACGCGTGTGTATTGTGCCTCTATTTTTTTTTATTAAAATCTCCGAGGAAAAGCTCATGGTTAAAAAATTTTGTGTTATCGGGTGCTCCAGTGAGTTAGGAACTTAGTGACCAACCATAAGGGAATGTCCGTGTTTTTTTCCTAGGAAAAGCCGCAGAAGTTTTTTTTTTTAATTTTTTGGATGTAGAAACTCAGAAAAATTTCTTGTTTTCCAAAAAAGCTGGCAATTTTAGAAATACTTAAACGGTCAACATTTAAAGCTGAAATAATACAGAGAAAAAAGCAACAAATTTGGAAAAAAGAATTACAATAGCTCTATTTTATTAGATTTTTTGATATTAACCATTTATTGCACGATTTTAACTGTTTTGGATTTTACAAAACTTCTATTCTATTAGAGATTTTTCTTGTTACTTTTTTTTGTCTTATATTTAACTGTTTGGATAAGTTCAAGTCTTTAAAACAAAAACTTTTAAATGGAACAATAAACTTAACCTTTGGGAGTTTTAAACGTCAAGGTTTTTTCTCGGTATAATACTGCAATCGGAGTTTTAAACGTCAAGGTTTTTTCTCGGTATAATACTGCAAGCTTAAAAAAAACAAGAAAATATGAGAAATTTTTAAAAATTAAAAAAACTAAAAATAGGGAAAAAAATAAAATAAGTAAAAAACTAATAACACAACCATCAAAAGATAAATAAATTTGCAACAAATAAAAAATAGAAAATAAAAAAAATGTTTGGCATTAAAAAAATTAAAAAAAAAGAGAACAAAAAGGCATTAAAAATGTGTTTTTTTTCGTTTTTTTTTGTTTGTAAATGCATTTTTTAAGTTTTAAACTGCAATTTAGTTTAACACGTTTTTTTTCAAAAAAAACATGTTTTTTCACTCTTGAATACATAAGAAAAGAGGTTTACTTTAAAATTGAGAATGATTTGACAATTAAATGAATAACAAAAATAATTTTGAAAATTAAATATGTCATATACTAAGTCAGACAAACACTTTGTTTTTGCCACCGGGTGTGGGTGCAGATGCAGGTGCAGCTTTGACTCGCACCCACAATTAGTCAAGAAGAGTCGGGGTGTGATCAGCCACACCCGACCATTTCCGTCCATTTTCGACATGCACCCGATTCAAGTCGGGTGCCGTCAAGCCATGTCACGTCTGTATGTGTCCTTTTTTTGTTTTTTGTTTTTTAATAATTTCATTATATGTATTGAAAAGGGGGTCACTCGACCGCCCGATCCCTTTGGAGTTCAGCCTTCCGTGTGTGTCTGTGTGTGGAGACACATAATAGACAATGATTTTCCAGCGGCCATCGGTGCGACGACGACCTGAGACTGGCAGACTGTCTTCCTCCAGCCCTTCTCTAGCACAAGGCAACACCCATTCAGTCCTGTAGCAGCCAGTGTTTTCCTTTTATCAGTTTTAAAAGTCCTTCCGTGACCGGCAACAGCAACATGCGGTTTGTCTTCCAGTCCTATGACATTCTTAGTTGAATTTTATTATTCTATCAAGTATCAACTATCACCCTTTTATGTTCTTTTTTTCACTGTTGTCAGGTTTTTTTTTTTCAGTTTTTTTTTTTTTCTAACGGGTTGTCATGACTTGTGAATAATTGTTTTGCTCTTGCTGCAATCCTGTTTCTTTTTATTTGCTGTGTATTTCAGTTCTTATTGATGTACCTTTTTCAGGATTTTATAACTATTGTCTGAAATATGTTATTGTTTTATTGCTGTTTTAATAGTATACGATATACAGTTGTGTTGTAACTTGCTGTTTTAACATTTTGTTTTACACTTTTGCTGCTGTTGCATATCGTGGTATACATTATTGACTATTGGTTATAATATATTAATATGTAAGTTTTGTTACTTGTATTTTAGGTGCAGCCGTGTACTACGTTCCAAATGTTGATTTCAAAATCTGCTTTTGTATATACGTTAGTATGTTATATTACTAAGTTATAGTATTTGCTATATATAATATATGCTGTTCTAAACTTTTAACATGGTCGTATGCATTATGCTCTATACATTAATTAATTAATAACTTATGCCCAATCTGGATCCAGATGCAAAATACATACCAAAAGTTGATCCAATCAGTATTCCAATCCTATTTGCTTTAACGGAACCAACTAAATGGATCTAAAATTCAAGCATGTCCTGTGAAAAGCTTCACAGTATGCCCCTACAGGCGAGTGCAGTCTCCGTGACGCCATAATGCAACCGACAAATTGGTGGTCGTGAACTATAATCAACAATATCTCCAATTCTCGAATTTTTGAATACCTCCGAAAATATAGTTCTGGTAAGGGCACAGGATTCTTAAGAGCAGCAATACGTGCATGCTAAGTTTTAATCTTATGACTGTTTCTCGAATAATTCTACAACACACGATCACATGATCACAGGGGCATGTGCTTACCTGCAAGAGTCAAGGGCCTTCCTCATGTCACCAGAAACAGCAGCAACTTTCTGTTTTGATAAATGAAACAGAGTAAGAGATTTCGTTCATTTAGATATTCAAATAAACAGATAGATTCACATTTCAAAATGCAAGTTAGTTCATGCACAAGGACCTCTAAAAAAAATAACTGTTAATGTGCATAACAACAGTATACATTCCTTACTTTATAGGCCTTAAAAAGTGAAACTGACAGAAGGGAATCAAGCATAGGCTCATCAACATCATCAATAAAAATATAAATTATTCACTTGTTTCCAGAAAGAAGTGTAGAAGGAATATATTTTGAATATGAAGTCATATATTTAGCAATTCATTGGTACTCTACATATTGTCGAACAAACAACAAAAAAATATTGTACGTTATAGGAGTAAAAAGTGCACGGCAAGTTCAAAAAACCACTGTCGTGCATTACAAGAAATAGAGATACTGTATAGTTGTGCAATTCACTTTTCAAATGGCATAACAGGCACAGTACTTTTGCAGCAACTAAAGAGAATGACAATAAGAGATTTATGAAAAGTTTCTTGAATCAACTTAACCAGTACATTTACTGCATCAACAGTTTCCTAAATAGCCACATATGAGCAAAATCCTGCAGTATTCAGTACTAGTCCAAATAAGAGTGTATGATAACCATGTTTGATTTTTTGCCTCAGTTCAGTGAAGTGGCTAGTAACCTGAGACAAGGGTTACTAAAATTTTGAAAATTTTCAAAGAAAACACACAGAAAACAACAGCTGGAAAGGGAAGAGCTGTTCAACTAGAAAACAGGAACTAGTGGTGAATGCAAAGATAACTATAAAGCAATCAACACATGCTCCTCAACTTTGCTGCAACACATGCTCGTCTACTTACTCTTGCGCAGATCTCTAATGCATGTGGCTGGAAAACATAATACGGAAGTGCCTACAAGAGGAAGTAACGAAGAATCAGAGAGCTTTGTATTTTAATTACATATAGATCAAAAATTAATTTCAAGAAAGAAGAGAGAGAGAGAAAGGAACAAAACCCTGTTGAGCCATAATATTAGCACAAGAAAAAAAGAGAAAATCTAAACTACAATTGGGAAGGATACTCAATAAAATAAAAGAGCGAAAAAGCACAGTAAGTACCAAAATTCTCTTTTGAAGGATCTTGAGTATCTGATCCTTAGAATAGGCACGAAATGTAATCACAAGAGGTTTGCCTGGAGAAATAAATAAGATGCATATTAATTTGAAAGTACAAAAATCTGCTACCAGTAAGAACTGCAGGATATATGGAACTTTCCTAGCAAAACTTCCAGCAAAAGTGAAATTGAAAACCAAAGAAGCTGTCTTGCAGCCCACATAATAGTGGAATATTAGGACTTTAGGGGTTGTCCAATTGCCTTGGTAGTGCCCCCCAAGTGGAAATGTATTTCCACCAGGGTATGCTTATAACAAAAAAATGTATGAAGAAAGCCGAAGTTCTCCCTCTCCGACTTTCTTCCTGGGTTTCCCGACCATGTGTCTGATTTCCTTCGGTATAGTAATAATGACATTTACGTGGAGTAAAGGCTAATCAGGCAATTAAACATGGCCATAGTCGTTGTTTCAGATTATACACATAAATGCACAAAGCCGAGCAATTCAATCTTGATCTTTTGTTCATATAATCAAGAAGAGGATGACTTCTCTACGTACAATGTGCCTGCATATGAAAGAATGCACAAATTTGGGGAAATCTTGGGCATTTTTCAGCTTCATTATACAGCATAACAAATTTTTGACTGACAACAAGATGGTGAACTTAACAATATTATCAACCTAATGCTCCTATTAGTTGATATCATGAAAGAGTAGAGAAAGCATACAATTCAAAGATTGGAGCTTTGGAAGGAAACGATCCGCTAGGTCGATTGAATTTGCTATTCCTGCACAAGTGAAAATACATAGTAGTCCAGTTAATAACAGAAGATACGTAAATTAATAATGCACAGTTAATCATGACAAAACCAGGTACCTACCTATCAGTACACATCTGGAGAGTGGTAATGTTGTGATCATGAAAAGATCATGAAGTACTGACCGATCCTTGGTGAGAAGAAAATCTATCTCGTCTACAATCAGCAGCCTTTTGACAACTCAGAAATGGAAAATTGATCATTAGAGCTTTAAAAGATTAGATATTACAAGTGAAGACACAACTAACAGGTACGAGGAAAAGAGAATACGGCAACGTAAATCAGAAGCCATGATAAATAGGGACATATTCTTACATCATCTTTCTGACTGATGAACGTTTCGGTATGGATAACAAATTATGGAGACGCTTAAGGGGAGACCCACTGCTTCCTTGTTTCTTTTTCCCAGCATATTTATCACATATCTGATGAGAAAATGGATGTTACACCTGAACTAGACGCAGTCTTAATCATCATACGATCATAGATTAATAGCCAATTACCCTCCTAAAAATTTCAGAGCTGTCTGAAACCGATGTGCAATTTATTGACAACAATTCCAGCTGCAACCCGGCCTGATCAAAATCATCAAAAGTTTAAGTCAGGAAAAAAAAAAATACACCACAAGGTGGGAAAATAGAAAGAAAGACTTTTTAGGCAGTAAGTGGGTCTCTGTGATAGCCTATTCAGTTAGATATATGTATCTATATGGAGCTTGCACTTCTTGACAACTAGACTATTCAGTTAGATATATGTATCTGTATGGAACTTGCACTTCTTGACAACACCGAACGGTGTAGGCCACCAAACAACCTCCAATGCTAATGTGGAACTGCATATCCCAGTCAGAGACAAACTTCAGGCATCAATTCTATGCCTTTACCCTACAGGATAGCCTCTCGATTGCACATAAGTCTCACAGAAACCATCAAGGAATTCCAACATAATGCACAAGCATTATTATTGTCTATCAGTGTTGCGCGCACTGATCTGCACTCTAGATGCTACCAAAGCATTGTAACATCCGAAAGTCCTATTCGGCCTTCTGATGGCTTTTCTTGCTATTTGCATTGCCTTCTATAATTCACCCAGTACATCAAATTTAATATGTACGGACATATGGATACTGGTCACATGAAGAAAGAAGAAGAAGAAGAAGAAGAAGAAGAGGGGCGTGTGAGGAGAAGAAAGTCTAATGTTCAGAAGCATAGCCACTCCAATGCCCAGGATAAGGGTTGTGATTGGCCAAATACATTCTTCATACTACTGGTTTATGGGAAACAAAGATAGCATCGGAAACATTTTCGACAAGATGAAACAAGAAACACCGTGATGGTGCTCGTAATTGACAAAACAATGAAGAAGGAACGAAGAAGAAAGCTTTTATAGAAAGCGGACTCTCGTTATCGACACAAAGTTGCTGTCACACTTGTTGGGAATGGCTCAAAGTTTAGGACGCAGAAGGGGTTATATAACAAACTCATTGCTGTCCCTCATCAGCCAATAGACTAAATTGCTTGGTATGAGGAAAAATGACAAGATTCACCTCTTTGGCCCAATCTGCTGCCAGGCATTTCACTTTCTCCATCACCAGCGACTTTCCAGTTCCTGGAGATCCTGAAACATATAAACTCCCCGACTTTTCTTGCTGTATGCACTTCTTGCAGAAACCCAAAACCTGCTCCTGCTCTTCTTCTCGACAGGTGAGGTCGGCCGGCACGGTGGAGACATGCAGAGCTTCCTTGACCGCATTCAGATGTGAACAATCTGAAGGAACAAAATAAAGCAGAAAAGGCTAAGACGATTAATTGACTAACTAACTTGAAAAAGAGTAAGAGGGAAGAGGCGGAGGAAAGTGAATTGGATGAAATCAATTGCCTCTGGGGTTCCATTTAGGCTTCTGATCAAGCACGTCCACCAACCGCTTCCTTGGAGACTTGATTTTGCAGCATACCTGTAGTCATTTCCGACATAAAACACCTAGTAGACCAACAGGGCGAATGTAAATTAAAAGTGGGAAACCTACTTTGGTTGGGGTTCCGGGTCCTCCATTGCGGCGTCCTCCGCTGCAGGAGAGAGGGGTCTGGCAAGGCGTGCTTTTGGGAGAGGCAAAGCGCTGGCGAGTGGAGGGAGGAGTGGAATCCGGCCGGCCTCTTTTCCTAGTCGGCGTGGATTGGAGCCCCGAATCGGGACCAGTGGCGTGAGCAGCAGTGGAAGAAGACGGAGAATTTCTCTGGCTCTTCTGGCCGCTTCTGGGAGTAGAGGCCGGGGATCCGATGCCCTTCGATTGCCTCGCCATGGAAGCAGGGGATCGACCTCACTTTCGGTAGAATTTTAGGGTTGCTGAATGCTGCGGGAGAGGGAGAGAGAATCAGCGCCAGCGGGTGGTGGGGTTTTGAGAATGGGAAGGGATGTTTGTGGCGGGAAAGTTGCACTAGTTGGCATCCTCTTCCCGCCAAAACCTATTCGGTTGGTTTTGATTATAATCCGCTGGCAGGAAAAGAAACGGGAGAGTCTCCTCCGCTCATCCATGACCATGACTTTTGTTTTGATGCTGCAATTGATGATGAGATGAGAAGAACTGTTGCAACGAAAATCATTTGAAATTTTATGTATGTATAAATCCTGTGGGGGCGAGTCGACGCGTCGATCTACTTCGTTTTCGGTTTTACTTACTGCATTAATTATCATTCCTTTGGAAAATATATTAAAAATAATGGGGCTGTGAAGAAATTTGCGTTTTGACAGAGAAACCCACTTCTGTGCCCATTCTATTACTACGTGGGTTCGCCATGGCCGGTTGCCCCCCCCCCCAAAGGTTGAACAAGTGTGAACTTGGAAGGGTAAGAAATTAATCAAATCATCTGCCGTCTTGATAACACAAGACCGGTTGAAGTAATGCACTTCCGTGCTTCCTTTACGATTTAACTTTTGCTTAATGATTTATATGGTTCGTCGACAATTACAAGAAGAATGATAATAGGTGGCGCGTTGTTTAGACGACTAGTAAGCCCACCGTACCACGAGTCCCCATATTTCTTGACTTTTTGGAGAAGAGAGATCAGAAAAGACGAGAATTAATGGCGGAAAATTGCCTAAAAACTGGCCCCATGTCTGGAACTTGGGCCTGGTCCTCGTCCTCGTCCTCGTCCTCGTCAAGCTCGGCTACAATGAAAATTTATTTTTAAAATATAAACTTAGTTTTTTTTTATACAAAATATGTTTTTAATAATAAAATATATATCATTAATAATAAAAATTATTATTAAAAGTTATGGGGCTGGATAGATTCCCCATTGGGTTTGGGTCTAGGTCGGATTTTTCGGGTTTGAACTAGATCGATTATCAGTAGTACCTCGCAGCGGCCCGGCCCAACGCCCAAGTCTAACTCTAGGTATTGTTGAATTGAGCCAGTTAGTTTGGATAGCAGACGGCCTTCACTTTGACCCATTAACTTTGATGCACTTGACCAGCAAAAAACAAAAACACCCCCTCTTAGCTTAGCTTGCCTCCCAGAGTCAATGGATTGTGTCGTGGTGATCCTCTTAGTTGCCAGCCACTACTTCTTCTGGTCAGTGGATTGAACACGTTTCATTTCAAAGAAATTTACTCGTTGCAATATAATTTTTCATGTCGTTCGTTGGATAGATAAATGAAGATCCAATCCCTGTCAGCGGACTTAATCTGACTTGAACTCATGACTCTGCGGGGAACTCAGTAACATGCCATATTTGCATATCTATAAAGATGAAAAGAACAATCAATTCCCTCACTAGACGTTTCATGATCAGGTCCTTCTAGTTTCTTGTGCTGGCAGGACATTCTTCCCCTTTCGAGACGCATTCTCCTCCTCTTCAATTTCCCCTTGGACCAAAGTTTTCCCAATCCCCATCGTGTTATTCGACTTTATCAGCATCTTTCTCACGGTTCCTCACGCAATAAGCTAACTTTTATATTTCAACGAAACCTTTTTTGTCTTTGCTTCCTTCTTGAAGTACTTGTCCTATTTAGTGACCTCAAATCGCAAGCAATTGCTCCAACCAATTCTCTTCTGCCAATTCAAACAGTGGTTAACCATTGTCCATTGTTTTGTCCTTCCTCTTTTATCAGAGGATCTCCCTCTCCCTCTCTGGTTAGTGTAAGTGGTAAATATGAGAACCAACTGTAAAATCTTGTCAGTCTTCCCTATTTCAGCGGTGCTTCTCTTCCCTTTTGTTTCAGGTTCACCAACGCATGGTGGTTGGTAGAAAAATGGATGGGCATCTTTGGTTGGTATTCACCAACTGCAATGGAATGTTCAAACATTTGATCGCAACAGATGGTGTTCATTTTGAAGATTATGGGCAAGTTTGCAGCGGCCACGGCACCTCCGACCCCAAAGCAACTGGAGAAGAGATGTCCATACTTGCGTGCATGTCGTGTGACTGCTCCTGAAAGAGGAGCATGTGCTTTTGAGTTCTCATCACGTTACTCTCTCTAAGTTTTTGGGGCAAAAAGAAAGATGCCTTCCTAGACGTGCCGCAGCTCATTAGAAGTGGCTATACTCATGCATTATATTCTCCTCCTCTCCTTCTGCAAATGTCCCTACCTTATCTGTCGTTACACTCTGCTTGGAACATTTACTCCTCTACTCCTGAAAAGACACAAGAAACTTGCCGGCAAAACAGGAGTGAAAAGTCTATATGAGAAACATCAGTGTCAAGCTACGGGGTCCACCTCCACCGCTTAAATTGACAATTGGTCACTCGAGTCACGTAACAATTTGAACTTCGTTCGGTCCATCGATCCTTGTACGCTTGAAAAGCCTTGGGGTACCACATGTTTTGGACCCGAAATTATAGAAAAACTATCAAAATCCTTGAATGTTTTTGTTATAAATTTATCTGGATGATCCAATTGTGGTTGTCTTCAATAACGGTGCTTTCCGTTCTCATGCTTATCTTGAATCATAGGTGGATATCCTTTTCCCCTTTAATTTTGAAACCCTTTTCGGCCTTGTGATTACATACATACACGAATGTGAAAGCTTTATGTTAATAACTTATTAATGAATTAGCTAGGTGTATCCATCGATCCTTTTAGTTTGGTTCCTTCCACAGTCGTATGCACCATTTTTAAAGGGTTAAAGATTCTGTCGATTGTTAAACACGATGGAGAAGCAAGTCAACGATAAGGGCGGGAGTTGATTGATTCAAAGTCTCCAGAGCTTCGGACCTTTCAAATTCTCCTCCCTCCCTGCATCGTAATGTCGAGCTGGCTGCGATTATGTATGTTCAAGGGGTCTAATTGTTTCTATGAGGAACCTTGTTACGCACGTTCTTATATTTTATAACTAGTACGCGGTAACTGCTCGAGTCGAGAGTATAGTTATATTAGAAGAAAGGGGAAGAAAAAATATGCTAGAGAAGATGTTTTCGAAGAAGCGAAGGTATGAGGGCTAAGATCGTAGGGGATGATTGATGAAGACGGGAAAGTGTAAAACATTACAATAACCACGCGGGGATTTGAGTGACAATGAGCAGCGAAAAGCATTAGTAATATAAAATAGGCAGAGATTTGAGTGATAATGAGCAGCGAAAAGCATTAGTAATATAAAATAGGCAGAGATTTGAGTGATAATGAGCAGCGAAAAGCATTATAACAAAGCAGGCAGAGATTTGGGTTGCGCCTTGAGACAAAGGAGGAGCAATAAAGTTAAATTTGAAGGCAGATCAGATCAGATGTATGTTATGGGTCGTGAAAATGAAACGGATAAGGACAACATCAGCAAAGCAGAAAGGTTTTTCGTTCGGGACTCCCCGCGAAGCGTGGAAGCGAGTCCGGGGGACCGACTGGAGCAGGCGCTGCCGCCCTCAACGGCCGCTCATCCCTCGACGCGTATACCATCGGCCTCTGCGCCTACTGGACGGCTCCACGTGACGGGGAGGGGCGGCAGCCCATATGACAAAAGGCTTCGGGAGCAGCTGGCCGGTCATGTCGCACCCCCGAAACCTCACCCCCGCACTTGTGAGGTTCGGCCACTCTTCCTCTTTTCGGTTGGTCAACCAAACACCATGTGGCCCTACTGCACCGATGGGTCCCCCGGCGAGGAAAGCGGGTGGGAGCGCTGAACTGATGCATTTATTGATTTGTTCGGCGCCGAGGGACCATCTCTCTCGTAATCCAGCTGCCCGTTATTCGCCAACATCACCCGAGCAGGTGGGCTCCCCCTCTTCTGTTTTTTAATAGCAATACAAAGGGAAAGAAAGCGGTGAAGAGCATTATCCATATGCAGTGACGGACGGAGATAGCATTAGAGTTGCCGCCCGGTCCGGGTACCAAACCGGCGAGATGGATGGCCATGGGTCCGCGGTTTTTCTTCCCAGCTCCAACATCTTTCAAAAATTAAATTAACTAACTGTTGGTGGGGAACCGCTAGCTAAATGAAAAGGGCGGGTGGAGTGGAGGTCAGCGGGATGTGTGGGAACCAAACACGGGGGCGGTCTCGTCGGGTTTGACTGCAGATTTCAACGCTAAGACTGAGCGTGGAACGCGGAAGAAGCGCGCAGCAAAAATCTAAAATGTTATTGTAATTAGGAAGAAGAAGATCTTCTTCTCTAGACGGCGGTCGTTCGTGGTGCCGTGTTTCCTTTTGAAACTTCCCCCACAATTCAGTCATTCATTCATTCATTCATTCATATCCAGGAGGAGGAGGAGGAGGAGGATGAGGAGGACACTGACATGCAACAAAATACAGATAATTTGAAAAAGGTAACAATAGAAGAAAAGGAAGGGCCCGGGGAAACGCGGGATAAGGGTGGTGTTCTAACTTGTAAGTAGTAGAAGCCCACGGACACGGTTAGAAGACTCTTCTTATCTGGAGTGGACTTTTTAACTAAGAGGAAGAGCAAATTACAAAAAAGCACCCCGGGCCGGGCAGGAGGGAGGGTAACAGCAGAAAAAGGCGCAGGATCATGTAACATGTGCAATTAATTAATTAATTAAAATGAGCAAAGCAAAGCAGTTAACTTTGAAATTTGCTTTCAAGTGCTTTTGCCGTCCATCCAACTAAAAGGCATTGGTCCCAAGTCTAAGAGGCTTTCAAGATCTCATCCTCAACCCTACCACTACCTTACCTTCCCCAGCGGGTAAACCATGAGCCATGTCTCGATTCACGGCTTCGACAAAGTCGTAAAATGGAAACGCTTTGGGCAGAGAAGAAGACAGAGGAGTTGGGCCACCCGGGACACACCTCCTCCACCCTTTTAAGTTAACTGAGTTGGAAACCATTACTTTACTCGACGCCAGGGTAGACTCAATACCTTCAAACCCCACCACCCAGTTGGTATCATCATCTTCAAACAAGTTCAAAAACTGAAACTTATCAAGTGTTTCTTCAAGATGGAAGAGAAAGGGGGAGATAGAGTTAAGAAACTTAGTAAACAAGGAACAACAAAAGAACCAGCTTCTTCAACATGAGAGAGAGAAGAAAGTTTTTTCCTTTTTTTGCCGGCAAAGAGCAAGAGGGAAAGGGAGAAGGCCCAAATCTTAATAATGAAAACCTTGATCACATATTATATTAGAAATCGATAAAACTGAAGAATGTAATCTATCCAAGGTCAGATTGAGAAAACCACAAAATGGGATAGCATTTCTTCCATATTAATATTATAGGCAAAAAGAAAAAGGTGGGGGAGCGCGAAAACGGAAGCTTGCTGCCGAAACGATAAAACCAAACGTCTGAGGCAGGGGTACAAGGGTCATTGACTTTCAAAGCCTCATTCTTCGAAGGAGCGCAGGCCCAGCTTGCTTGTGCGACCCGGTTTGGACTGAAGACCCTCTCCCTCTCCCTCTCTCTATAAAACCCCCCAACCTTCCCTTCCCCCTAGCTAACACAACACGACCACCCATCTCTCTCGATCTCGATCTCCATCTCCATCTCAATCTCCCTTCGCCTCCTACTTCTCCCTTTCTGGCATTTGCCGACAAACATCATTCTTTACCTCCCCACCCCAAGTTACACAGAAAATAGCGAACAAGGAAAATGGTGGATTTGGATTGGAAGAGCAACGTCATCGTCGGAAGTGGGATGAGAAGCATGGCCCCCAGTCTCGCCGGCAAGACCAGCAGCTCCGACGGCATCTTCCCCTTTGCCGATCATATACACGACGCCGACGAGCTGCCGCAGCCTTCCCCCTCCGACATCGCTTCCTACGAGAACTATCTCCGCCTGCCGGAGCTCTCCAAGCTCTGGGGCTCCAAAGAGTGGCAGACTTGGAAGAACGAGACCCTCCTCAGGCCCTCCCTGCAGGGCCTCGAGATCACCTTCCGCCTAATTTCCATCCTCCTCTCCGACTTGCGGCCCTACAGTAGCAAGCCAGAGTGGCGACGCCGGATCGAGTCATTGGCTGATCGCGAGGTCGAGCTGATCGGCGCCTTCTGCCAGGAGGAAGGAGAACAGAGTTCGCCGCTTGCCGCCCCGACGTTCGATCGCGTCTCGGAGGGCGTCCTGCAGAGGGACGGGAGTTCGCCGGAGGTATGGAACCTTCGGGGGTCTTCTACGCCGGTTCTGGTGAACCGAGTGAGCGAGCAGAGCCTTCTCCCTCGCTTGCGGACTTGGAAGAGAGCAGAAGATACGGCGGCGAAGATCGCTCTCTCGATCGAGTGCCACATGCAATCGTCGCCCTTCACCCTGGGCCTCGGCGAGCCGAACCTCGCCTGCAAGCGGACTCTCTGCTACGACCTCGTCTGCAGGCCGTCCGACCTCTACGCCCTGAAGAAGAATCCTTTCGATCGCCGGGTCGACAACGCCGAGAACCAGACGCTCTACACGGTGCACCAGATCCTGGAAGCATGGATCTTCGTAGGGCGGGAGCTAGTCCGTCGGATCAATGAGCAGATCGACGAGGAGGAGTGGGGAAAGGCAGCCAAGGATTGCTGGCTCCTGGAGCGGGTCTGGAAGCTGCTGGAAGAAATCCAGGGGCTCCACCTCCTGATGGACCCCGATGACTTCTTGCGCCTCAAAAGCCAGCTCTCCATCGGGAGTTCGCCTGAGACCGGCGGTTTCTGCCTCCGTTCACATTCGCTGTACGCCGCCACGCAGGCGTGTAAGGAGCTCAAGAACCGAGTGCCGGCGATCCTTGGTGTGGAGGTGGACCCGCGGGGCGGGCCCAGGATCCAGGAAGCAGCGATGAGGCTCTTCCATCGCCACGGAGGCGGTCGCGGCCCGGAGCGCATCCACCTTCTGCAGGCCTTCCAGGCCGTCGAGACGGCGGTGAAACGGTTCTACTTCGGGTACCACCAGGTGGTGGCAGTGGTGATGGGCAGCTTGGAGGCCAAGGGCAACCACTCGCTGACAGCCCTGTGTCCGGGCGCCCTATCTCAGACCTTCTTGGAACCCTCTTACTTCCCTAGCTTGGATGCCGCGAAGACGTTTCTCGGGGATTTCTGGCGCTACGAATCTGATCAAGGCGGACGACCGTAGGAAATTCCTCTGCTCCCTTCCGCGGGCAGCACTATAAGAAAGCACAAGGAATAGGATGAAGAAACAAGAAAACACAAAAGACGGAGAATCAGAGATGCACTTTTGGGAACCTCCTCTCCCCACGTTTCGAGTTTTTCTCTACCTTTTCCCCCCTTTCTCTTTCTTCCTTTTTTTTAAAAATGGTAGTGAATTCAAATATTCTTGTGTACCAACAGCAATAATCCCATACATTGTGTAAATACAATGAAAAACTGGCTTTATGATTAAAGATATATGAAAGTTGCAAGGTTTTGACGAATTGATATAATTGAGCGCAACTTTTGCCTACTCTCATTTGTGGATCTGGGAATTTATCTCAGAATTCATGTACATCAAGAATCCTACAGGAGAGCCTTCTGGAATTGAACACCTTTCCCTTCATTATTAAACATTTGCATCTGTCATCACTTATCGGTAGCTGTTACATGAAATATTTGGGCCAGCGTGGTGCCAAAGGGTGTCAAAACACACTAGCAAGGGTCAAATTGTAAATCTAGATGTCAGTACTGTATGATTCGGTAGCTCTTTCTCCTTTCTCTTAGATTTTTCCTTTTTCACCAACGGTTATTTTTTCACCAACGGTTATGTAGTGCATATTTATGGGAGTCCCGTTGCCTTGCACGCTAAAACAGAAGAAGAAAAGTCTGAGGTTCAAGTTGTGTGGCCAACGACTCCTCCTTCTGAGACATTGAGCCACCTGTACCATATGTCAAGGGAAACCATCACCCACAAAGATTGACCAGTAGGGTGGAAATGGAATGCCTGAATTTGTTCACGTATATGCCGGGGAGACGGGGGCGTCGCTCTCACAGACCGATCATGAAGAGGGAAGAAACTGGGGGAAGATAGGAACACTTGTGTCTCTTAATGGGATTTAAAGGGCCGGTTGGTGTCAGCTCAAAACAATGAGAAAAAGATTGCGGTGGAGAAGTGAGACTAACTCTTCTCTCACCTCCATCTTATGTGAATGCAAATTCAAATGGCAGTTGAATGAATCGATCTTCTCTTCTGAGTCCTGACGAGAGGGTGTGGCACTTTCCCTTCCCACGGAGACGAAGGGGAAGCATTTCGAGGAAGGAAGGGGGAATGGGTCTACCAACTCAAGTCGCCTTGGGCGAACCTTCCGGGAAATTGCGATGGCCGTGACTTGTCATCCACTTCCACTTGAGAGAAGGAGGATTACGGAAGCTCCCTGCCATTGCCAACAGGTGGGCCTCTTACTCTTAGACAAAACCAAGAGGATTAAGGAAGACCGTCACTGCGACCTTGGCATGTGCTTTTTTTATCCTTTTCTCTTCTTCTTTCCTCCGCAACTCGCCTCGCATTTTTTAAAATATAACCTCAAGTCCACTAAATTAAATAAACTTACGGGGGGCGCGAATTGACAATATCTTCCTTTGCTTTTGGCCCCATCAGCAATCCTCTATTATGACAAGTTCTAGGTTTGAAACAATATCTAAATTATTAAAGCAACGGCGTCTACGCGGCACAAATATTTCTTTTTCTTTTTCAGCAATTGCTCGTTTCTCTAACCTCAGCACTATAGTTAAACCCATTTTTTTGTGAGCTTACTTAGATAGAGAGACTCCAACTGTTGGCAAAATCTACTAGGGTTCGCCTAACCCTAGTCTGCCTCCTTCCTTCGCTGTCATTGCCAATAGAGATTGAGCACAATTTGTAATTGACGTTCGATAGGTTGGAACCATGTTACGTCAAGGATACGTTCCTTACCACGAATTCTTTTTCATCATAATCCATGTTTTCCCCCTACCTCAACCTTATCTTTGTTTACGAGAATGAACATTAAGGGGTGTTGTTTATCTCTCATGTGAGATGAGATCGCTGAGGATTTTAAATCTGATGACTATGACTTTGATCTTAAATATGAAGTTGTCTTCACATACATGATGCAGAGGATCTCAAATCCCATGTTATCACCACAAACACGGCGTTAATAAAGTTGGACAGAGGTGGGTTTAATTTTTCAATCTTCTTTCTGATCTACTGTTATCGTTTGTCAAATCAGATCAAACCTAGTGGTTCCGTTCACATCTGGTCCATTTGGCTTAAGCCTTGGGCCGTGGAACATTGACCGATTGTATCGGATTTGGATCGTGACACCGGACCTCTCCAATAAGGGCCTTGCCGGAGATTGGACGTTTTCTAAAAATTTTTGGGGCCTGCACTGCAGGTTCGTCGGGCCAAGTCGCAATTTCTCAATGGAACCTGCCTGCCCTAACTTGTCCGATTCCGCAATAGTCGGGTAAACAAATAAATGAAGTAGCAGATTGATTAATAATATTGGAGATGGAGTAGATGCATACCTTTGGTGGCGTATGCTTCGACTACTTTTCTTTTCTTAAAGGGTTGCTTGGTCCGACTCTGACCCAGTCACTATGTGCCCTTCTTTTTAGTCCACAACACAACCATTTGTGTAGAAATTTTAAAAGAACTGGCCGCTACTTATTATTTGACAATTGACACCGATCGCGATGTTGACGCGTCTCTTATCCCCGTCGTCCCCTTTCATGAATGGTAATGGTAATGCTGTGTCATCCACTCCTTCTAGATCCTCTTCGCCGAACTCCGCCCTCTCGCGTAAGCAACTTTATCCATTTACTTTTTCCTTTAGAAAATTGATTTCTTTTCCCTCCCTTTTATTGTGTGCTTGGTGTCCAAGAGAAAGAGTGGAAAAACCGACCCACGATGCTTGCATGTTAGGGCAGAGATGGGGGCTTTCGCAGGTCCAAAGTTATTTTTATTAATTAACTTGTGAAGTCCAACCTTCTATTCTCTTCCCAGTTCCCCCTTGCGTTGCCGTTGAGGGATGACGTCAAAGCACCAAAAGCAAAGGCGCAAATTTTCGAGAGAAAGCGGAACGGAAAGCATTCCAGTAAGGCTGTAAAGTAATAACTAAGCCGACACCCAAATCTCAAGTTTGGTTTACGAATCTCACGTTCAACCATCCAGATCTTAATGCTCATAAAGAGACTAGACGTGCCTAAGAGTTTCAGTTTACTTCTGAATTCAGTATACGTTTTTCCAATATTTACTCCCTGATATTGTAGGATTCGGAAGAACCAATAAACATCCTCCATGTAACATATGTAAAAAACAAAGATTCTTTGAGAAGCTTGCAAAAATATTGTGATTATTACCATAACGATCATCTTGATTTTCTTGATATATATTGTGTCTGCGTGTTTTGTTATGTTTCAAAAAAATTTATTTTAATATTTTGCTGATTTAATGGAGGATGAAAAGTCTACTGTTTGCCTGCATTATGTACGACTGAGGCCTTTTCTTGATGATTGTCAGAGTTCCTCTTGTAGCTAGGTATTGCACGCGATTGTCTCACTCTATTCAAGACTAGGTCGTCGGCTGTAAACCTGATACTCTTTAGCGAAGTCACTCAAACAGCAGAAACAACTGCACCAAGCCTGAGCAGCCATCCCTCGGACCAGCTTTGGAGCAACTTTCTTGAAGAGAAATCCGCCAAATGCTTGCTTGACCGAGTGGTTCTTGCGGCATCGACTTCATCTGGCAAGCACAGATGGAGCAGCACACAAGCTTTCCATCGCAAATCATCTTGTCCAACTGGTTGTAGCCATTTGGCACAGAACTATAATATCCTAACAAGGTGCCGGCCTACGTGCACACAGTATGAGGATGCCTGTTTCACAATGTAAGGAAGCAGTTGTACAATAGACCAGTTTTTGAGTATTCCTTCTGACAACACGGCAATTTCAGCTTCACCATGACTCAACTGCCGTCCATGATTTCCTTGATCTAATTGTGCATTTCATTTTCTCTTCGTTCTTGCATGCTGAGATTCTGTCCGTCACCCCAACCACTGTTTCAGTTTTCAAAAACTCCAATTAAAAGCAAGTTGTTGTGACAGAATAATACAACTCAATCAGATACAAGAAACAAAGTTCACCTGCGTTGCCAGGCACACGGTCCTGCAGATGATGATCTTAATTTGTAATGAGGTGAGATACGGGGTGGCCAGTAATTCCCTTGATTTCAACACGTCTACCGCATTTTAATATTTTAAAGAAAGATAAACATAGGAAGAGTTGTGGAAAGGTTTTATGCCCCTGATGGGAGGGAACGGCACGCGCCTGCCGCCGTCTGATCAAGATGTAAATCCCATTTTCCCTTCTTACCTCTAAAGGGCTTCAAATAATTTGAAGAAAAATTTACGAAATTTGAACTTTTTGGCCTTCGCCTTTTGTATTACAACAAAACAAAAAAGCTCATCTTTTCCAACGAACCCACAAACAATCCTTTTTTAATAAAAACTATTAAAGTAATTTACTAATCAATATTTTGGAAATACTTATCATCCACTGAGGACAATGACCATAATCATCTTGCTCAATCGCCATTTATGAGAAAAATAACTAAGAGTAATTTGGTTAATATGTAGATCGGCCTCTGTTTTAACACGCCATTTCTATTTTCCTGCTCTATTTTTTGGTTCCCTGCAAAGACAAAGTAATGAGTTTCATATTCTGTCACTTTCTTTTGCTTCACTTCCGCTATAGGATGGCAATCTGTTTTATGCTTGAGGATTTTCCGGAAGATGTAGGAACAGCATTGCCTTCACTCTTTTTGTAATGTGTTAGTAAAATGGACTGTGTTCTAGATGGGTAGATACCACTTTTGAGGATGCGTGTAATGGTTAGATCTGGGGCTAAGATCTAGATTGCAGTACATTTACAGCTGTCTGCAGCTTGGTTCTGCCTTTTTTGTTCATCGCTTTGCACCATGTGAATCGGTCTTGGAATTCAAGGTTATTGAAGGATTGGAATCGACCTTGGAGTACGAGTACAATAGTCAAATGAGTGCATGTTCTCTTGAATTTACAGTATGTCCTTTTCTGTTTCTCTGCTAGTTAAAAGAGTATGATGAAACATGTCCTTTTTCATTTTCATAATGCTTTAACTCAACTCATCTATCTTCCTTATTTGCAACTTCTGTTGAAAAGTGTTTATTCTTGTCCTGCTACGATTTGATGCTCCGAATGCCCTTAAGAAAAAGTGCTATGCTTTTTTTTTTTCTTGTCGGTTCCATTTTTTTGTTCTATCAAGTAAGTACATTTCTGACACATACTTGTTTTCTGAGAAGCCGTTGCCATTATTTGTATCTATTCCAGATCACAAATACTTTTACTTTCTTTTTCCTGATGGCCAGCGTAGATATTGGAGTCAAAACAAAATTTTCTTAGGATTAATGCAAGCTTAAAACTGATGGTTATTTTCGCCAATTTGTTAAGATAATTCATGTTTCATAAGCTTAGTGGCATCGTGCATGACTAATGCAAGCTTGAAGATTGATACTACTTCCTCCACTTTGTTTAAGCTAATTGATGTTTGATAAGACTCATAGGATCATGTTTTTTTCTTATAGAGACAATTTCTCTGGATTCACCAACCTCTGTAAAGGTCTCTCTGTGGTACTTCTTACTTTATATGGTGTTCAATGGGCTTTCCCACCAGCAGTTTCTTATCTTTCTCTTATTCCAGCAAGGTATAACTTTTTTTGCATATTAACTTAATTATTATCAAGTCCCTGGATGAGTGAGCTAGTAGCCTATACATAGGCACAACACACACACAGAAATTCCTTTACACGAGCTACATCATATGAATTTCAGAATTTGTTTTCCTTTCTCCTGTAAATCAGGAGGGACTTTAGGAGCTCTTTCAAAAGGGATGGAAATTTATATGGTTTGCTTGGTGAAGAGCAGCTTTTTAATTTTCCAGAACTCGGCATGCATCAAAGGTTTTTTGATAGTCAAAAAATCAATGGCTAGTGACATTGTGCTGAATTTAGTAGGCTCAATTATTGGGGTCAAGCATACAAGGCCACTCTTTTCCACGCTTATTTACACTTAAACAGCTTTAGGTCTCTCTCCACACACCCAAATGTGGCTGAAATTATCCGTGTGGTTGATTTGCGGAAATAATGTTTTTTGTTCTCTCCCTTTCCAAACTGGTTTGGGCCCCTCGTCCTATTCATTCTCTTCCATGGCTAATTATCTTGGGCAAGGTCCTAATCCAGGACAACCTCAAGCTTCAAGGTATACATCCGGCCAGTTGTTGTGCCTTATGCAAGACTAATTGAGGAATCCGTCACACCCCTTTTTTGGCTTTGCCCCATCAGTCAAGGGCTATTTACTTCAACCGGCTCTCCCCATCTATCTTTCCCCACTTCCTTTGTTTACGATCTTATCAAAGGGAAAACCTTCACCACTTGGCCTCACCAATGGAGGACTTTTTGGCGTACTTGGCTGTTGGATGGTTTGATTTTTGGTGAGCTCTCTGGATCACATAAATGACGAGATTTTCGGGGATAGTCTGGTACCTTTTGATGATCCAAGAAGGAGAATGCCTAACGACTTATGGACTGGCTGCACATGTTTTTGAGGCTTTCACTCGTGAAGAGTTGAATCATCTTCTTACATCTTACTGATGTTTTCTGTTAATTTGCTTGCTTGTCTCTTGTATCGTGGCTCTGTTTCCTACTTTATGTTGGATCCTTTGCAATGTCATTACAATCTCTCTCTCTCTCTCTCTCTCTCTCTCTGTAGTGAAAACCCTCTCTGAACAATTGGTTGTGGGGCGGGTGGTCTGAAGGGTGTGGTAACAGTTAAAAGGTTGATCAAAATACATAAACGTGCTATTATCATCAGTCATGTTGAAGTCCATTCACATTTCAGTTATCATGGAAAATTTGCTGCTTGATATGGTTAATGCTTTGGTTTGCAGTTGGTTATCAGCATACTGCTGTTCTTTTCGTTGGGAAGCAGCTAGAGCCTAGATGGGGTTCAAGGGAGTTCCTGAAATTCATTTTTGTAGTTAATCTATTAACATCAATTTGTGTCTTCATCATAACTATTGCTCTATGCTATATAACAAGGAGAGAAAGCTTCCTGTAAGTGTCAAGAGGTACTCCCAATATATTCTGGGATGCATGTTTTCCTATTTGCTCCCTCTGTTTCATCTTTTTATCAGCTTACACAGCTCCAGATTGTTCTTTTTTTAAACTTTTCTCCTTTCCCTTTCCTTCCTGAGTGTGCACTTATTCAATGCATGCATAGTGGGGTGTTCATACATTTATAGTGCTTGATATGCAGAAATACGCTTGTTTGTGTAGAGGTGAACATCTCTGGAAACTTGTATCTATGCATGTGTATGCACCCTTTCACGCTTGCTTTCCTTTTCAAGGTCCTAGATATCTATAAGAATTATACTTTCCATGGAGTTACTGAGGGAGGTTAGCAGATATTCAGCTATACTACAGGGAGGCTTAGACCATGTACCCCATCTTTGGTCGTCTAACTTTGTTGAATTAAGGATCATAAATTTATTGTGAACACTTTAACTTTATTAGAGCCATTTAATGTCGTGATTGCATACTACAGATGTTTGATTCCTTATAAACGACTTGATGAATCTATTTCAGAAATTGGTTAGCATTGTAGTTTAAATCTTCCAATGTGTTAATGTATTTGAGAAGTAGTAGGTAGTTGTATGTTTGTGAAACCATCTATCTAGAAGTTTAAGAATGCACACATCGTCTCCACCTGTGCTGGTTGTTGTTCCATACACTTAATCTGATCTGGTTCTCTTATTTCTTGTTCCTCCAATATATCCTGCTTTCTGATTTTGCTGAACGGGTGTGGCCTTTTTTTGCTTGTAGCTTGTTTTAGAGGATTTTTATCCTTAGGTCCTCTTACTTGAGAGCAACTGTCAAAGCAGAGGATGGTATATGATATTGTGACTTGTGAGTCATATAAACGAAAGGTTCTACTGGAGGCCAATTACAACATGGGGAATACTTCTGAGAACGTCTGATTTCTTCACAACTTTCCTAAATCATCTGTTGACTTCTCCATTGTTAGTTGGAAATAGTGACGAGGTTGAAAGAACTTCTGTAAGTGCTGCATGTCTGACTCTGTAGGCAACTAAGTTATACACATGCATGTATCCGTACACACTTGGAATTCATTAGTCCAGAAATTAACTCTTGATCAGGTTCAACACACAAATAAAGTATTAATTAATAACTATCCTTATGAGGTAACTTGTTGCAAATGTTGTTACCGTTTGTGAAGAAGATTTCCTGGCTATCAGCCGAATGGGCAACCATCTGCAGCATTAATTTAAATTTTTTTTTGGTAGCTATGACCCTATGTCTGGGTTTCAAACTGTCCTTTCAGGTTTTCTTGTGGGTGTTAAGCAAATTCTACCAGATCAAGAACTTCAAATATTTTTCCTTTTGAAGATTAAGGCAAAGGTTAGACTCTTCTGTACCCATGTTTGCCGAACTTTCAAGTTCACTGAATGACATTTTCTCTGTTTTTGTATCTGTGACAAACTTTTCAGTGGTTGCCATCACTTTTTGATTTGGGATCAACGATTGTAAGCTTCTTTGTGGTGGATCCTTTGATGTGCCTTCCGGTTGTAACATTCGGTACATACATGAGTTGGATTTACTTGAGATATCTTCAGAGAAAGCCAGAGACAAGTCTTAAGGGGGATCCAAGTGATGAGTTTGCGTTTGCCACCTTTTTTTTTCCCTTGCTTACTTTAAAGCATCGAACTAGAATACGCTTCACTTTCGTTTTTTACGGCGAGGACTTTTCCTGCTGGCCGTTGCAGTCCACTTGTAGGCTCTGTTTCGGCTGTTCTTGAACGTTCGCTGTGTGGAAGATATCGTGCGTCTATTCAGCCCAGAGGTCATGTTTTGTGGGGTACTCCATTGCCTGGACTTGACTCTATTGAGGCGTCTAGAAGGAGGTGAACTCCGAATTCATCTTTCATTTCACACCGACTTCTGCAATGCTCTCTCTTTATTTGTTTGTTTTTTTCATTTCGCTTTGTTTTCATTTTGTTTCTGGTTCCTTGTGCCTTCTCGTCACAATTTTTGCTATTGCATTTTCCATTTTGTCGGCTCTCTTTCTCCTGGTCCAAAAAATCTTCCTTTTACTGACAAGTTGGAGTGTTGGACGGGTGATTTATTTCTTAAACCCTATGGATATTATTGAATATTTACTTTGAGCCTTCTCTTTGACTTTTATCGACATAGGAAGTTCTCAATCATCTGTTTATTATTTTTTTCCTAATATTAGGCAACGCGGTGCACGGGCGCTAGAAGAAAGACTGGCAGCTGAGAAGGCTGATGCAAGAGTGGATACTGAACGTGCAACTAGAGTTGGAGGCCCGGAAAGTGTTTGAAAGCTTGGTTATATCGTGCCTTTACATGCTGTCTGGTGTTAACCTTTATCGACTTGGGAGTAAACCTCTTGCAGACGTCGGAAGGTCCCTGTTCTCTTACCCTGGCTTTTGGAGATAGAGTTGATTACACCTCTGTGGGTTCGTGTCGTTCTTTCACATTTGCAATTATCCATGCCGGACCCTTTTGTAGCTCATGTAGCGCGGTGCTTCAGTTTTCAATTCTGGCTTTCTGAGGCATTGCATGGCAACTTCCACTTAATGGGGCTAATGGTTTCTAACAAAGTCTTGCTTTCCAGGGAAACCGGAGAATTGAGTTTATCTGCTCTTCCCTCTGGACTCTAGGTTTGCTTCATTTAAATACACGCACTAGTCATGTGCGAGGGTGGAGAGAGAGAGAGAAACGGAGACAGTACAACGTTACTATAAAAGCCCAAGCAAGGTACGTGAAGCAGTTTCATGAAGTTCAATCAAATGCTGAACCATTGCATACATAGCTAAACATTCCGCAGAATGGCGGATATGTGACTCATGCTACCGTTTCATCTAGACCTAGCCATGGCGGTGGGGACATGGGCGAGAAGCCGACCAACAGGATATGCTGTAATTCTCATATAAGCTCGGTCATTATCACGCGGTCTTGCATGTGGCGAATAGCCAGATCTTTCGAAAAAGATGGCATTCTTTCTCCTGCATGTTTCAGTGAATCAGTGGTCGTAAACAATCAATCCTGCTGAAACGAGGAGAGAGCGAGAGAATTAGAAAAGGTGGATTACTATATCCGCCATTCTTTACTGTAATTTGAAAGACAAGCCTAGTGTTTTGTTGTTCTGTTCTTGGTAGGAGCCCAAAGTCTTCGTTGTTATTTTGATGCGACCTTAACTTTTACTAACGGCTGTCAAAAAAGTACCTCAAGTTTAATTATGCATGTTTAAGCCTTACACTTCGCAATATTATCCTTCTGAGTTAAAATGGTCGTTTTGAAAATGGCGTCATCATCACTAGTTTCGGGGTGTCTGATCTTTCGCCTTAATATGACAGTTGAGGTAAATAAAACTGAGGTCCATATGAAAAAATTGCAAAAGAGAGAACTTATATTTTACGCTGTGGGCAACAGGTCGTCTTCTATTTCTAAAGTTTCCAAAATGGAACACATTGCAAGCAGATAGAAGAAGGCTATGTAGAAAGAAGACGGCTAAAAGGACTTTATCAGTCTAGCACCTATTTGTATACATTTAGTTGCATAATATGTAAGGAATCATCTTGACCATTCATCTTTTCAAGATAAAAAAAAAGAAAGATATTTTAGTCATTTATTAGGTTTTGGGCTTCATCTTCATAGTCAATGCCGCAGGGGCGAATTTTGTTTTGGATACGGTCACATGCCTATACATGTACATCCACTTCGTTAAGGACACGACCTTTCTTTCAGGCGTACGTGTAATGGAAATGAAAAAACACGAAGATCATTCGTGATGTTTGTCAAACAGGAAAGAACACTGAAGATTAATAGAAGACATATAAAGCTAAAGATCAAGCAGCCGGAGGAGCCATTACGAGATGGTGATGATAGTGGTAAATATAACCTGGAATCCCAAAGTCCTGTCTCCCAACACCATTTTCTTGGAAAAATATAATATATTCCCTCTCCCAACTCGTTGTATAAGAGTAGAAGTAAACGAAGTGAATATCAACTATATATACTTCCACACAGCCCAGGAGTTGCTTTTTTAATGCAAGGAAGATTTTAAATGGAGCATGCGGTACTGTCGGACGCTTTTAATGTAGCGGCCAATGTCGGACGCTTTTAATGTAGCGGCCAAAAGTATTGTGGTATCAATTCATATTGTTGCACGTCCCGCCGAAGAGAAGTTAAAACTATATATAGTTTGTGGATGAGCAAGTTTCTCTGTAACTCTCTCCCTCGTTTTACTAGTCGTCGAAGATATTTTGGATAAAATTAACCCGACCACGGAAAAGAGAAAGGAAACGGAGGGAGATTGGAGAGGTTGACGAGAAATCGTGAAGTGAGAATGGGTGGCCAGGAAATAACTTGAGGGTTTTGAACCAAGTGATATGGTCGCCATCACGTGGGCGGCCCTTCCTCGACGAGATGAGTTAGAAGCGAGAGGAGATGGATAAGGGGGTGGGGGGGAGGCGTTGCCCTACGTGTCGAGTGGAGGTTGGATCTTATCCCATTTTCATGTCCCCCCTCCCCATGAGATCTCAGTCTCCTGCCACATCCCGACTATGCGCCCTCTCTCTCTCTCTCTCTCTCTCGCTCGCAAGGAAAAAATTCCTGAAGATAGGTGTGGTGTACAATATAAGGTTGTCGCTGTACGCATGTTACATATATAAGGTAGGGAGATAGAGATGATGGTGAAGAGATAAGGACGCAGAGAATGGAAGTCCAAGAGCTATCTATGTACGCATTCCCCCCGATCAAATCATCATCCCACAAACCACGTGAATCCATCGAGGGGATCGCGTCGCCTCTGTCTGTCTTTCCCCGGAGTAACCTAAAATTATAACTAAGGGTGTTGCCATACGTCTATCATAGATAATAGGGACGATCGAATGCCGACGAAAATCCCACTGTAAAGCAACTTCATCATTCACGGTTGCTGTTTCACACTCTTCCAGATCTGTAAAGCGAAGATGTTAAATGAATCTCTTTATAAAAACTGTATTTCTTTCTGGTTACAGAAGCTCAATAGATTAGATGCAGCTCATGGTTAGCCCAAGGGTAACAAAACCAAAAAGAAAAAAAGGTTGATGATTATAAAAAATGAATTAGGATCCAAGTTAGTGAGCTAGACGTAGATGTGGATTTCGCTTATGACAGTGGTCAAAGACACCACTGATCCGAGCCGTCGATGCGCGAGGCTGCTCCTCTTTCTCTGATTTTCGGCAGTTTCATCATCGCAGATATTTTGTCACACTAATTGAAGGCCACGAAGCTTTAGCAGCAACAGTTGTATCATCGTCTTGACCACGCAATTTAAACTTTTAGTCGATGCATCGTTTAACAAATAAAATACAATGAAGAAAACTGAAAAGAATAGAGCCGCGTTGAGCAACGCCAAATCGGTGGTTGGTCCACCCTGCAATTACTATTGAAGAAGAAGGGTCAGGATGCGCTGGGAACACTGCTAATAACTTGAAAACAAAGCGATGGGCCCAAACACAAACAGTAGTGAAATGAGCTAACGCCCTCCTTCTCCTTCTCCTTCTCCTTCTCCCTTCTCCCTTCTCCCTTCTCCTTCGCCTCCCATGACATGATATTTTTCCAAAACGTGGTGCTCCTGCCCTTGAGAAAGAGAACATAGACAACGATGTTAGATAATGTAAGGTTAGTGATGCTACACATTAATTCGGCCAAGTGGATAGCTTGTGCCCATGGGGTTGTGTTTCTCGAATATGTCCAAAAGGAAAAGGACGAATATGTCTAACCAGTCATAAGAAAACGGGTATATAAAATCGATCGCCCAACGGCAAAGTAAAGAAGACTTTTGACAAATGAATGCTACTAAGAAAATGAAATGAAAAGCCATGGATGCTGGCTGTCCCGGATGAATCATTCATGACTTACAAGAACATATACATATATCTATTTGGGCTTTCTGACACTGCATGCCCACAGCTGCTTGAATCTAAGTACCGAGTTCACGATTTTCCAGTAGGCCTCCCCGCAGCTACGTCCGTTATGTCATGGCCACCAAACGCACAGACCAAAAGTCTGATGAACAATTCAGTTCTTCAGATCCATGAACTCCTCTCCTGTCCCCACTAAATGGCGCCCAACTTCCTTCTGAGCGACTTGTTTGGAATGCAACCCATCATGTTTGTTTGAGAGACCGAACCTATGGTCTCTGGCCTCACCGTCGCAGGATAATATACAGCTCAAAAGAAAAAAAGGAAAATTATTATGAAGATATAAAAACTCTCTACTTTGAAGACTCAAGCGTGCGATCAAAAGCTAGATTTTGAGAGCAAAGGGCGATGCCGACTTTGGCCAATCCTTAATTAAAAAATTCAAATGGTGCTGTCAAACAATTGGTAGCTTGGCAGCTTCATAAATTTAAAGCCATGTTTAATTTATCAACACATCAAACCATCATATGTTCTTCTGATGTTTCATTGAATTTAAAGCCATGTTCTTCTAACTTGTAATCATAAGATGTGTTCTGAGTGTGCAAGCCATGATGCTTAATTTTGCAGTATCTTGAGCCATTTACTGTTTCCCAAAAAGCCCATTGCAAGTGGATGTCGAAAACCAATTTTTTTTGGGACCGTCACAACATGCAGCCATGGAAACCATTAGCCCTCGAACAAAGAAACACAAAGGGAATTAAAAAAAAAAAAAAGAAAAACAAGAGCTTTCTGTGCAGAAAACGCTATTTAATTATCGGATTGGTTGGATTTTGGGATAGGAAAGATTCAGACGCTATACTGTAAGGTCAAATACATGGAGCGGAAAAACCAAAATCCGGTAACTACACCCATCTGATTGGTTGTATTTAGATCCTGAAGTGCTTGGGATTTTGAAATATTTTAAAGTAAACTGGAAGCCAAGCTGATAAAACCGCAGATGAACCAACATGCCAAAGTTTATTATAACGTTCCCACCTACACCCTTGGTTGGATTAGAACTTAGAAGTGACCATTTGGCTTTAAAAAACAAGATAATGTTGCTGACAAATATATCCTAATCAATTCCTTTGCAGTTGGTGTTATAAACACACTCGTAGTAGGGCCTGGGGCGAGGAACAACGATGTTGCGAACCAGAAGCAGAAAAAAAAAGAATGAGAAACAAAAGGAAGGCGTGCAACTTGGAGCAAAAGAAAATCATAACCTTCATTGTTTAGTTCCAAGAGAAGAAGCTGAGAGGAGATAATTTCTCCTCCAACTCCAATTAATCCTCCAAAAGCAAAAGCTGTTTTAATTTAAACCCCAGCCAATCGTTTCCTCATTGCTTTTTTCCAATTTTTTAAGCGAAGAGTGGCCCCAATGCCTGTGCTCTCCCTTTTTGGGTCAGGCAGCTCACTTCCATCATTTTACTAAAAAATATTAACATGGACAGAAGTCGATCTCAAGTCCAGAATAATCCCTCTACGGAGCGAGCACCGTGGTCGCGTGGCTTCTTCGTCGCCGGAATACGAGGGAAAGAAAAGCAATTTCTGGGCCATGGTGGACCGGGTAGGCGCTTTTTTTAATGGGGAAGACGACGAAGAACGCGCGGAAGATGACGGCTTGAGGGTTGGGTTGGCACGTCGACGAGGGAGGACGTGGCAATCGTGACGCCAAAAACGTCGCCTTCTCACATAAATATCTGCAACCCCCGTCCAGAAGGCCGTCCGTTCCCTCCAAGATACCGGACAATCCGACGGTCCTCATTTCTGCACTGGCCGGCGCCGGCCCCATCAGATAGGCACCGTAGTCGTCCCCTTCGGATACGAGCCTTCTACCTGTAATCCTTCCCTCTACGTACTCTCGCGGTGTACATAAGCGGATATATATCTAGATATATATTGCGGAGGGCGATCCGTAGGGGCACATGGACTACAGACTCTACAGCCACTCGGAGAAGCCAGAAGGCGGTGAGCCTCATATCTCGCCTGTCTCCGGCGTAGCTCAGGTAAGTTCCTGCCCCTCTCTCTCTCTCTCTCGCCCCCACCTCTTTGTCTCTGTCCCTGGGTTTCACTGAAGGGGTTGGTAATTTGGCCGTTGGGGCTTCTGGTGTTGTCCTGTAAATTGGAGATGAAGGCTTCAGTTCGTTTTGGTTGTGTGTATGTATGCTTGCTTGCTTTTAAACTTTAAGCGCAAGATTCATGAAGTGTCGGGCGAATAGCTTGGTTTTTGTGGGTGCGTCGATAAAAGGCCCTTCTGCAGGGTGATTGTGGTGCTCAAAATTCACAAACGTCCATGTTCGTATATGTGTTGGAAATCTAGCAAGTTTCTTTTGTTTTAAGATTTTCACTCCAGCTTTTGTTTCTTTATTCATTGGAACGCTTAGAGAGGAAATTTTGGCGAACAAAATCTTCCATTCAAGAAATTGATGAATTTTATTGTCCTTTTTTTCATCACTAAATATGATAAGACAGGTTACTGTTAATAATTTTAAAAAGAAAATTAAAAATTAACAAAGAAAAACTTCAACCGTCAAGTTTAATTTGAACCAAGTGCTGATTTTTCTTGGGGCGATTTCAACCCTATGAGTTTAATCATTTAATGCCTTCCGTTGTACTCTGCCTATTAAAGTATGGAACAACAGTACTATAAGCATGCACCTGGAAAATGTTTGCTCTATGGCCGAACTTTCTTGGTTGATATTTCTTTTTATGAGTGCTATAACAAAAATGAGTTCTAACTTTAGATTTCTTTGATTGATTGAACAGCTCCTCATGTTGCATATAATTTAGGCAGTTGAATAAAGGGAATTTAAACTTAAGCGAGTTTTTGTTACACACCGTAAAAACTAATGTTTTGTAGAATTTTCCTTTTGTATGAAATGCAGCAGAACCAGAACCCAATTAATATAATCTCAAAAATTGGAGCTAGACACAAACAATGGTCCAAATAAGCTTCTTCAAAGAATCTCATGCATGCAGAATAACTGAGTCCAGATCCAGAAATATATTGACCAGATGCGTGTGTGTGTGAGAGAGAGATTTAGTGTATCAGAAATGTAAGAAAGCGGGTAGTAGTAGTATCCCGCGCAACTTGTTCTTCCAACTGAGTGCGCACACAATGGCTTTTGGAGAGTGGTGGTCAGCAAAAATCGGTTGGAAGCCTCAACTTGAGGGGAACAGGTCTTGTCAATGCAATTGCACCAAAGCTTTATGCACAAATTTTTATACTTTTTAGATGTTTCATTTTTCAAAAAATCTTGCTGGAACGAGCATTTGAATAAATTTGTTTGACTAAGTAAGCCTTTTCGGGGGAAAGAAAATCAATAAATTACAGAATTGTTTGTGCATTGATGCTGCCCACTCTAATTCCCCGCTTCAGCTTCATCTTGATTTGAGAGCAGGCTTTCTGTTGCATATACGACTAGCAATGGCTCGGCCAATTTGACTCCATGGTTGAGAAGGCTCGACTTTTAAGGAAGTTCACGAAAGAAAAAAAATGAAAGGTGAAGAGTTCAATGTCCAAGCTAACTTGACGATTAGCAAAAACGAGCGGTAGAGGCAGCCGCAGATTGCCTTTTACACGCGCATAATTATTAGACCTTTTGAACTAAAAACGCTTTTGAAAAAGAGGCTTTTGCTAAACTTTTTTACCCGATAAAACAGAGTTTGTTGTGAAGATGAGATTTCTTTTTTCCCCTTCTTTTCTACACATAGACATAGGGTGAAGACTCCAGAATTTGTGTTTTCCTCTCTCTCTCTCTGATATTTTCCTCTTCATTTATTATCGTCAGGACTGATGTCTGATGGGAGCCGCGTTTTTTTTGGGTTGAAAAGGAAGGCTGCTTCTTTGTGAGGGAAGAAAAGAAAGGAGAGAGTCGTAAGTTGGAAAGAGAGGCGAAGATCCGGAATCAGGGAGGCGGTGTCTCTTCGCCCCCCGCGCCTTCTCTCGCTCTCAGCCACAAAGGGGGAGGGGAGGCCGGAGGGGGGCAGGCGAAGGCAAGCGCTTCCGTCCTTTCCCTTCTTATTCAGGAAAAGACAAGGGAAGAAGACCGAGACCTTGGGCGATGGAAGTGAAGATGGCGACGACCGCCCGCTTCCGTTTCTGCCACTCCTCCTGCTCACAGACGTTCGCTTCTGCTGTCTCCTTGTTCGACCAGAGAGCGAAATCGCCTTCTTCTTCCTCCTCCCCCTGTTCCTCCTCCTACTCCTCTTCCTCCTCCTCCCCTTGGAAGAGGAGAACCACCGGAGATGGCGCCCGCCTGATTTGCCGAGGCTTGGGCCGATCCTCTCTATTCGGAAAGCCGACTAGGGTGTCCAAATCCAGGTCCTGCGATCAACCAAATGGCCGGAGCAGCCCCCTCCGGTGGACCTGCAATGCTGCGCCTCAGAATTTCTCAGAAGAGGAGTTCATGAGGCAACTTCAGGATTTGGCCTTCAATTTCAGGCTCTCTGATGACGATGACGCCGGAGGCACCACCGGCGACACGCGATCGCGGCCCGGCGTTGCCGACGATAGGCCAGACTCTGTTAGTCAATTATTTGACGCAGTGGTCGCGAAGCCATGGATGGGTATCCGGTGGCCAGGGGGACGGCTAGGGGAAGAGATCGATGAGATGTCCCTGTCTTCCCAGATGATCAAGGGGAAGGGCCTGGGACACTACCAAGGAGGAGTGAGCGAGTCGGCCTACTGTTCGGTGAAGAGAGCGTTTTCGTCCATGGTGTTCATGATCAGGGAGCTACAGAGCTACACCCTGCGGATCCGGCAGCTCCTTTTCTACGAAGACCTTCATGACATCGTCGAGAACGTCCAGAAGGAAATCCATGCTTCCTTCGTGTGGCTTTTTCAGCAGGTCTTCTCCTGCACCCCCACTCTCATGGTCTACGTCATGATCCTCCTAGCCAATTTCACCGTCCATTCCATGGGCCACAACACCGCCATCGCCGCGACAGCTCGGCCCGCTCCGGCGGCCTCAGTCGCCGTCTCCGCCTCCACCCTATCCGAGCACCAAAGCCCGAAATTCGAATCCGGTACTTTCTATAAATCAGCCGGAAAGGTACTCTCTATCGGCGGCGCCTCCGGTGGTGGCACCGGAAGAGCACCGCCGGTGGCTGGTGGGACAGACGGTGGCGAAAACAGGCTCGAGAGGGACCTTCTGTTCGACTCGTCATCGCTCACCGGAAATCCGACGAGCTCCGGCAGCGGCATTGCGTCAGGAGAGGACGAGTGGGCGCTATGGACTTCGATGGTGGAGGAGGCGTCGAAGATGCAGGCAACTTCTAGAGGGCAGGCTCTTGACCGTGAGACTGCCCGAGCTCTGGTCGCTCCTGTGATCGCTGAGATCAAGCCCGATGACCTCACGGCCTATATACGAACGCAGCTCATGTACCAGAATGCCATAGAGCAGGAGCCCAACAATCCTCTGCTCCTCTCCAACTACGCACAGTTTCTCTACCTCGTTGTCCATGACCATGACAGGTACCCTTTTCTGCCGTTAAAAAATTAAAGAACAGAACACACTGTTCCCTTCTCCATGGCCAACTGACTTACTCTCAATGTAAACCTTAATCGGTTCTCTTCTTCTTTAATTTTACAAGTCATTAAGCCGTTCGGATTTTCTTTGTTCTGTGCCCAACAATGCTGCAGAGCGGAAGAGTACTTCCAGAGAGCTGCACGGGCGGAGCCTGTTGATGCAGAAGCTCTCGTTCGATACGCGAACTTCTTGTGGCTGGTTCGCAAGGATTTCTCCCTGGCGGAGGAGACGTTCTTGGAAGCGATTGGCGCTGATCCTACTAACACTTTCTACGCTGGGAACTACGCTCATTTCTTGTGGAACACGGGCGGCGAAGAGACCTGCTTCCCACTGGACGAAGCTTAGAATTTGCCATCCAACTTGCAATCAGGTGGTGAGGTGATCACGCGCTCTGTTATAATTTGATCAGGCGGCAATGCCTAAGCTCTAGGCCGCGCATTGCAATCAGTTGGTCCTCCTCTCTGTCCCTCTGTCTAAGTGAAGGAAGGCTGGTTCATTGGTAGCATGCCGTATGTAGAATTGCACCTACAATGTCTGTCCTCGGTAGCTTTCTTTTGCGCTGCTGAGACAGCGGTTGGGTGCTTTTGTTTTTTCCTTTCTTTTTCCTGTTTCTGCAGGCTAATAATGCTTTGATGTTTGCCCAGGGATACGTACCCTCCCCATTCTCACAGTAACTAATCGTAATTCCTTGTAAATTCAGATAGTGAAGAAACGTTTTTCTTTCTCTTATTGGAGGTTGTTGTGATTGAGGTGATGTCGATGATGCAGCTGCGCCTTTTCCGATGGCAACTGAAACCATTGATTCTTTTTGAGTTTAGACCCAATTTGCTGCTCCGGCACCGGTGTATGCAATGACATATTCTGGTCCGTTAATGTATGTAGGTAATGCGCGTGGAAGGAAGTGCCTGAGATTAATTGGATAATTGTGTGTGTGTGTGGTAAATCTGTTGTCGATGCGTCCATGGCATGGTTGTATTGTGCTTCTCACGTGCCGATGTTGACACGAGCTGTTGGTTAGCAGCCTTGCGTTCTGCGCACATCAAGTGGGCATGGTAGGAGTACAAGTGGCTGGCAATGCATTCCTATTCTCTACTCAAGCTAAAGTACGCAGAGGGTTTTGGTTTCGACCTTTATTATTATTATTAACATATGCATAATTTGCGGTAAACACACTTTGTGACTCACATTTTGTGCATATTATCAACGATGCATTTACAGTATATCACAAAAGGCCTTGCCCATAATTATTAGTTTGAGCTTTTCCTTTCTGACCATGGGGAAGTATAAAAGGAGTTACACTTGTATGCGGCACAAAATCTTCAGGTATTATTGTAAGAGTTTTTGCTTTTCTATATTTGTCGTTCAGAAGACAGAGGTGGTAATCTCTACCATTATTTCGATTTCTGGGCTCTCTCTCGGAAGTATTATTAAAAGGAGGAGTCAATCACATCAGAATGAATAATATCATCACATAAGCGGTGGCCATGGGCCATAGAGGCCACAGCCCTGCTCTTTGTGCAGTCCACAGTGCTTTAATTATCTGCCAATAATTCTGAGGCACAGCATTCTTGACGCCGATGCTATTATATACGGTCAAGGACAGTGCCCTAGAAATAATGGGACCATGTGCTTCCCCGCCAATCAGAAAGAACGAACGCGCATGGGCCATGGAGCGTGTTTGTCAGTGGCAAGTGAACCGAACCCCACCATTAATGGTGGTCCGTCCATGGGAAGGTTCATTGTCTGTCATAACTTTCTTTTTTCCCTTCAATGGGGGATAAAATGGAAACAATGCGACATTAAGGTCACTTTTTAGTGCTCATCATTCTTATCATCTTCCTTTCAAGTACAAGTGGAGTTTTGCCTCTTGCATCCGCCGTTTATCCACCTTCCGATATCAACGTCAGGTAAGGTTTCTGTCTCACCAAGTATTAACTAAATTATCTCTAATGCGGGGAATACAGTCAAGCCGAAGATAAATTTCCTGTCTTGTTTCCAGGATTTCAACTTTTGAGTAAGTTACACTGATAGACACCGGGAACACTTGAACCGGAATTTGCAGGGTTTCGTTTCTGGCTATGCATGCTAATTGAATCGCTCGAGTCCATGATGTCAACCATTTTGATACCGCATCCCAGCCCACAACAACGTTTGGACAACCAAGGGGAAGATCCACGAAGAACAATCCAAAAGAGGGAGCTTACCAACTTAATTTATATTATTAGAACTTTGTCCCGTGAGTAAACACGCTGTTTCTTCCAAAAGAAGGTGGATACCAATTTGACTTGTATTATTGGAAGTACTTCCCTGACAGTAACACATAAGAAAAGGAAAAACACATATGGGAAAAAGCCTAAGCAAAGAGTAAATTTTCTCGTAAGCGCATGACATATATGCACATGGAAAGTGTCACAACAAGAGAGTTAGTTAACATGTGTTTTTACAATAGGCCACCTGCAACTGCAAGTGGTAGAGTCCGAAAGCGTACATGTATTGCAATGAGGGGAGAAAGGTAAATTGAAGAGCAACATCCTTTGTCCCTAAAAAGATGTGTTGGCTTATGCCAAATAGTTAAAATAGTAAGATTCTTGGTAGATTTGCTTAATTTCCCATTATTTTCTATCAGTAAATGCATGTCACCGTCGTTTTAAGGTCCATGCGGCAATGGAGTTGAATGGGGAAAGCTCGAAAGCGGAAGCAGCAAAATGAAGGACTACAAGCCCACCAAGCAAAAGTGCACATTTGTGGAGAGTACGTGCAGCTGCTGATGAGCTCCTTGAAAGAATATTCTCTTCCACTTGATGCCAAAATACTGTCCAGTGAAAAGAAAGTAACTTAAGAAAGGAAAAAGGGTATTCATTATTTATTTCACCAGGATGCGGAACGGCTGAGCCTAGAAAGAGCGATCCATCACTGCTGTTGCTAGATTCTGAATCATGTGGGTTCGATCTTTGTTCCCAATCGACAAGATCAGTAAATGTAATGAGCCAAATCGTGGGAGGAGAAGACGGACGTTGTGAAAGACACAACTACAAAAGTGCTTTTTTTTCTTGTTAAAACTGGCAGACAAAACTATCTAGCGCGTCTAGAATTGAAATTAGAATATCGTGAGAAGTTGCGTACTGCATTAATGCTTCCATGGCAGTCTCATAAGTTGTACAACTGTGTTGTCGCCTACCATCTTCGGCTAACGCCAAGAAATTGAGTCCAAGAATTGTCGAGCACTCAAAGGGGGGTTCAGGTTTCACTTTCATTTCTTATCTTGGAAAATTACGACGTCTCGATCAACTTGTGTAGATGGGTTAGGCCCTACACGATCTCTCTTCCTAGCTAATTCTGGATCCGAAACTTGAAGGTAATAACTCATCAGAACATTCTTATCGAGACAGACAGCCATAACCAGCCGATTCAAAATGCAATTCACAAAAGATCGATCTGTATCTTGTTGGTCCTATAACTAGACGGTAAAGACTCATGCTCTTCGATGTGTGAACGAGAAAATTAAAGGAAGGATCAATCTACAAGAGAACCTCCCGAAACGTCCAAGTCTTAATGAATGTAGCAAGAAGCCAAAAGAATTTTACTCTGGGAAAACATTATAAGGCTCCAACTTCGAACTATATATGACCCATGGTACCCATCGTGGACGAATAATGAGACATACTTTCCCTTCCTGTACTTTTAAAATCAAGTTTGCGGAAGTGAATTCGGGTATTCTGTCATGAAATGAGAAAAAAACATTGCTCTATGATTCAAGCAGGGCACATAAGTACTATACGTTGGGACCACATTCGTTCCATTGCTCCACAGAGAAAAATATCAACTGCGAGTTGTTGAAGTCCTCAAAAGTAATTAAACAAGCAGCCGTCTGTGTCGCCGGCCGAATGTGCCTGGCCCGGCCAAGCCAGTAAAAGGTAGGGCTGCACACGAGCCGAGCCGAGCCCAAGCTTGGCCAGCTCAAGCTCGACTCGGCTAAAATAACTCGAGCTCGAACTCGACTCGAGCTTCTTATAGCAAGCTCAAGCTCGGCTCGACTAGACAAAGTCAAGCTCGAGCTCGACTCGATTAACTCATTTAACTCGTTGACTTGTTTAAAACATACTTTTTTAACTTTAACTCGTTTAGCTCGTTTAAGTGCTGACCCGTTTAACTCGTTTAGCTCGTTTAAGTGCTGAACCGTTTAACTCGTTTAGCTCGTTTAAGTGCTGACTCGTTTAACTCGTTTAGCTCATTTAAGTGCTGATTCTTTTAACTCGTTTAAGTACTTTTATCGTTGCACAATCAGTAATATCCATTTTGCAATTGCTTAGGGAAGAAAAAATTCCCAAGCAAGAGTACAATTAGAACCTCTATCTTTTACAGTACTTTACAACAAAATCACAGGTAAGGAACCTATGTCAAGACAAACACTTTCCAAAAAAACCTTTGAAAGTCAATCAAATAAAATAAAGTCAACCACAACCTCTATCCTTTGCAATATTTTACAACAAAATCACAGGTAGGGAATCTACCTGTTCAGCAAACGTTTGAACCTTACAAAAAAGTGCACACGAATAGACATCCCGAAGTCAATAAGAAACATACATAGCTGAACCAAATGAAAATAAATATGCACATTATTGAAGAAAACAAACAAATAATTTTGTGGACATCAATGAAAACTGTGGTATGTGCGGATTGGGAAGTGTTGAAATCCATGATTTAATGAAACTAAAGAAAAGACTGAGATCAAACAATATTCTGAAAATGAGAAGAGATTAAAAAAAAAAACAGAACACACAGGCTTAAAAGGGTGATTTTTGATGATGTACACCGTCGAAGGAGGAAAAGGACGTCGCAGAAGCAGGTTGACGCCAGAGAAATGGGAGACCACCAGAGCAGGATACATGGCCTTTGAGTCGGATGTCACTGGAGAAGCGGAGAGCACACTGACGCAGGGGCAGCTGAAGCGCAGAGCATAGGTGGAGAAGAAGAGCACAAGCAGGGCGGCAGGGGCGCAGAGGCCAGAGCACAGGCGAAGAACGGGAGAAGAGAAGGACAACTGGAGAAGAAGAGACCAAGAGAGGGAGAGTCATTGTCGGAGAGAGGGAGAACGAAAAAAAAGCCCAAAACCTAAAGTGAAAAAGGAGTTTCCCGCCTATGAGATTCTGAATCGGTTTTTTTAAAACCGATTCATTAACTAATCGAGCCGAGTCGAGCTTTAACGAGTTCATTGAGTAAAACTCCTCAGACATGATCTGCAGCCTTACCATACTGTATTTTTATCAAGAACAACACACAGATATATGATAGAGATGTCCTTGATATTGTGAGTATCCTACAGACATGAGATTACTATGACAACTAGATATGATGCAGCTGAAGCTGCACATTCAGCACTTTGTATTTAAAGTTATATACCCAATAGTTAACTAAATCAAATTTAGTATTCACTTTCCTATTATGTTGATCACTGAACTTGTTACTCTTTGCATGTCTGTGTATGTGTGTAGAAAGAAGTAAACCACACTGCAGCTACACCTTTTATCCATGTTACACAGCACGAGAACAAGCAAGAAAAGACTGGTTAAGAAGCACGTCCGTTATTCAATCATATCTGAAATCTCGTAGGATGGATGTTTCGAAGTATGTTCAAAGCAGAGCAGATTTACATGCCCTCCTCTCATGACGTGCCCCTGTAATGGTCCTCACCAAGACAACAATCAGAACCTCTATCTTTTACAGTACTTTACAACAAAATCACAGGTAAGGAACCTATGTCAAGACAAATACTTTCCAAAAAAACCTTTGAAAGCCAATCAAATAAAATAAAATCAACCACAACCTCTATCCTTTGCAATATTTTACAACAAAATCACAGGTAGGGAATCTATGTTAAAACAAATACTTTTCAGCACGTTTGAACCAAACAACAAAGCGTACACGAATAGGCATCCCGAAGTAAATAAGAAACCTACGTAGCTGAACCAAATGAACCTAAATAAGCACATTATTCAAGAAAACAAACAAATAATTTTGTGGACATCAATGAAAACTGTGGTCTGTGCGGATTGTGAAGTGTTGAAATCCATGATTTAATGAAACAGAAGAAAAGACTGAAATCAAACAATATTATGAAAATGAGAAGAGATTAAAAAAACAGAACACAAAGGCTTAAAATGGTGATTTCTGATGATGTACACCGTCGAAGGAGGAAAAGGACGTCGCAGAAGCAGGTTGACGCAGAGAAATGGGAGACCGTCAGAGCAGGATACATGACCTTTGAGTTGGATGTCACTGGAGAAGCGGAGAGCACACTGACGCAAGGGTGGCTGAAGCGCAGAGCATAGGTGGAGAAGAAGAGCACAAGCAGGGCGGCAGGGGCGCAGAGTAACTCGACTCGTTGTAAAAGGTTATGCTGCTTGGCCAATTTAGGCATAGATTGGAAGACATGTGGGATTCAATCAGACGCTAAGTCAAGCAGAAAACAATGCACGTGGAATGTGCAGCGTGGTGGTGCAACGACAAAGCGTATAAATGCATCAACATTAGCGGTCCTTTTAGAAGTGCAAGTCCGTCATTGGGGAATCAAATGGGTTTCTCGCGCGTATCGTTTGGATGCGCAAGGGGGTGCGCGTGGGTTAGGGGCAATTCCCCCAGTGGACGCATATGCTGCGTCCACAACCACGTAGAGTCACGAGGGGGCGAATAAGAGAATGCTTATCGTCGAGTAGGGCGATGGTCGGCCGCCTTGCTTAATGACATATAGTCGTCAGCTGGCTTCGGCTGGGGATTTCTTCCCAAGGGAAGTCTACCCCCACCTAGATTTCGTATGGAGGTAGATAGACGCTTGGCGGAATGACGATGTTTTGACATAGCCTCATGGTCACGGCTTGCCGATGGTCTACTATGGGATAAACCTGGGTGATGGTTTGCCGAGTGCGTAGCACTCCTCGTCTAGTCCACAGTCCCAGAAGAATGACGAAACACTTTCGCTACAACTAAGAGAAAGTCAGGCTGGCCGAAGGCTTTGGGGATGCCTTCGGCGCCGCGCGGGCCAAAGAGGGGTTGGAAAGAGTCAGCCCGTGACAGTCTGAATGCCACAAATTTTTGATGAAACAGGAAATTCCTTGGTGGAGGATTAAAATGGTGGCAGTCGTCAATCAAAAATGCTTTCTGTGATTACAAAGCGGAAAGTATAAACCAAAACATTTCTAAATAGTCACTGAAAAGCATGGTGAACCTCATAATGAATCCGCTGACCGGCCCATAGGGGTAGTCCCCTTGGACCCAAACCAAATCGTCCACTCTCCATGACTCTTAGTTAATTCAACTCTAATTAGGAAACAGCTCCCTGAGTTGTGAACCGGCATAGTGAACCTGCAAGACCTAACTGATCTCTCCTCTAGATCTATACCTGATTTGACTGGTGGAACGCTCCAAAAGTTTCCATATCCTGCACGCAGAAGCGAACTAGAGATATTCATCCCAATCCATAGATACAACACAACTCGAAGCATGAAGGAGCAAGCACTTAGATCCACATATTGCGTACGTGAAGGCAAGGTTCGGATTCTGTAAATGGAGGCCCAGTTATCATGCATGTTTGGAAGCTAAATGATTTCAAAATACTAATAAAAAGAAGACCGGGAAACAATATATGCTCAATAGCCTCTTCTCTTGCTTTCATTTTCAGCCACTCTTTGATTTGGACCTAATTGGATCAAGGTGAAATTTTCAATCCCTACAGTAAAATCTGCTACTAGGTAAGCTATATTACCACCGGCAGGGGTATCTCAGCTGCACAACGGTGAAAATATGCCATTTCCAGGAATCACAGTGAAAAACCCTATTCAAGATTACGGTAAACAAAACCGCTAGATCCCGGTGATTGGGACACGGACGGTACAGGGCAGCCATGGCTGCCGCGTCTTGTTCTCCATTCATGCGCTCACAATTCAAGACAAATACTGATGAATTCAGCAGGCAATGTTTCCTGATCTGGCCCCCACCAGACAGTGCCACTTCTTTCGAAGTATCAGGTATTACAAACTGCAGTTAGTAGCTCGAAAGGTTATCTCGTACCAAGCTCCTCATCTGAGCCCGTTTTCATAAGCTAAATAAGTCGAACAGTTGACAGCCCAGTAAGGCTAATAGGTTACTTAGTGGAGTACAACCATTTATGGTGGTTCTTCTAATAAGATGATCAATCTGCAGCAATCTGCTCCGCCGCTAGCCCAACACCGCTGCACCAGTATGCACAAATTTACATGGAGCCTCCAACCGAAACTCAGTGTTCCGAAATGTTTTCAGGAAGTCAAATTACCGGATATCATCTGCACGTGAAAACTCAAGAACTGTTAAGCGCTTGAAAAGTTTAGGATGTGGGAAATGTTTTGCAACTTGAAAAGTTTCACTCTCTTGATTTTTTTAAAATCCTTGCAGAAGGGGAGCCAATGATCGAATTAACTTTTAGCTCGGGCAGCTAGATTGCCAATGAAAGTCATGCATGCTTGTGACTGCATGATGATAAGTTGAAAGCAACATAAAGAATTCGGTTAACTGAGCAGAACATGCCCCCTTTTCTGATCGTTCGGTTTGCACTCCTTGCTCGTCCCGTCTGCTGCAACATCGTGCAACACTACGTGTACTTGAAAGTACCTCTTGCTTTCTGTCACGAAGTCTGTTTCACGCCCATTACGGCACTAAAACAACTTTTGAAATACGGAATGTAATGATCGACTGCTTAAACCACCCAATCTTCGCCGATGTTTCACAGAAGAATCAATCTATTTGAACAGAGCAACGAACGATAGAAAAGGGTTTCTTCTTTGTTGTTGCCAAGGAGCATGACAATTGTCACACAAATATTATTGAGCATGTTGAAAATTTTGTTTCCAAGTAGATGGAACGACTGCAGAGAATGAAGACGAATTTGATTTAGTTCTGCTTGTGAAACTTGAACTTACAACCAGTGGAGATAAATAAGTTCATTTATTTAGATCCTTTTCTCCTACATCTGAAAAATAGGGAAAAATCAACCCATGTCAAAAATTCTGAAGTACATGCTCCCATGAAAATTTAGATGCCAAGCGTGTGGATGGTTGGTCGCATGCTCCCCTGATGTTAGAAATTCAATCGACGGGGTTCTCCACGCCAAGATGGAGACAATATTCAAGAGCCCTTATAACAATCCAAAAAGCTCTTTAAGTCTCTAAAATCGACGGAGCCAGCAGAAATTCTTAATTATCTGAAGTCAACGGCAATCACAGGCTATTATACTCATTAGTAGGACTTATCGTTAGGCTATTTTCTTTAATTGGTTGGCTTCAATTTTTGGGATAAGGGAAAAGCTGCCATATGCCTAATCAGCAGCCACATGAATACCAGAACTCGAACAAATCGATATATCAATAGACTTTATTCTGTTCATAAGACACAATCCTAGATTTGGGAGACACCACATGGAAAATGGTCAAAATTTAAGCATCTGGAAAAGGACAGCATTATTCTTTCAAAGCATCATTTTACCTTTTGGAACTCGGAATCTCTACAGTGACACAAAAGGATAGACATGCATTTAGACCTAAACACCATGCAATGGACATCCATCTCTATTAGATGGACACTCACAATGGGCAGTCCTATGAGTCTGACTGATCATTGTTTCATAGCTTGGATGAACATTTCTAGCGAAAGAGATGCTACTTCAGCTGCACGACAGTTCACTTGAAATTGAGTTGTCAATACATATGGCTAGCGTCTGAACTGAATCATGTTGCTGGTAGGTACTGTTACACCATCCAATTTGCCGATGGGACCGGAGGTGTTTGTTTGAATTCAGTGACAAGCATATCCATAAACGGGTTACAGGAGGACCACATGATAATCTGTTCTTGTGTAGAGGAGTTGCAGTCATGACTGACATACCACCAATATTTGTGGCACCTAATGTTGCAATCAATTAAGGAGCCTGAGAAATGACCAAAGCAATACCAAGCACAGTTTGTTGCTTTGTAATAGGTACAGTGTTCTGGTTGTGTCTTGATCGCTGCTATCTACTGGCTACACAGAGTCAACTTAACAAAAGTGAGAAGAGGGTGCTTAAGTTCTGTGGAGCTTAAGGAAAGACCTAAGAAAGATTCTCATGATTGAAACGTGAACGGTGTATATGCTCCAATGCGGGATCCCCTCATTATCATACACATGACTGCAAAAAAAAGGCCAAGAGCTTGTCAGCTTCATCATATAGTACAAATCATGATTCGGCTCTTAGTATACTAAAGCTGTACAGCGAACCATCCTCAACACATAAAAGATTTCAAGGTTCGTGGTGGTTGTGTCAAACAGAAAAAAACAACCAGCACAAGAAGGGTTCTGACTGATCAGATTGTCATCCAGCCTCGATTGTTAGTTCTACAGAATGGCAGTATCACCACACGGCTGGATGCAGGTAGGACTTCAACTATGTGTGGCTTACTTTGCCTGTCCAACTTTCGAAATCAAACAGTCACATCCCTATATACTTCTTTGACTGAAGATCCTGTTTGAGAACTCAAGAATTTCTACTGCCTAAACGTTTGAGAAGCACCTTGCATACACAAGGATAACTCAACGAAAGAAACCTAGTAGTATTTCCTTTGCCAAATATCGAAACTATTGCAGTAAAGTGGCGTTCGGTTTTAGTGTTTGCATCCTTTCATTGGTGAAAAATACGCCAGGAGACCAATCTCAAGATAAGGAAGGAGAGAGGTTATAATCCGGGTAAAAGCATGAAGTGGGAGGCAGATGTTTAGTTCATAATTATTTGATTAAGGTCCCCCCAAGAAAAGAGAACAAAAGTAAAAAGTTTTAGCAGGCTGATTGCCATTGTGAAACATGCAACGAAGATAAAAGTCTAACCTAGTGACCCACCTGAAATGCAAAAGTGAAGAACTAGTCAATTCGAACTCAAAAAAGAGGGGACAGTATCCAATAAATAAGGTGATTGATAATAGGTGAAAATTCAAGTTCAAGGATTTACTGTGAAGAGAGGACATATTTCCTCTGCAACTTGTCAGGCAGCCAGCAGACTAGTCGCTCTAACAGGTGTCAGAAAATATACAGAGGAGCATACAAAGAACGGTCACAGATCCAAGAAAAACCGAAATACTCAAACGACACCCATTGAGATGAACTAATTTACTAGCAAGACATGATACCATAATAATCATTTACTATTCTTTAATCAACAAGGGGGAAGTAGAAATGAGATGGCAAAACTATTAAGAGTTACGTAAAATGATGCAACCTTGACACTTCCTTCTTATTCTAAACGTGAAAGATTCAGAATGAGCCCCAAATAGGCCATTCATGATATACCTAGTCATAAGCATGCCTCCTTGCCAAGGTTGTCTGTAAACATTATCTTCGCCTTCCATCTCCTAAAGTGGTAACCGGTCAAAGGAGGCGGGCCTCCCTTTCTCACTAACATCACAAATCCAATTTTTTGTTGCAGTCATTAAGATCCTTAAGAAACCTTATAATCTGACATCCCGAGTGCCTATTTCACTGCATGTCTATATTGTCCAAACCCTCCGCAGCAACCGGATTAAAGATGAAGAATTTAAGATAAGAAATTCAAAGTGCACTTTTCGAGGCTTGGGGAAAAGGAATATTACTCTATTAAAGCCAATATGGCATTAGCTCTCAGCAGGTCCCAGATTCACTCAAGTCACAGGGTTCGAACTATTTTACCTTTGAGAAGTGGGACCAGAAGAAGAGGAGGAAGAGAGAGAGAGGGAGGGAGAGTATAGTAGATTAAACGTTGAAGGTGCACGTATAATGAATAAAGCAAAAGAAGGATACAGGATGGCTGTAATTAGGGGTAGGCCGTAATCGAGTAGGAATATATATATATAGATACCATTGCCTAGCCAAAGATTTGCGGCGGGAATTCTTCTCTTGTGGCAGAGCAAGTCCAAATGAGCGACCCCATGTTCTTATATGACCCACAAATACAGACGAGACGCACCTGCCATAACATGCATACGTGCTTTTGAATCCAGCGGGATTTCTTTTACATAAATTGAAGAAGATTCTCGAGAGAGAAAGAGGAAGCACGAAAGGGCATTGAGTCTTATCACCTCGCTACCAATTTTGGGAGCCTTGTTACATATCCACATAGCGGAGCTGCCTGTATTAGGTGGGTGCTTCTGAGTGCGGCAGTAGTTTCTCTCAAAAGACTCGAGCAAATTTTCTCCCTTTAAAAGTGGTGCCATCCCCCAGATGCTAGTGCACCAAAATTGGTCCAAAAACCAGTTTGGTTTTCATTCTGTATCTGTGAATGCGCTAGTTGTTTGTTTATGCGATCCCATCAGCTTGGATGGTCTGTGGCCTCCTCCTCACCACCATCTATGTTATTGTGTCATGCACATCCAATCAAAATGAATAATACCATTCCTTGCTTTTAGCGAAATTGCATATGATGGAATTCATTCTTGATCCGCAACCGATCCAACTCCAATGCTATGATCTTCAAATGTTTTCAAACTATGCACGAAAGCCCTGGCTTGGCCCATAAATGATAGTCTTTGCTCTCAACCTACAAAACGGATTTCAGTTTGGATCTCTCCTTTTTTTTACTTCATATTCAACTAAAAAAAATATGTCTAATATTTGCAAGAGGTGACGACACCACGATGCAGTTTTTTTTTTGTAGGGCGCCTCCTATTTGAATAACCACTTTCTTGTGTGTGTTGACGGATTTTCCAGCGATCTTAAAGAAACAGAACGAATGGGAATCAATAACACTCGAGACCTTCTATTCTAGCCTCCCGTTTTCCGCCTCCTCTCCTCTTTGAAAATGCTATGAACTCAGAATTTCTTCCACCATAAAATTAAGCTAAAAGGCAGACAAAATATTCTTTTCCTTCTTATACAGCGTCATGCGTTCAGACTCTCGCCCTAATTACTTTCAGTCTCTATGACACTATTAACTATAAGTAGGATGATTTCTTTCTTAAAACTTTCCCAACCACTGTGTTCATTGTTGTTGAAAGAAGACGAGGAAATCTTATCACGTGTGGGCATAGCAAGGTTGGCCAAGGACTAGGTCATATTTATATATTTAAAAACATTTAACGAGGAAAAAAAAAAAAAGGGAGTAGATGCTGTTGATAAAGATGCCTTGTTGTTGCCACAAGCCAAGGACTGGTCAGACACTTGGTTGCACAAAAGGCATATCGTCGTTGATTTGATTCATGTAGGGGTGCTACTTCCCTAAACCATAAATGTTACCATCACACAACAACAAGATTGGTGTACTATACCCCATTAGACCCTGATGCAAAGCAAATTAGGACCCTAAAGCATAAGAAATGAAGGACCTTGGGGCTTGAGTTGTTACCCTCCTCTCACCCAAAAAAAATACCATACTATCATTGCACATCCTTTTACGATAAAGCTACCGCTGCTCACCTTTTTATAAATAAATGTTGTTGATAAAGCTACCTTGCTGTTGTTGCTCGTCCTTTCTTAATTTCTTTTTCCAATACTCTTGCATTCCTCTTACGCGACCTAATGCAGTGTTGCTACATTTCCAATATTTCATGACAACTTTGTTCCGGCCATGAAAGTTTCAAGGGAGGCGTAAAATTAGCATAAAAGACAACTGTCAACCTTAAGATAGGACATGCACTGAAGCTTGTAGCAGGTTTAATTAGGAGAAAGGATATTCGGATCCATCTCAGATATTCGTAGCGGCCCACCGAACCAAACGGGCTCTAAACAAATGGAGTAAATTTATCATATGCGACTCCGGTTGCAATCAGCAACGCCCAGCCATCTAGAAAAGATTATCTTCATTGTAATACATGTTGATATCCTAAAGATTAATTATTTTATACCCAAGAACTACAAGATTGCTTCTTTAAAATATCAGAATATTAGTTGTACAAGATAAGAGTATGTTAAGGGAGAGCGCGAACCATTGGGCCACTCCCCTTACTTTTTTTCCAGACCTGTGGGTGCGCATTATCTTTCCACTCAAAATGTGCTGTAAAATACGGCCAGCCTGGCGTTCTGGGCTGAATGCTCCGATCGAGCCCACCTGCATGTGATGTGATCATGAGCCGTGATGAACCCGGTGCATGGGCCAGGCCAGCCTGGATTTAATTTTGAATGCTCATGCATTTGTTAAGGTCTAGACCAACTAATTAATGCTGGTGGCGAGCAACTTCTTGTAAGGTAGACAGGGTTATGACAATTGGGCCACGCTTGATGCGAGTTGCCGACCACAAAAAATAGCTAGGGAGAAGAAGAAGCAAAAAGAACTCTCGATGATCCACTAGGTCCCATCCAATCCTTTTCATCTAGTCTGGTCTCTTTCTTTTCCATCTTATCCTCAATCGGAACTCAGTTTGGGTGTATTCCTTCTCGAACGCTTTCTTACTATTCTGGCACTATATATATATAGTGGTTTCCTACAAAATGCTTATTAATTTACTCATTTGCTACTATCTAAGTTCAGTATGTTATTTGGAATATGTGCTTTTTGGCTTCTATTTCATTCAGGACAATTTCTAATGCTTGTCGGGAATGTTTTACAGTTTAGGCGGAAAGAATCGTCAGCAAAGCAAGGAAAAGAGTAAGAACGAGTTCGTCATTGACTATGAAGCAAGTGAGAAGGAGCAGATGAATAGCATTTGTTTATTTCCTCATGACCTAATGGACGGTGATTAAACGGGGATATGACCAAGGCAATGGGTTAGGTATGGACGGTGGAGGTCGGCCGTCCGGACGGCCAAGACGAGCTCCAAGCCTGCATGACCATCCCCCCGGCCGAGCTCCTCCCCACTTAATACAAACCCTGCCCTCTTATTTGCCTTTCAAATATGAGCTGTCACATTGGCTCTCTTTCCCTCTCTTTGGATACATACCAGCCGCCTAATATATATGTATATTTTACTTAATTCAAATGCAAAGCAATCATCACCACTTACTCCTCCTTTTCCTTTCTGAAAATTTTCACTTATATTTTTTTACAAGGAGATCATTGATATGGCATTTTAATAACAGAACTTGTTTGTTTTTCATTCTTTTTTTTTTCTTTTTTGCAAAAGCTATCAAATAACAGCTCGAAATTGGCTGTAATTAATTTTATATTAGTCTTCACAACCAAATTATATCTTTAGTACTGTTTTGCTAATATTTATTATTTCTTATGTAAATGAAACTCTACAACCCATTGACCGTTGCCGGAGCCCAGCCCTTTTGGGTATGAATAGGGGGAGGAAGAACTTCCAGCTAAACTTCAAAAGTTCAAACTGCCTTCGTTTATCCTAGCTTCAACAAATGCAAACCTTCTCGAGAAAACTATTGCACACAGTTCAAATTTCGCCTTTGAATTTCAAATGTAGGGGTTTCACATCACTAAACATCGTCTAATTCTTCTCACAGAAAGCTCTTGTTTCTATATGATGATTATAATATCTAGGTTAACGAAAAAGGCTAGGAACCCTTGAAGATTCCAAAAGCCCTTAGGTAAATCCGCCGACCAAAAACGGTTTATGTGAGTAGGTAAAGGTTTATGTGAGAAGTACTAGACGATGTCTAGTGATGTGAAACCCTCACATTTGAAATTGAAAGGCGAAACATGAACTGTGTGCAATGGTTTATGTGAGTAGGTAAATGTTGACTAAATCATGGTGGAGGACCGCCTCATTTCCTTCAACTGGATCGAAGATGTTATTGGGCCACAATGCAGGTAGCCAAGTAAATAAAAGACGTAAAGAAAAGCAAAGGGCCATCTTGCTTGCCTCTTCGGCTCTCACCAAGCTGGCTGTCTCTTTTCCAACGGTCTCCAGATACAACCGGAAAAGTAAAGGGCTGCCTCTCCACCGCCCTACGTCACCCTCTCTCTCTCTCTCACTCATAATCTTTAATACTAATATGGAAGTGAATAAACTTTCAGGATGCTACCATCAAATCCCCTTTAAAGCACCAATCTCACACATAATTGCTTTTGCTTTTGCTTTTGCTTTTGCTACCTTTCCTCTGCCGTCCTGCTCATGCTTAATTCCCTTGGAAAAGCTTAGCCCATACGGACGGCCTTTGTCTTGAGATCGGTTCGCTTGGGCTCGTATTTCGAATAATAACACATGAAGTGAAGGGCCGGTTTGGAATCAAAGCACCAGGGGCAGAGAGATATGGGCGATCCGGCCGAAGAGTAATTAATCCGAAATATAGCAGCAACAATCATCCAATGAAGAAGCATATGACGGTAAATAAAACATTCCTACGCGTTCAACTCTCTTGACCTACTTTTTTCAACCAAACCTGGCGATCATGAGTTCCGTTCCCCTTTTTGCAAGCAAAGTTTAAAATTCGAACAACCACATTGCAGTTAAATCTTTATGTTATGACAAAAAATTAAGGCTCATAAAATACTACAAAGCAAAAAAATGCATTTTTAAGCGTACATGCTCAGGTATGTGCATTGGAGTGTATATCAAATGTCCGTTTGTCTTGGACGAGGATGGAGTCGCCAAGGGTGGTAAAGTAAAGCTTTGGCTTTTTCCATTAATAACTGCGCAGAGAGACACTGGAGCAACACAGTTACGGCCGCTGCCCTGCGCCCTCCCTCCTCTTCGCAGAAGCAAGATGGAGATCAAACCCCTCCACTGTCACCTTCTTTTCTGAGGGGCTGGATCCGGTTCCTGAAGAAAACTTTCCCAACTTCGTGCCGTGCCGAACGTTGAAAGAATTAATCATAGTATCAAATTATGTTTTGTGGAAACGTTCGAACAAAGAATTACCTTTCAGGTTATTTGCTTATTAATGCAATGAACTGGATTAAACAGCAATCCCTCTCTTCATGCACAAAACATTTCCCAAAACTCCAAAATATAGGACTTCGGAAAACCACGTTTCCATAGACTCGAAAATTGCGTTTGTGTGCCATCTGATCAAAGAGAAAACAGTGACACCTATGAAAGCAAGGCAGACTTGAAGACGAGGTTCAGCCAGTGTTTGGATAGACACTTTCAACAAATGATTTTTCGTCTTTTTTCTAAGTTAACTGAAAAATTTTGTTATATTTTGCTAGCTCAAAGAAGCCCATGGAACCCACGAAAGGGCAGAGCCACCGCATTAAAATAAAGTGGGAGAAAAAAGAAAGAAAGGCTGTGTGGTGGCATGCCCTATTTAAATTAAGTATAGATTATCCCGAGAACTGGGGACCAGCACTTCTTTGAGGTGTGTCCTATAAATCCGTTGGCTTTGTTCTCAGTCGATCACTGATACTTGGGGACTAGAGAGAGAAAGAGGAGGAGGAGGAAGAACTTGGGGACTAGAGAGAGAAAGAGGAGGAGGAGGAGGAAGAAGTAGAACAGTGTCAAAAACATGGAGGGGAAGGAGGAAGATGTGAGACTTGGAGCCAACAAGTTCTCTGAGAGACAGCCGATAGGGACGGCAGCACAGTGCCAGGACAAGGACTATACGGAGCCGCCGGCTGCTCCGCTGTTCGAGCCGGAGGAAATCAAGTCGTGGTCATTCTGGAGGGCGGGGATAGCAGAGTTCATGGCCACTTTCCTCTTCCTCTACATCACCATCCTTACAGTCATGGGGGTGAATAGGTCCTCCAAAAATCTGTGCGCCACCGTTGGCATCCAGGGCATCGCTTGGGCCTTCGGTGGTATGATCTTCGCTCTCGTCTACTGCACTGCCGGTATCTCTGGTATGACATGTCTCTTTGATTTCTCTCTCTCTCTCTCTCTCGCGCTCCCGCGCGCTCATGCTTTGAGGTGGGTCTGTGTTGGCAGGTGGGCACATAAACCCTGCTGTGACCTTCGGGATGCTACTGGCGAGGAAGCTGTCGCTGACGAGGGCACTCTTCTACATGGTGATGCAGTGCCTGGGAGCCATCTGCGGCGCTGGCGTCGTCAAGGGCTACCAGAGGACCCTCTACGAGACCAACGGCGGAGGTGCCAACGTCGTCAACCCTGGGTACACCAAGGGAGACGGCCTCGGCGCGGAGATTGTCGGCACCTTCGTCCTCGTTTACACAGTCTTCTCCGCCACCGATGCTAAGAGAAGCGCCAGGGACTCGCATGTCCCCGTAAGTGCTGTTTCTGTTTCCGTCTGCCCATGCTATTATCATCATTTTCTTTGTGATCATGGCTTACTTTTCTCTTGGAGAATGATATATAAGAGAAAGGACTGGGTATAGTTTGTTTCTAAGATTTTTTTTGTTTTATTCATGCCTTGATGCAACAACAGATCTTGGCTCCCCTGCCTATTGGGTTTGCTGTCTTCCTTGTGCACTTGGCCACCATCCCCATCACTGGAACCGGCATCAACCCGGCTAGAAGTCTTGGAGCTGCCATCATCTACAACAAGGCCCACGCTTGGCATGACCATGTATCTCTCTCTCTCTCCCTCCCTCAAAACGCCACAGATCTGTTGTCAATCTTGTTATGTTATAAAGTAATAATTTGTGTTCTTCTGCAGTGGATTTTCTGGGTAGGTCCCTTCGTTGGAGCTGGACTTGCTGCCCTCTACCACCAGATCGTGATAAGGGCTATTCCGTTCAAATCTAGGCCATGAGCTGAGCTGCACGCATCTCTGATTTGCTCATATCTATGCCTCTGTCATTGTAAATCGCGATGTGTGATTGTGTACTGTTTTATTTTGGCTTTATCTGCTTTGCCTCTTGGTTCTGTAACCTCCCGAGTCCCCCCCTCCAACCAAAATGTATTGACATTTGTATTTGTATTTGCATTTGTACATCTATGGCTTTATCGTGTCCCTGTGCGTGGACTGTGTGCGCTTTGCATTAAAGATGATGGATGGTTGGCCACCAACTACTGCAGTCATTTCTGCTCGACGACTTAAAAAAGGGACAAAATCGTTGAACGAAGGCTTTATCTATCTTTCCTTTTTGTTTTCTTTTAGTATTTTATTTCTCTTATGGATTGGGAATCGGGATACTGGACCTTCGTGCTTTTGTGTTGCATTAGCAAAGCAAAGTGATGATGACAGGCTGCCCTCTTTTTATCGCACCATGTGAATAAAAGCTTGTGTTATACTCCAAAAACAGCGTTTCTGGAATAGAATTATTCCACAAAGATGCCTCAATTGCTCCTCTCTCTATCTATATCTCATAGGTATTTAGTAACACTCGTTCGTAAAGCGCTGCTCGCTGCTCAAGAAATCGTTTGGTAGCAAGGATATATTATACGAGTCTCCCCTGTCATAATTAAATTAGAATAATCAAATTAGTGTTCGGACACTTACAAAGAGTCCCCACTTTCAAACGACCCTGTTTTTTTTTATAGATGAGTGCGAACCATTTACCAATACTGTGAGTCCACCACCAACATGGGAACTCTCATTCACAAACATAAAAGACTCGGGGCCACAGTGACAACCAACGTTATTAGTATCGATCCCTATAACATTGGCTTCCTTTGCCCATGCGATCTAAAGCTAACAAATAATTTTATTTGGCAACACCACTAAAACAGAGGCATCATCAGCCTCAAGAGATAAGGGAAACAACAAGGTCGAGCACTCAACAAGCGGCGAAATGCAAGAACAAGCGCCGCAGATTCAGAGAAACAATAATTTCTTGCAGATGAAGACAACAACACAATTATTGCAAAAACACAGCCAACATGCAAATTATAGCCCTTGTAATTTCTGATTCAAAGAAGAGCAAGAGCAACAAGGTGTGCGACAACCATCTTACAACACCTCTTGGACAAATCGCTGTAAACTTTTCTAAACCCAATGCTTGTGTGCCATAACAATGATCAATTTATGAACACCATCTATAGCGCTACAATTTCTGTACCCAAATAACCTAGAGGCCGTCATATAGATGCAACTGAATATAAGAGGATACAACAATTTTGTAAACTTTTCAGTAGATATGGAATAGGGTTAAAAAGGGAGTATGTCACAGGAAGCTTATCCAACGGATTTTAATTGAAGAAAGCTGCGGATGGAGAAAGCTCCTCGTTGAAAACATACGGCTGGCTTCCACTGGAAAATGCCCTCTTCTACCTCTCTCTGGTTCCCTTTTGTCTCAAAGAGTTATCGGCTGGTAAAAAGGAAATTTCAATTGTCAGTTGCACTTTTTTTTCACCCCAAAACGTCGTTTTGTTGGGGGTGAAAAAGAGGTTTTCTCGCCAGGTTATTCGAAACCTAAGTTTTTACGGTTGCTGGTCGCCGGAGCATGCCGAAACCACAATCGCTTAGGTTTGAAACAATGGCCTGGTTTTGTGAAAACTAATTTTTTTATTGAGTTTTGACGTAATTTATGTGTTTGGATGACCTGTCAAAAACCAGGTTCTTATTTTTTTTGAAACCTGACTTTTTTTTAGGCGACAAAAAAATGATATTTTCATTGTAGAATTGTTTATGACCAAGCTTGTTGAAATATTTATCATAGTGACCAAAGTAATATGAACAGCGCCTTTTTTAATGCCCATCGATGGTGGAATAATTATCCCCAGCCATTAAATTCCTATTTCATCAAATGCTCTTGAAATTTGGAGAGGAACAATTTTTCACTTCCAGTTGATTCCAGAACAAAGCTTCTGGAAACTTCAAACATGGACTCGACTCGTACGTAAGCTCAACCTTAGATTTAAGTTTCTTGTATAAAAACGAGTCGAGTCGAGAACAAGCCGAACGACTAGTTGTACACTGCAACTGAGAAAAATCTCAAATTACATATAAACATTAGTTCGGGGAGTTATGTTTCTATCGCATAAGGGGATAGGTTCTACCTGCAAATTGAAGGATGTGGTGATCTCGTCACCTTGTATTCATGTAGCTCTGGTTCCTGGAGGCAGATGAAAGGAGAGGAACTTCATCTCTTGCCGGACGGTATGATTGATCCTCAAACTCACCTGGATAATGATAGGTTTAATGGTCAGGGCCCTATCTTAACGAAAACATGGCCATATCCAGATTTAAAAACTTAGCCTGCAGTTGAAAATTTCTCCGTCCCACTCTGCATTCTGTTAAATGAACATGAACCGTCAGAGAAATTGCAAGGAATTTCGAAGTGCACTTCTCGGAGGGTCGCTCTCACTCCCGCACTCACACGCAGAAGGAAGAATCAAGGTTGTTTCGCGACTTGGTTTCTGCACGTCTTTCTCTTTACGAAGAACATGGCGGCCCCTTTTTTCCCTTAATTTTCAGAAGTTTCGATGAAAACTTCACCGGGGTTGCTTAGTGGGTGCTTTGCTTTTGGCTGTTTGTATAGCCATCTGATGAAATGGGAGTGCAGTTTCTGGAGCAGAAGGTTCTTCTACAGAAAAATCTTAACAATATACAAAAACTTGACTCTGATCACATGCAATTCTGAATCGTTTATGCAAACCAAATTAAACTTTTACAGACAACATCCAGATATGATCCCCAGCTGGTTAAAGCCTATTTTTTCAGGAGCGTGGTGCCTTTTAAACAGTCAAATCGTCCTTCGAAAAGAGCTACTAATTATTACAAAAAGAAGTTCTAATTAAGTTCTAACTGTTTTTCTTGTTAATGTGACTGCAGAGTCTTTTACAGAAGCGAAAATGGGGGTCCTGAAATTCATCAATTTTATTTAATGATTCACAATCGATTTAGTTGAATCCGTAAATGGGCTGATATATTCACTGAGTCGACAGCTTGGCCTCTTCGATTCCAGAACCAATTTTCACGATTCTGAGTCTCTATCAATTCAAAACCCTAATGCCAATCTTCATTTATCAAAAAATTTCTTTGAAGTTCCAACTGTACAGTTTACCCTCTGATATTTTTAGTTATACGTTAAAAGAAATTATCTCACCGTATTCAGAATGACGCTTGTTTTAGTCTGTATGTTCCTATCGAGTGAAAACTGAGCATTCTGTTAAATTAAAAAGAAAACGAACTTGCAGAGTCTTTGCTAGCAAAGACGGTATAATGCCGGCCTTAGACGGAATATTGACTTCTCCAAACACAAACACGACGAAAAATGCAAACAAGTTATCCCTCTTTCAAAAATTTCACAAATTTCGATGAGAACTTCACGTACCTACTTGGTTGGCCCGATACCCAGCGCTTCATTTAATTTCACTTAGTGTATTGCGAATGTAATTATGTGGTGCAACTATAACAAATTGTGAATATCCTCGACCAGATCATATGACCCTCCATTAATTTCATTGTCATTAAGCAACTTAATTAGCTTTGGTATCCCTGCTTTACTAACCGTATAAAAGTAGATACTGCTTCATCCTATTTAGTTGACCCGTACGTATGAAGTGGAAATTAATATTGGTCCAGGATATATTTTGCAGGGAATTAATCTACCTAAATGAAGGTCAGGCAGGGAAACAACATCTTGTTGCAAGTTTTGGCAATCACGTTTCCATAATCCGATTAAGGACTTTTAATCAGATAGATGAAGCAATATTCCATACATCTAGGTTGTGTTTGATAGCCTCAAAGATTCAAGGCTGCATTAAAAGGTGTGTTTTGGGAGATCTTGAGGATCTCATTATCATGGATTTTAAATCCATGTTAAAAACCATGAATTGAAAGTCAGATTTTCTTTGGGAGGGGGGAGTACAAATCTGAGGCTACATTAAAATGTGTGTTTTGATATCGTAGCATGGATTTTAAATCCATGATATATGTTAAAAACCATGGATTTGTAGTTGAACTTTTTTTTTCAAAAAAAGGGTGGGGTGGTGGAGTCTGACCTTAAATCTAAGATCCTAAGATCGTAGCATGGATTTAAAATCCATGCTAGATGTAAAAAACCATGGATTTATAGTCTGACTTTTTCTTTAAAAAAGGTGGGGGAGGGGGGTCTGACCTTACATCTAAGATCCCAGAGATCTCATATCACTGATCTGTAGTGAAACAAACATAACCGTAGGGTCCTAATTATTTTATGCTATACAAAAAAAAAAAAGATCAACTCTGATATGAGGAAAATTAAATTCAGACATCTCACTCATGTCCCATTGTCCGGTTCAGCCGGACGTCATAGAAATTTATATTTACACAGTTCAGTTTTTAGTTTTTTAAGATGGCGATTGTAAACAATGGGAATACAACACTTTAAATTGCCGAAATAAACTCTTAACAGCAGCCTGGGTATATTAAGAATGAACTTTTGCTTCAGTTTGGAAAAAATAATATATTTAACCTTTTCTTTGTTCCCATTAGAACCAGTAAACAAGATAGAGCATGCCTGGTCTACAGATGAATGTTTACTGACACACAACCTTGCCATCATAAACTTAGATTACGCGACATATACACGCGAACACGAGTAGCAACATCGTTCGTTACTCCCACAAAATTTAACTCCTCCAACGAAATAAACTGCTCAATCTTCCCTTGAAACCATGTGAGCGTGAGAGAGCTACCACTTCTTGTAAATCTTAGCGCATTTGTAGTAGACGCCTGCGCCCAATAACCCATATGCGGAGAGATTTAAACCATAAGTCTTCGTCTCCGAGGCAACCTTGTCCTTGCCATCCGATGGATTTGGGGGTTTATATATTACTATGGGTTTCTCAGATGCTGCTGCTTTCATGGGAACTACTGCATCTGCTGGTATGATCTTTTTCTTGCTGTTATCATATTCATCACCCAGGGCTGACAAGTTCTTCGCAGACGCGTCCTTCGTCGGCACTCGGGCTTCCCTTTTGACTTTCTTGACGGCACCGAGGACGATGGTGGGTTCAACATCTCCTGTCACCACCACCTTGCTTTCTTCAGGGTACAAATCCACAGATTCAATTCCTGCAGTACAAGTTCCCCAATTCGAAAATGAGAGTTGAATCAGGATCATTCTTCAAACAATTCCTGCTTAATTATATTGTTGGTAGCTTTATACGTGCACGGAGCACAATACCCCACTCTCACTCTCTCTACGACTGGTTTTGCATCTATATGTATCACTCTGCCGGTCGATTTCCGATGCAAACATCAGTTTTAACTTTTAAGTGGGTGCCAAATTTTGTTACCTTCAACGCGCATCAGGTACTTTTCCACTCCTTCCCGGCAGCCGTCGCAGCAGCCGATGTTGGCTTCAATCTCCCACTTCTGTGGCAAGTTGAAAGAAGAAGATGAATATGTATATATATATATATACATACATATACCCTGTTCAATGATTCTGATAGTCATTAACCGTGTGGTCCTCATCCCAAAAGATGCATTGACAAGTTGCTGACTGATCCTACGTTCAGCACCACAAGCATCGGAGAACTCTTGGCCACCTGCGATGTTTATAAAAACATAGTTACTATGAAAATGATTTTGTAAATTAAAAAAACTCATAGCATAAATATAGATCTTCCTGCATGGATGCCGTCATAATACCATTCCCTCTCCCCAATCTTAACAAGGTCTGTTCAATAAAGTTCATGAAGAATCTCATTAGCACCATTCTCAATCAAGTTACACGTTTTAAGTGTTGGAAAAGAGCCCAAGTTCAAGAAGCACTCACATCTTCCTCCGTCAACATGGCTGATGCAGGCTCCTAAAATCGTACTGCATAATTCTCCATAGTTTGCAACAACAAAAACATAACTGAAGTGTTCAGGTGACCGTTTATACTCTAATCCTTCAAGCTGGTATATCTCACTCATTCAACCTCAAAATGTTCAATCTTCTTCTCTCTCATTCCATATACCCATGCAAGACAATTATCATTTTCCTAGCAAAATTCTAAATTTTGATGGGCAGTAGCTTGAAACAAATGATGTCCTATCGTGTGCTAGGTACGTAAGCAACTACTGATTTTTTGGATGGCACCATCAAGATAACTAAAGATAAGCACCTCATGTGGTATCGTAATCAGCAAGTGCTTCTGCTTGAGTGGATAGTGGACCTGCGATCAGAGGATAATAAATACTTATATAATTGAAGGAGAAGATGAACAGTTTGTTAAGCAGCGCAGTATTCAGATAATTGCCATACTGTTCTCGCATCCATTCCTTTCAATGATCTACATATTTTGGAAAACAGCGTACTGATAAATCTGGAGTCGTCAGGGATCAAATCCAATGACAAACTAGCATGATCAAGTGAAGCACAAAACAAACGGAGTTGGTTATGTATGTAGATGATTTGTATATGTTGTCATAAAATGCGTGCTTCAATTTCTCTTCTTCAAACTATGGCATTCTTGAATGAATAAAAGCATGTCACATGATCATTGAAAAGAAGAGAAGTATATTGCTCAACTAGAAGTCCATAAAAAAAGAAAAGAAAAAGAAGAAGAAATTCACTAAGAAATGAAAAGGAAAACGAACCATACTGTGACCATGGAGACGAAGAGGTGGCGAAAATTACCAAACACTTGGGGGAATAGGCTTCAAGAGAAATCATGCCTTCAAATGTCAACAATAGGCTACAGGTCTACAATCTTGTGTCTGATGGTCTGGTTTTTTACCAACGGGTGGTTCCTTCTGAACATGTACAGCTCAATAGCTCATCCAGATCAAAAGCCTTATGACCAGGGGGGCGGAGCGAGGAATTTTATCTGTAGAAAGTCTAAACAGTTTTGCAACTACTAAATAACATTTTTGACTCCATGGCGAACCACGTTGTGGCTGGAGCTGGATCTGGCAATTACCCACACCAGACCACTAAATTTACACTATTTATATATTGAAATTTCATTAATTTTTTCTTTTAAGTTTGAAATGTAGACACCCCTTCTCTCTCTCTTTTCCACCGCTCCGCCTCTGCTCATGACTGTCGGAATGTAATGAGCAACGTGATTATCAGCAAGAGATCACAATGGCTGACGCAAGGATGAACTGGAGTGACAAACGGAGCGATAACAGAGGATGCTCAGAAACAGAGCAGAAGAAAACCAGAACGGGGTAACAAGAGTGAAGTCACTAGCTAGTTGCCTCACAATTTTCATTGGGAGCTCCAAGTTGTATACAGAATGTCCTGAGAAGAATCGCAGGAACCAATTACAACAAACAATCGGACGAATGGGGAAATATTATTTGAAATGGCACATTTCAACAACCTATAGTAGACTTAGAGCAAATAATTCTGTTGGGATATATGGATCCAGTTGTTGCAGAGAAGCAGATCCGTATCTCAATTTGAACTGCGCTCTTCTAAAAGCTCGAAGACCCGTCAACGTAAGTGCTGCGCAGGGTGATAAATTATGGAAGAGAGTTGTCATGAGGACCATGGTACATCCAATATAGCATGTCACGGAAGACCATGCTAAAATCAAGTAGAGAATCACAAGATCGGAAAGGTCAGCTACCATCGAAGGAAAAATTAAAGGATGTAGCAAGTAATGGTATAAAATCAATTAAATTAGATGAGGTGCTGTAGCAGCTCTTTAAGTAAGGGGAGACATTTATATTTTATCGTAAGAGGACTGCTATATAATAAATACGATTCGGAACTCTGTTTTTATGTTTTCTCAACATGGCTCACATGGAAGCATGTACATAGGGATGTCCAGGGATATGAAATTAGAACAACTTGAAGAAGAACATTTCGCGTTAGTACAGCTTTAGTGACGTTTTCCCACTCTTTATTGATGTATTTTTCGAACCACTGATGGGCAGAATTCTTGCAGACAAACCACAAACTATTAGGTTTTTAACCACTGTGCTGGCTGAGTATTTACATTGTAAGTGTGAAAAATGAGCAAAAAAGAGTGGATACCTTCCAGAGTTTGAGACGAAAATATCTCAAGAGGTGGAGACTCAAAACGGTTACATTGTACAACAGAAATTATTTTTTGTGATTATTTTGTAAATGGAGCCTTGTAAAAGGGCGTATTGAATTCAGAAGTGAAGAACACTACTCATTCAGTGTGCTCCCTTTTTTGTTTAACTCTGCTTATCTCTGCGCTTCCTTCCTCCGTTACGACTGTTGTCATTTATATTTTACCAAGCTGAATCCGACATTCAAAAACTGGCTCGCACTAACCAACTTCCAGCCAGATCAACTACTTATGGCCTGTTCTCGATTCCTACCGGTGCCTAATATAATTCCTTGGAAGTTCATCCCAATAAAGAAAAATTAACATGTTAGACGAAGTTTGGCGTTGTCTCCAACTACTCTGTGTATATATAGACTAGAGAGAGGGAGCTCCGCTTGCATCTTCACCTCCCGACTCCCCAGATGACCGAAATGAAACCTCGCCAGTTCGAGCCCATCTCGAGGTGCAGCTGCAACAAAAGGTCCAGCCAAACCGTTGCATCTGACCTGGATGGAACCCTCCTCCGATCAAGCAACGCCTTCCCTTACTACATGCTGGTTGCGATAGAGGCTGGCAGCCTTCTCAGAGGCGTCCTCCTCCTGCTCACCAGTCCCTTGGCCTACTTCACCTACATCTTCGTGTCCGAGTCCCTCTGCATCCAGATCCTCACCTTCATTGCGTTCGCGGGACTTAGGCTGCGGGACGTAGAGATGGTGTCGAGGGCGGTGCTGCCCAAGTTCTATTCGGGGGACGTCCACCCCGAGACCTGGAGGGCGTTCAGCTCGTTTGGCCGGCGTTACATAGTCACGGCTAATCCCAGGGTCATGGTCGAGCCCTTCGTCGTCAACTATCTGGGCGCGGACAAGGTGCTCGGCACCGAGCTGGTCGTCACGAAATCCGGCTGGGTAACAGGGTTCGTCCGGCGTCCCGGCGTGCTTGTTGGCGAGCGAAAGCGGGATGCCCTCCTCCGGCAATTCGGTGAGAATTTGCCGGACTTGGGGCTCGGCGATCGCGAAACGGATCACGACTTCATGTCACTTTGCAAGGTTGGTCTTTCTTAAATTTGCCGAGATCCTGTTTTTCTTAGATTCTACAAGTTCGTTCAATTAAAAGCTCACTGCTACCTTCCTCGAACACCAAGAAAGCTCGTAAAGCAAGAATTCCAATTTCATATTGACTTCAGACAATTAACAAACCCATTAATGCGTTAAGCATGCTAAACAAATTTAGTGCTGACGCTTTACTTTTATTGATTTAATTATATTTGGCACCCTATCGTACTGTACGCCTTTCAGTTTTATGTCCCTTGGCTGTTTCTCTTTGTAAAGATAGAAACCTGTATCCATTTGAAGAAAATTAAACCTCTCCCTACAGACAAAGTTCAACTTGAGATACAAGAATTGGTAAGTGGGAGTGAACACGCCAATTCCCTAAATGGAAAACGAAAACTTCGAGGCCCTTTGAGAACACCTGCGTTTCCAGTTTCTTCCCGTCCATAAAACAACGCAAACCGGAACACTGTTCTTCGGCATTCTGCGGTCGCCCTTGGAAACTGGAATGGCCAAACCAAAGGGTCTTCCTCAAGCTGCGGGACGTTTAACTTCCGCCATTCCGCGGTGATTCAACGGCCACTGTAAGTTTCCGTGTGTCGGTGGTCCGGTTCTTTGCTTAAATTTGAAGTCGTTGCCACTTCCTAGAGTTTTCCTAACCTATATACTCTTTAAACGTTTTTTCACTAATTGCAAATTCACTGTCAAAGGAAGCTGTCTGTAGCGAAAAGAAAAGGGTCATCGATCCAAGCTGATTTCAAATATGGATAAAAGACAGTGCCTTCAATATCTCATAACCAATCCATCATTTTCTTGACGATTTTTAACATGTTGATTGGAGCAAGCTACTTTTAACCACAAACTGGGTCGCTTTGATGAGAAGAAAAAAAAGACAGTGCCTTCACATTTTCGTTATTGAGTATCAAACAAGCTTCATAGGCATATCCCCATAAGATGTCAAATGTGGTTGAGCTGCACAAGATTACTTGTTCAGTGGTTTCTCGTTTTATGTATGAAAGTGGACAAGATTGAGCAACTACCATAAAGGTTCCGGACGTTCATCTAACACGGAAATGCATGGGGAGTAGCGACTCGGTGGTTGAGAGTTGATAAGGTTCACTCCTGAACTTCGATAGAGAGGATAGGTCTTGGTCGTTGGGAGTAGTTGAAAGGAGTTCAGTGCTCTAACATATGTGTCGGTAGTTGAGAGTTGATGGACCTCACCCTCCGGCTAATCCATCCTTCTCTTCTCTGTAGCAGTAACTAGGAGGTCTTGTTGTTTGAGCGGGTTTGGTAATTATATGTGTACCAAGTCACATTTTCCATAATTTCAAACGGAGAGTTGACATCTTCACCCTTAGTCTGATCCAACCTCTCGAAATAAGAGTCCTAGAAAGCCTGCCTAAAAATACTCTAATACTTATAATGCCTCCCTTAATGGCAACACCACTAAAATGGAAGTTAGAGATTTTGTCATTACTTGATCTGCCCAATTGTGTGTTCTACTTGCCAAGAAGAACTTCATCTGCCAGCTGGTCAGGTGGTTGGAGCTCAGGACCTTCGAGTTGAAAGAGATGAAGGGTTTGATACCTGGAGTTTGTCTTGCACAACCAATTCCACTAAGAAAGAGCTCCAAGTACTTGACAAGTCTAATGGTGCCATACGTAGCTGCATTGTTGATTTAGCCAACAGACCTATCTATCTGTTGAGCGATTATTTCTTTTGTTTCTGACAGGTTCTCTTCCGTTTTCCAATATATTTTGTAGATCGTAAAATGAATACTGTTTACGTATAATTTCAGTTGTTTCGCTTGTCAATCTTTTGGGTCAATTGGGGATTTCCCGAGAAAAGCAGATAAATCTAGGAAAAACCCGATCGAGCAGCTTTAATGAAGCTCCTCGGGTCCAGATTTGTGCAACTTCATTCAGCCGTTGGGTAAACCTCCCACGTACCATTTCCCTTTAGTAATCTCGCTCGCTCTGCAGGAAGCGTACATGGTACCTGCTACAAAATGTGAGCCTGTACCGAGCAGCAAGCTACTTAGCCCGGTGGTGCTACACGACGGCCGCCTGGTGCAGCGCCCCACCCCCCTGGTGGCTCTTTTAACCTTCATCTGGCTGCCCATCGGATTCTTCCTTTCTCTGCTGAGGATCTACCTGAACCTGCCGCTGCCTCGAAGTGCCGTGCGCCATATGTACAGGATTCTTGGCATCAAGCTCATAGTTAAAGGCAGCCCTCCCCCGCCACAAAGGAATGGCGAGAGCGGCATCCTTTTTGTATGTAATCACAGGACGATGCTTGATCCAGTAATCACAGCAGTTGCTCTGGGCAGGAAGGTCAGCTGTGTAACGTACAGCATCAGCAAAATATCGGAGCTCCTCTCGCCGATTAAGGCCATTGCCCTGTCGAGGGACCGGGCGAGGGATGCCGAGAACATAAAGAGGCTGCTTCAAGAGGGTGACCTTGTCATCTGTCCGGAGGGAACAACTTGCAGGGAGCCATTCCTTCTGAGATTCAGCGCGCTGTTCGCAGAACTGACGGACAGGATTGTCCCAGTTGCCATCAACACGAAGCAGAGCATCTTCCACGGGACAACGGTTCGTGGGTGGAAGATGTTTGATCCCTACTTCTTCTTCATGAATCCAACGCCCACGTACGAGATCACGTTCTTGAACCAGCTCCCGGAAGAGCTTACTTGTAAAGGAGGTAAGTCGGCCATTGAAGTTGCCAACTACATACAGAGGGCCATTGCAGGGACTCTCGGGTTCGAATCCACAAATTTGACCAGGAAAGACAAGTATGCAATGTTGGCAGGAACAGACGGCAGCGCTGGACCCAAGAAGGACAAGGCCCAGAGCAGCAGGGAGTGAAACTACAAGAAAACTTATTGCTGGTGCGCTAGGAATTTGTTTTTCGCATTTTGCCGATTTGATGCATGTATTGTATAGCACCTTTGTTCAGTCAAGGGTCGCCTGATTATACTATATCCGTGTGTTGATTAAACTGTTCGATCAGTATTTGCTGGGCCTGTTAAATGTCATGCATATTCAGAAGAGACTCAAATCCAAACTCAAGCCTTCGAATCTGCGGGCTAGCTTTCGTATATGGACACGGCTACTTAGATGGTGTAGTTTTCATTACCAAGCTTGAGAACTCCTAGCAGGGGGCTCCCCAGCCAATATGTCAACTAGCCCAATGGCGAAGTGCATCAATCCTTGGTGGAGACATGGATTTTAGCATTAATTTAGATCAGAGGATTCCACAAATTCATTAGATTCGCTCTCGTTTGCATTTTCCAGCTTCGCCAATGGAAGTGAAAATATAAAAAGAGCTGTTAATGTTGTTCGAGAAGTGCCCAACACCACGGATTAAACAGTGGATGGGCTCTTGAATGGTGCTTCTGGCAATAATGTCAGAGCTGGCGTAAGTCTCTAGACATTGAAGCGTGCTTCAAGAATAAATACAAAAAATGTGGCAGAGAAATGATATAATAAAAACGTCGGATATTGCGCTAACAAAGTGCATTGGTTGGTGTCAAAAGCGGACTTGCTCGTTGAATCCAAACATGAAATAGTTTATGCTTCTCTAAGATTTAGAAAAATGAAAAATAAAAACGACGGCTTTTCTGTAATATCTTAACATGCAAGCTACTGATATGCATTTTCTTTTCTCCCCATCGAATGATGACAACTCAAAAGTAATATTTTGTGTGAATTTGATAAGCAGAACCTGTACTTATAGTATCGTTCGCAAAGAAGTCACTGTCCGGAGCTTTGCCTTTCCGATGAGGATCCAGAGAACCAGGGGAATTAGACCACGTAACGTTCTTCAAATTCCGGCCACAGAGGTACATACAGTAGCAGAGGAAGCCGATTGTTTCTTGCCGTTGGGGGAATAGAGAGACGTTGCCTGGTTCCCGGCGAGTGATGGGATCGAGTTGAGAGAGGAAAGCAACAACCATAGCCCACCCCCATCTCTTGTTCCCTTTTCTCTTTCTCTCCCCTTTTCTGTTTTTCCTTTTAAATGCTTAAATTTCACTCATTTAAAGTGCATTAAGGAAGCGCACGCGTCCCTCCGCTACTTATTATTAATTGGTCTTTGATTTTTTTTTTAATAGGATGAGATCTGCCTGTGATCACCCAGTGAATTATTTGTAAATATCAAACCTTACGCTAGGTATAGTATATTGATTTTAGAAAATAATGACAGACTTGAGTCAGCATTCAAATCAGCCGACCAATTATATAAAACGTTCGAAAACAATTAAGTTGAAGTCCATAAAGTTGAATATGAACTGCGTGCTTCTAGATCCGAATTGTTGAAACAAACGCGTTTTTATTCCACTAAGCGCTCGATCCATACGAGCAGTGAGTAACTAATTTACATCTTCAGAGCACTCACTTCGTCTCTCAAACTCCTTCACATATATCACTGTTTTCTGGGCAGCATTCCATCTCATGATTATCATTATTGTTGTCAAGCTCGGTTAAAAAATGGTACGTAAGGAATTCTTTCAATTAATCGAATTTCATTTCTTCTCGCTTTTTTTTTCTCCAAGTAACTAATTAATCTTGGAGTAGAGGTTTTAACTGCTAGGATCTTACGAGAGAGTTCACGAACGATTGTTATGTTTTTTTTCTTCCCGGCCATTTCCTTGGTAAGAAAATTAAACTCAAGGGTCAATACTACTCCGAGTGCATCCAAAGCTAATACGAAAAACTACAGCAGTTAGACCATGGATGATCATATATATATATATATATATATATATATATATATATATATATATATATATATATATATATATATATATATATATATATATATATATATATATATATTTGAAATACAGCCGAGGATAAACAGAAACATAATTCATATGGATGGGAAGGTTGTGGGACGTCGCTACCTCCATGGCCAAGAAAAGTACATTGTAAAGTTGGATCAACCGCTGCAGGTTTTCTGATAATCCCCTCTTTACCTTTCCAACTTTTCCAAGGCTCCATCAACTTAAATCTGACATTACACGCAGGTAGCAAGCAACGCAACACACAACAATGATGCCAGGGCATTCAAACACACTGCTGCGTGTTAGCATACCGTCTAAAGAAAAGCATGGCACCATAAACCTCTTCGATTGCTGGAAAAATAGAACCGAAGCATCGATTCTCTCTCTCCCCCTCACACTCTCTTAGGAAAACGGCTTGCCTTCTAATTTACAGAGATTTGAAGGCATACTAACGCTTGATTTCATGGACCAGAAAGTGAAATTACAAGTTTCACAAACTACAAAACCACAAGCATCAGCCGAAGGAAAAAAACAAACAGCAGAAAATAAAACAGTGCTTACATGTTATATATAATGACAAAACATGGAAGAACAGCTCTTGGACTAAACACATGCAACTCCTCCATGGCTGAATCGTTCCCGCAGTGCCCTGCCACAGAGTCATAGCTCTCCTTCAAATCAAGTCGCTGGTCCTGTGCAATACGTCCGGCAATCACCCTGCAAATGAGGATCGCTCTCTTAGCATTCATGAAGGAAAAGTCCTCCTCTATATCCTCAGGTAGGGACTCATGTGCCCTGTCACTGCTGGAATATGTGCAGATCCCATCCAATTTCGAGGAGAACCCTGATCTTATAATCCCACAAACACTACAGAACCGATGGTTGCAGAGGCTTGAATCCTGTTTGTACCCAAGATGGCAAGTAAAAGTCGAGCAATAAAACCTCAAGAACTCATTGCCATCTACTATGCACCTTTCCTGCCATCTATCTCCAGTTCTGGATGCTCTTGCCTTCACTGCCTCCCGGTATTCTTCGAACCTGTCGAGAATTTTTGAACTGTTGTGTATCTTGAGGATTCTTCGGACTTGAGGGCGTCTTTCTCTGTTCATCCAATTCGTCTGAAATATGATCTCAACTATGTTTCTTCCTGAATCTTCCTCTCCGAGATCTGAAAGTGCATGTTTCACGTTCTTGTGATGATCTAAGAGATGGACCTTGAAGAAAACTTCGCCGCAATAGGCGCATGGATAGATATTTGATCCCAGTGGAGACAATGCCTCCCTTTTCTCCGTGTCCGATGTTGTAACGCGGAACTCATACAAGAGTTCTGAGTTCCGCCTTATCTTTGGTGTTGAAATGGTTACCTTGTCTGCTTGAGCTAGATATCCCATTTCAGGTTGTTCCTCTTCTCTGGTGCCGGCTCTCTGTCGCATCGTGTATGGAAGAGCCCACTTGAAAAGGGTCCATGGATTGAACAAACCCGCCCTGTTGCTCACTCCTTTCTTTCTTTTTCCTACCGTTCTTTCTGCTCTTGGAAAGAAACATGATGTGAAACAGAGACCATACTGTAAGAGGAAGAGAACCAGATAAAGCAAGGATCGAAATGAAGTATTTGAGCAAACAGCCATGGCTGGCTAGAACTTCGTAATGTCAATGATAGCCATCATAGTCTCCCTCTTTCTCTCTCTCTCTCTCGTCCTGAGATTGGCTTTTGGCAGTGAGACGGCAGATCTATCCTCAAGGCGTGAGGGTACACCAGATTAAATGAGAGGAGATGCAAGTGCGTCGGTAGGAGAGAGAGGGGGGCGTTGATGTTGGTGGTTCATGTGGGGCAGGAAACTGTTCTTTGCTGACCAACTGGAATAGTTTGGAAGGTGACAGAGAATTATTGTCGAAGAGAATACGAAGCTGCAAAGTAAAAAGATGATGGGGAAATGGGTGCTAAGGCCCCAGCGGGGAACTCTCAAAGTGACATGGGAAATCCTACAGTATCTTCTATTGGTGTCCTAAAAGTGGAAAAGGCACACATTCCACACACCACCTGCTACAAGTGCTTTTGACGTTTGAAAGTTAGTTTTCTAGCGGCTGAATCAGTCAGGAATCTGCGGATTGATTAACTAGAGATTGCTATTGTTTGATGATGTAGATCAGAGCATCGGTTGATCCCTAGGGCCGGTACATGATCATCAGAACAGAATAAGATGTGGATGATCAGCTTGGTTCTGCAGCTCCACTTGCCCTGCGAGCTCGGCAACTGCAACTCTAGGCAGCTGATCTGCATCGGCTTACTTGTCTTGCCATCGGCATCTCTAGATCTATATGTACAACGTGTACATCATACATCTCAGAAAAATTCATGGCCGTTCAATTGGTCGGCTGCGCATATATAAACTGGGAATTTCAGATCGTTTGGCTCTTTGTTTTTTTTTTTTTTTTTGGCATTTGCCTCGGATACTCATTTATTGGGACCAAAAGATACTTAATAGCTTATCAGACTGTGACTGCAAAAGTTTGAAAATTCGGTACTTTGGACCTTGTATAGCCCCTGTGGGCCTGTACGAATTAGCACCCACTCTGCGCTTCACAATTGGAATCCATATGTTTATTTTTACAATAAGTGATTGATGTTACATGATTGGCGGTACCCTATGTTGGATGCATTGATGAAACCCACTACCCAATTTCCAAAGGTTTTGCCATTGTTTCTGGCAGAAACGTTTGCCAATCTGGACCGACCTCCTTCTCCAGCATTAGAAAAATATCGCCTGGGTTCTTAAATTTTCTGACTGCCTCAAAATTTCTATTGAACAAGCGAAAATCAATCGCCCTTCTGGTCTTCGAACGCAACATCCTTTCGAGCTTTCTGTTTTGCCTTTTGCATATAGCTGAACAATCTACTCATATTCGATATTTCGAGATTTCAAATATCCTTTGAAAGGCATACAACTTTTACATAGAAGGCCTGCTTTTGGCCACACCTCAAAAATTCTCATGAATTCTATTACTGCTAAGTAATTCGATTTTTTCATATGGATTTGAAATACTATTCCTTACCAGTTTCGAGCAAAAGCTATTAGTGTGACATAGTACGAGTTGGCTGAGTTGAGTTAAGGAGGGGTCTTCAACTTCAAGGCAGGACCATATTTGACAGACGCTAGCAGAAATGAGCTTGAGTCCGAAATATAAAAAAATGTCGGGTCCGTTTTCGAGGGTCTTGTGCAAACGGTGGCCCTGCCTGAAAAGAAAAATTTTCCACTGTTGGGGTTCCTTTAAAGCTTCTGCGACCACTTTAAAGTGTTTCTAATTATTTTGGTTGTTGAAGCATGTAATTAAAAAGAATACCTAACATTCAATCAAACAACGAAACTTTTTCTAAACCAAAAAATGTTCGGTCGGGCTCACCGGCCCGACCCCCTTATGTCCATAACGTGGAATTTAGCCGCTGCATCTAACAAATAGGTATATGAACTTTCAATGAGCGGCCTATTAATAGAGAATATTAAATTTTTACGTAAGGTAAATTTTTTCTTTGTTCAATTTAAAAGTTAAATAGTGATTTGTTATTTGTCCAAAGATTAGATGCCTTTTGTAATTTCCTCAAAACTTTAACAATTGTGGCGTAGGGAAAGAAAAAAAACGCGAACCCTAACAAGTTCCCAAATCTTCACTTGAAACTTATGTTCGTTAACGCCTTTTGTTTCCTAAAAGCTTATGAACCAACTCCTAGATCTCATGTGATTAGAATTCATCGGTTCGCAAGCGTCTGTAAGTTACAAACTGTAAACATAAAAAGTTCAAAACATAAATCAGGGGAGCACAGCACAGTATATTGTTTGGTGGTACAAAATAACTGGGGTAAAAAAACAGCGGAAATGCTTGGCTTGCTGCTTCGCAGCTCGATGCCGATTGCCGACTGCCGCCTCTTAAATTAATTCGATCTGCTCCGTGTGACGAACGTTCTGGTGTTCTCTTCTCTCCCGCGTGCAGGCTGCCAGGCAGTGGTGGAGCCAAAAAATAAATAAAGAAAATGGAGGGTCAATCATTCACCCATTTTTATATCTAAGAACAAATATTTAAACATATTGATATAAATATTAATACAAGAATATAGAAACACCATCAGAACATATATGGCTTCCCTCTGCTGTGGGGTCTACTGAGCTCCCCTGCCCTGTTGTATTATATTGTTGGGAGACCGTTCTCAAAGAGAAACAGCAACAGCAACTTGGCGTCAAATAATTAATGTAATTGGACAGCCGAGCAATGGAGTTATTTGTTAATTTGGCACGAGAGATGAATAAAGCAACTCCTTAACTTGTTGAAACTAAAAGCGAGCTCTAGAATATGGCAACTCAGTGTGTCCAGCCAGGATCAAAGGCGGCATTGTTCCCGGAAAGTTTAGCACGCCGGGATTCATTATCATTTGCGTGCGCTTTGGGATTTGTAAACCCATAAATTAGCCTAGTGGGGTAGAATAGAACTTGGTTCCAGGCCTATCAACTCTTTCCACAAGCTACACTACTAGGCAAGGGGTTTTTACGCAGGTATGGTATTTTCATGTAAACAAAAGAAGTAAAAATGACTAGCTTGTTAATCTAATAACAAAAACAATTGTGGAATTTTAGTTTTATATTAGAAACTAAGTTTCTGCTTACAGGGAAAAAAGATAAAACCGAGCTTCTATGAGGGATCACAGTTTTAAGCAGGGCAAGCAGAAGATGAAAACCGAGTGTTTGCTTTCGTGGATGGCTGTTCATGTATTTGATTTTTATATTGTAGCAGGTCATTCTTTTGATCAAATTAATAGATCGAGAGGAAGTTGAAGTTCAAATGTCATTACTGTTTTACCTGTGACTAGGGTTGCCAATCTATTTATTTTGGATTGGATATGATAATTTGACTGAAAAAAAGATTGGTGGAAAAAATTTAAAAATTTTGTATGAAAAATTGGATTGGATTTGGATTCAGAAAGGAAACAAAGGATGCGCGCCACTGAGTTTTCCCTGTTCTGGGGAAAAGGTCACTCAATAAATATAGCCACCGTCGCTAAAGCCAAACTGGAGAGGAATACATGTATATGGGAAGGGAAGCTGCTGCGGTACCCAACACCGTCTGTGTAAGTTGTCCATACAGCAGCTGTGCCCTTTTTAAATGTTTTGGAACAACTCCAATTCGAGTTGTATGTCTGCGCATCCCGTTGAGCAGCCTAGTCATGTGACTGTCAGTCAGATCAGATGCTGTTTGGGAATCACCGTCCAAATACTGATTCAACAGACGTGGCCTCCAGTGTTTTTATTTCAGAATGACCTCGCAAGTGCATTGATCAACAGTATTATGATAAAAGTTCATGCATTGCATTGAATTTGGTTATTTTTTAAGTTATAACCTCTGTTTCTAAGATGTCAAAAAATCAAGAGTTAGATTGCGGAAAACCAAGCAGGATGAACTGGTGGATCTTTTAATCAGGGGGATACATCCTCGCGTTTTACTGGTATTTAGGAGAAAGTTTGAGAACCACACCTTGTTGGACTCTTTGTTCTTGATTTTTTTTTTTTACTTTTTGATTAATATCACAGAAGTATGTGTCGCATGGTAAATGACACAATCACTCCCTTATATTTGATTAAACCAAGAAACACAATACCCATTATGCTCTATTATCGATGCCTAATATCGGATCTAACCAAAGTAGGTCAACAATAACAGATATTGGATCTAGATATCTGGGGGTTTGTCTGTTTTCCCTGGCCACCTAAAGTTGTTTTCATGAATTCCACCACCTAAACTTTCATGTCCCTTCAATATTATCTTCCCACTGGATGAGCAGCGGACTGTGCATGTTGTTGAAATTGCATCCACTAAGGAAGTCGTTGATATTGCATCTGGTGTAGAACTATTATCAAATTTATATGGTAAAAGTTTTAGCTTTAACTTCTCATCTTATGTTCTTTCTCATAAAAGAACAGTGTAGAAGCTTTCGGTAGTTACGTGGACCTGATACATTCACATGTCACAATAATCTACTCTTTTTTGCAGGGCCAAGTGGACCTGATACCTTCACATGTCACAATAATCTACTCTTTTTTGCAGGGCCAAGTGGACCTGATACCTTCACATGCCACAATAATCTACTCTTTTTTGGAGAGCCAAGTAGACCTGGTACCTTCACATGCCATAATAATCTACTCTTTTTTGCAAGGCCAAATGTCAACTACGATTTTCAAACTTCACCACGTATAAGCACAAGGCTAAAAGAGATAAAAGAGAGCTTGGAGGCACTGCATTTGTCTACTTGTCCTTTTCAAGCTACGTGTTCTAAGAAGACGATCATTGAAGATTCTTTTAAAGGTCCTTCGGTAACCCCTGAAGCTGCTTCTGATGCCCTGACGCCACTACATAAATTTGCTGGTTTACAGGTGGTTATCGTTTTCTTAAAAGTTTTTTTGTGCTTCACTTCTAATTCTGAAAATCTTGTTTGCATAAAAATTTCTTATTTTTGTAACCTATTATTGTGAAAGCAAAAATCATTTGTTGAAGAGTATCTAATACTCCTTAATACTGCTACCAAGTAAGTAAAGCATGTATTTTTCTTTCACTGTGTTCTTTCCTTGTTACCATCATCGGTTCTGATATTTGTCATGTGTAATTACAGGGAGGAGCTGATTAAAGTGAATGTGAAAATCTAGATATTTCTTTAAAAAAAATGTCAAAAAACAAAAAACACGTATAATACCCGTTAAATACCTGTATTATACGTTATTTTCCCATTTTTTACCATTATTGTCTCGTAGAAAAAACTGACTCAACAAGATCCACAGATTCTAAAGTGCAAGATTCTTAAGATAAACTCAAAATTAAGAAAGGATGGAAAGAAGAAAATAGCTTGAAATGCATATGAGATAAAAGCAGCCAAGGTTTGAATCTGAGACTCACACAACTTTTTTCTGCTCAAGCACAAAAGAAGAGATTAAAATTTCTAAACTTTAGTTGAATACATTGTCACAAAAAACGGGGACGGGTATTAAACGGCGAGAAAAAAAACGGTTATAATACAGCAAAGTTTTATATCTCGGGAATAAAATGGGAAAAGTTCGCCAATTTTTTTTTAAATTAAACATTTAATACATCTTAAAAATTATAAAAAATAATAATTAATAAAAAACGGCAAAAAACGAGAAAATAACGGTAAAAAAAGGGAAAATAATGTATAATACGAGTATTATACGGGTATTTAACGGGCACTATACGTGTTTTTTGTTTTTTGACGTCTTTTTGAAAAAAATGGGAATAAGTCGTGCATTATACGACATAATTTTTTTGGCGTTAAATACGCGTTTCTTTTTAAATAACGGAATTTTTTATTTAAATAACGGCGTATTTAACGCCAAAAACAATTCTGTCGTATAATGCCCGTCTTATTCCCGTTTTTTTTAAAAAACATCAAAAAACAAAAAACGCGTATAATACTCGTATTATACGTTATTTTCCCGTTTTTTATCGTTATTTTCTCGTTTTTTGCCGTTTTTTATTAATTATAATTTTTATAATTTTTAAGATGTATTAAATGTTTAATTTTAAAAAAAAATTGTCGAACATTTCCCGTTTTATTCCCGAGATATAAAACTTTGCCGTATTATAGCCATTTTTTTTCTCGCCGTTTAATACCCGTCCCCGTTTTTTGTGACAATGTCTTCAACTAAAGTTTAGAAATTTTAATCTTTTCTTTTGTGCTTGGCAAGCAGAAAGAAGTTATCAAAGTCTCATATTCAAACCTTGGCTGCTTTTATCTCCTCTGCATTTCAAGCTATTTTCTTCTTTCCATCCTTTCTGAATTTTGAGTTCATCTTAAGAATCTTGCACTTTAGAATCTGTGGATCTTGTTGAGTCAGTTTTCTACGAGAAAATAACGGTAAAAAACGAGAAAATAACGTATAATACGTGTATTTAATGAGTATTATACGCATTTTTTGTTTTTTGACGTTTTTTTGAAAGAAATATCTAGATTTTCACCTTCACTTTCATCAGCTTCTCCCTGTAATTACACATGACAAATATCAGAACCGATGATGGTAACAAGGAAACAACACAATTAAAGAAAAATACATGCATTACTTACTTGGTAGCAGTATTAAGGAGTACTAGATACTCTTCAACAAATGATTTCTGCTTTCACAATAATAGGTTATAAAAATAAGAAATCTTTATGCAAACAAGATTGTCAGAATTGTAAGTGAAGCACAAAAAAACTTTTAAGAAAACGATAACCACATGTAAACCAGCAATCGCTGCATTAAATTTATCTAGTGGCATCAGGGCATCAGAAGCAACTTCAGAGGTTACCGAAGGACCTTTAAAAGAATCTTCAATTTATCTTTGTGAACATGGGTAAGGAAAAACGACCTTCTGAGTAATGATGTTCATTTTATCACTATTTCAGTTGTTTATTATAAGAAACTCTTTTACTTTCTCATTAGTCATATTAACACATAGTGTGACACTGCTTGAACAATAACAATAGTATGCTTCATCTTTACATAGTTATATGAAATTTTGACAGTCGAATATTTATACTTTGGAGGTTCATGTTATGTATCTATATGGTACTGGATTTTTCATGGTTTCAACTTGTAGTCTGATAAGAATTGTGGTTCTCAAAATGTCATTTAAGGTGAGCTTCTTGAGGCTAGCATAAACCGCAGTCCTTGTGCTTATCTAAATAATCCTCCAGAAGAACGAAGCATGTATAAATATGATGTAGACAAGGACATGACACTGTTGAAGTTTGTGGATCTTGAGTGGGGTTCTGTTGCAAGCTTCAATTGGTTTGCAACACATGGAACCTCCATGAGTCGCACAAATTCATTAATAAGTGGTGACAACAAAGGAGCAGCTGCACGCTTTATGGAAGACTGGTTTGAGCAGATAGACACCCTGGAAATGTCTAAAAGGATGCATTCTGAGTACAGAAACCAGCCAAACAGCATTCCTCGAAGAGTCTCAACCATGCTTCCTGATCAGCAAAAAGGTCTTTCCTTATTACCATTATTATCTTCAGCGTCATTGTGGTACTTTTTATAGCCACTTTTTCTTTCTTAAGTCACCCATGCCTACAAATTTTGTGTCTTTTTCCTGAAACTCTTGTGATATTCATGCCTCATAATTGAAGTTATTTATATGATATTCTGCATTAATTCATGTTGTATTGCTCGCTTTATTGCTTTTCAGATGAGTTGATGAAGTTGGCATTTGTCTTTCAAAGTCCCGGGGGAATGACTTCAGATAGTTCTTTCAGTGTTACCAAGCGGGTTCGAAGCTCTTTTAAGTCAAGTAACAGACCAAGTTTTGTTGCTGCATTTTGTCAATCAAATTGTGGTTATGTAAGCCCAAACGTGCTTGGTACATTCTGCATAGATACAGGACTGGCATGTGATTTCAATCATAGTACCTGCAATGGGAAGAATGAGTTATGCTATGGCCGTGGTCCAGGGTATGGATATATGTTCTTCATAGAATTCTTTCATTTTCGTTTGAATTTGTGATTTGATGTTAATTTTCACTTTTGTTTTTGGTTAGCTACCTGGATGAGTTTAACAACACATATATTATTGGAGTAAATAAAGCATGTATTTTTCTTTCACTGTGCTCTTTCCTTGTTACCATCATGGGTTCTGATATTTGTCATGTGTAATTACAGAGAAGAGCTGATGAATGTGCAGGTGAAAATCTAAATATTTCTTTCAAAAAAACGTCAAAAAATAAAAAACGCGTATAATACCCGTTAAATACCTGTATTATACGTTATTTTCTCGTTTTTTACCGTTATTTTCTCGTAGGAAACTGACTCAACAAGATCCACAGATTCTAAAGTGCAAGATTCTTAAGATGAACTCAAAATTCAAAAAGGATAGAAAGAAGAAAATAGCTTGAAATGCAGAGGAGATAAAAGCAGCCAAGGTTTGAATCTGAGACTCACACAACTTTTTTCTGCTCAAGCACAAAAGAAAAGATTAAAATTTCTAAACATTAGTTGAAGACATTGTCACAAAAAACGGGGACGGGTATTAAACGGCGAGAAAAAAAACGGCTATAATACGGCAAAGTTTTATATCTCAGGAATAAAACGGGAAAAGTTCGGCATTTTTTTTTTTAAATTAAACATTTAATACATCTTAAAAATTATAAGAAATAATAATTAATAAAAACGGCAAAAAACAAGAAAATAACGGTAAAAAAAGAGAAAATAATGTATAATACGAGTATTATATGGGTATTTAACAGGTATTATACGTGTTTTTTGTTTTTCTAACGTTTTTTTGAAAAAAATGGGAATAAGTCGGGCATTATACGACATAATTTTTTTCGGCGTTAAATACACGTTTTTTTTTTAATAACGGTGTATTTAACGCCAAAAACAATTCTGTCGTATAATGCCCGTCTTATTCCCGTTTTTTTTTAAAACATCAAAAAACAAAAAACGCGTATAATACTCGTATTATACGTTATTTTCCCGTTTTTTACGGTTATTTTCTCGTTTTTTGCCGTTTTTTATTAATTATTATTTTTTATAATTTTTAAGATGTATTAAATGTTTAATTTTAAAAAAAAATTGCCAAACTTTTCCCGTTTTATTCTCGAGATATAAAACTTTGCCGTATTATAGCCATTTTTTTTCTCGCCGTTTAATACCCGTCCCCGTTTTTTGTGACAATGTCTTCAACTAAAGTTTAGAAATTTTAATCTTTTCTTTTGTGCTTGGCAAGCAGAAAAAAGTTGTGTGAGTCTCAGATTCAAACCTTAGCTGCTTTTATCTCCTCTGCATTCCAAGTTATTTTCTTCTTTCCATCATTTTTTAATTTTGAGTTCATCTTAAGAATCTTGCACTTTAGAATCTGTGGATCTTGTTGAGTCAGTTTTTTACGAGAAAATAACGGTAAAAAATGAGAAAATAACGTATTTAACGGGTATTATACGTGTTTTTTGACGTTTTTTTGAAAGAAATATCTAGATTTTCACCTTCACTTTCATCAGCTCCTCCCTGTAATTACACATGACAAATATCAGAACCGATGATGGTAACCAGGAAAGAGCACAGTGAAAGAAAAATACATGCTTTACTTACTTGGTAGCAGTATTAAGGAGTACTAGATACTTTTCAACAAATGATTTCTGCTTTCACAATAATAGGTTACAAAAATAAGAAATCTTTATGCAAACAAGATTGTCAAAATTATAAGTGAAGCACAAAAAAACTTTTAAGAAAACGATAACCACCTGTAAACCAGCAATCGCTGCATTAAATTTATCTAATGGCGTCAGGGCGTCAAAAGCAGCTTCAGAGTTTACCGAATGACCTTTAAAAGAATCTTCAATTCATCTTTGTGAACATGGGTAAGGAAAAACGACCTTCTGAGTAATGATGTTCATTTTATCACTATCTCAATTGTTTATTATAAGAAACTCTTTTACTTTCTCATTAGTCATATTAACACATAGTGTGACACTGCTTGAACAATAACAATAGTATGCTTCATCTTTACATAGTTATATGAAATTATGACTGTCGAATATTTATACTTTGGAGATTCATGTTATGTATCTTTACGGTACTGGATTTTTCATGGTTTCAACTAGTAGTCTGATAAGAATTGTGGTTCTCAAAATGTCATTTAAGGTGAGCTTCTTGAGGCTAGCATAAACCGCAGTCCTTGTGCTTATCTAAATAATCCTTCAGAAGAACGAAGCATGTATAAATATGATGTAGACAAGGACATGACACTGTTGAAGTTTGTGGATCTTGAGTGGGGTTCTGTTGCAAGCTTCAATTGGTTTGCAACACATGGAACCTCCATGAGTCGCACAAATTCATTAATAAGTGGTGACAACAAAGGAGCAGCTGCACGCTTTATGGAAGACTGGTTTGAGCAGATAGACACCCTGGAAATGTCTAAAAGGATGCATTCTGAGTACAGAAACCAGCCAAACAGCATTTCTCGGAGAGTCTCAACCATGCTTCCTGATCAGCAAGAAGGTATTTCCTTATTACCATTATTATCTTCAGTGTCATTGTGGTACTTTTTATAGCCTTTTTTTCTTTCTTAAGTCACCCATGCCTACAAATTTTGTGTCTTTTTCCTGAAACTCTTGTGATATCCATGCCTCATAATTGAAGTTATTTATATGATATTCTGCATTAATTCATGTTATATTGCTCGCTTTATTGCTTTTCAGATGAGTTGATGAAGCTGGCATCTGTCTTTCAAAGTCTCGGGGGAATGACTTCAGATAGTTCTTTCAGTGTTACCTAGCGGGTCCGAAGCTCTTGTAAGTCAAGTAACAGACCAAGTTTTGTTGCTGCATTTTGTCAATCAAATTGTGGTGATGTAATCCCAAACGTGCTTGGTACATTCTGCATAGATACAGGACTGCCATGTGATTTCAATCATAGTACCTGCAATGGGAAGAATGAGTTATGCTATGGCGGTGGTCCAGGGTATGGATATATGCTCTTCATAGAATTCTTTCATTTTCGTTTGAATTTGTGATTTGATGTTAATTTTCACTTTTGTTTTTGGTTAGCTACCCGGATGAGTTTAACAGCACATATATTATTGGAGTAAGTAAAGCATGTATTTTTTTTTCACTGTGCTTTTTCCTTATTACCATCATCGGTTCTGATATTTGTCATGTGTAATTACAGGGAGAAGCTGATGAAAGTGAAGGTGAAAATCTAGATATTTCTTTCAAAAAAACGCGTATAATACCCGTATTATACGTTATTTTCTCGTTTTTTACCGTTATTTTCTCGTAGAAAACTGACTCAACAAGATCCACAGATTCTAAAGTGCAAGATTCTTAAGATGAACTCAGATGAACTCAAAATTCAGAAAGGATGGAAAGAAGAAAATAGCTTGAAATGCAGAGGAGATAAAAGCAGCCAAGGTTTGAATCTGAGACTCACACAACTTTTTTATGCTCAAGCACAAAAGAAAAGATTAAAATTTCTAAACTTTAGTTGAAGTCATTGTCACAAAAAACGGGGACGGGTATTAAACGGCGAGAAAAAAAAACGGCTATAATACGACAATGTTTTATATCTCGGGAATAAAATGGGAAAAGTTCGACAATTTTTTTTTTTAAAATTAAACATTTAATACGTCTTAAAAATTATAAAAAATAATAATTAATAAAAAATGGCAAAAAACGAGAAAATAACGGTAAAAAAAGGGAAAATAATGTATAATACGAGTATTATATGGGTATTTAACGGGCATTATACGTGTTTTTTGTTTTTTGACGTTTTTTTGAAAAAAACGGGAATAAGTCGGGCATTATACGACATAATTTTTTTTGGCGTTAAATATGCGTTTTTTTTTAAATAACAGAATTTTTTTTTAAATAACGCCGTATTTAACGCCAAAAACAATTTTGTCGTATAATGCCCGTCTTATTGCCGTTTTTTTTTTAAATATCAAAAAACAAAAAACGCGTATAATACCCGTATTATACGTTATTTTCCCATTTTTTACCGTTATTTTCTCGTTTTTTGCCGTTTTTTTATTAATTATTATTTTTTATAATTTTTAAGATGTATTAAATGTTTAATTTTAAAAAAAAAATTGCCGAACATTTCCCGTTTTATTCCCGAGATATAAAAGTTTGCCGTATTATAGCCATTTTTTTTCTCGCCGTTTAATACCCGTCCCCTTTTTTTGTGACCTTGTCTTCATCTAAAGTTTAGAAATTTCAATCTTTTCTTTTGTGCTTGGCAAGCAGAAAAAAGTTGTGTGAGTCTCAGATTCAAACCTTGGTTGCTTCTTCTTTCCATCCTTTCTGAATTTTGAGTTCATCTTAAGAATCTTGTACTTTAGAATTTGTGGATCTTGTTGAGTCAGTTTTCTACGAGAAAATAACGTATAATACAGGTATTATACGCGTTTTTTGTTTTTTGACGTTTTTTTGAAAGAAATATCTAGATTTTCACCTTCACTTTCATCAGCTTATCCCTATAATTACACATGACAAATATCAGAACCAATGATGGTAACAAGGAAACAGCACAATGAAAGAAAAATACATGTTTTACTTACTTTGTAGCAGTATTAAGGAGTACTAGATACTCTTCAACAAATGATTTCTGCTTTCACAATAATAGGTTACAAAAATAAGAAATCTTTATGCAAACAAGATTGTCAGAATTATAAGTGAAGCACAAAAAAACTTTTAAGAAAACGATAACCACCTGTAAACCAGCAATCGCTGCATTAAATTTATCTAGTGGCGTCAGGGCGTCAGAAGCAGCTTCAGAGGTTACCGAAGGACCTTTGAAAGAATCTTCAATTTATCTTTGTAAACATAGGTAAGGAAAAACGACCTTCTGAGTAATGATGTTCATTTTATCACTATCTCAGTTGTTTATTATAAGAAACTCTTTTACTTTCTCATTAGTCATATTAACACATAGTGTGACTGTTCCCCTGTGTCAGAGTTGTACAGTCTTGCTCTTGTTTTAGTTAGACTTTCTTTGCTTATGTTGGGCGTTGGTGAATGCTTGAGTGTTCATCTGTGACGGGGCACCCTCCCAAGGTCATTGTAAGTGTCTTTTGGGGCTCCTAACTTTGGTTGGTCGGCTAGGCAACTTTGTAAGTGGCTTCGGCCAACCTTTGTAAGTTAAGTTGTAAAGACTAACTTGCTTTCCCTCGTGATGTAATAAACTTTCTAAGTGAAATATATTACGAGGTTCTTTTCCCACACTTATGTGTTTTTCTAAGTGTTAAAGGGTTTTCAAAGTGTCCAAGTGCCCAAGTGATTTTCGCTAACTTGGGCAAGGCGTAGGCTTGCGGCCTACTGGCGAGAGTTAGGCCGCGCCGCACGGGTTGAAGGAAGTCGGCCCGTGACAGCTGGTATCAGAGCCCAGATTCAGGTCAATCTGGGAAAGCGATCGGGGAGTCGGTGTAGAGCTTTGCGCCGACTTGCAGCCGTCGAAGAAAGCGCCATGGCATCAGGGTACAACCTTAGGAGTGCCAGTGGCAAGGAACCAGCTCATCCGGAAGAGATGAGCTCAGGCCGTCAAAGGGAGACGAGCCCAAACCGCGACCAAGGGAACCTGGAAGAAACGGTTAATCGGTTGGTCGCAGACGTGGCCACCCATGAGGAAGCCCTCGGCTTTGCTGCCGAGACCTTTGAGGGATTCAAGGAGGAGTTGAAGTTGATGCGAGAACAGATGGCCGAGTCAGTGGCCACGAGCCGATCACTCTCCGACTTGTTAAAGGCCTTACAGGGCGAAGTTGCTGAACTTCGGGCATGAAATCAGCGTCTGCTGCGTACAAACTCAGCCAGTAGTAGCCAGGAGAGGACCAGTAGGGTCGACGTTCAACGTCCGGCGAAGTACAATGGTAGCCGGGATGCGAGGGCGATCGATAACTTTCTGTTCCAGGTGGACTATTACTTGGACCTGCAGAACGTAGCAGAGGAGGACTTAAAGATCAAGACCGCAGCAATGTTACTTGAGGGTGATGCTGTGGCTTGGTGGAGGCGGAAGATCTTTGATGTTGAGAATGGGCACTGCACCATTCAGACCTTTGATGACTTCCGCAGAGAACTGAAGGGGTACTTTATGTCGGTTGATGCTGAAAGACAGACTTACCGGATGGTGGCGAACCTGAGACAGACAGGTTCATTGCGAGAGTACGTCAGAGCCTATCAGAAGCTCATGTTGGATGTACCTAAGATGCCAGAAAAGGATAAACTTAACTGGTTCATCATCGGACTCCAGCCTTGGGCCCAAGCCGATGTGGAGAGATCAGACCCGAAGACATTGGAGCAAGCGTATGTGGCAGCCGAACGTTTGGCAGATACCCAGCGCAGAAGCTACACGGAGACCTTCAAGTCTACGAGGGAGTCCGACCACAACGGTAAAGAGGAGCGGCGAGACCGAGATGTATCGTCAGCTCAGCGACAAACAGGTGGAAGACCATTCTTTCGCAGGGACTACAGTGGGCCACCTAGGGAAGTTCATTGTTGGGTTTGCGGAGAGAAGCATGAGACGAAAGTCTGCCCAAAACGGTTCAGGCCGACAGGGCAGGCCAATGCAGCAAGGGCTTCAGAGGCAGGCACTTCAAGGGCGTCTGCCATTGCGCTACAAGGTGGGGAGGTAGAAGAGTCCAGAATTGGGGGACTTCAACTTCTCAACGCCTTGACTAAGGAGGAGGAAGAGAAGGTGACAGCGACACCTTCAACAGAACAAATGTGCATAGAGATTCTGGTGAACGGAAGGCCTACCATAGCCATGGTAGACACGGGAGCCACACATAACTTCATTTCGGAGGAAGAAGTCGGGAGATTGGGCCTCACCCGAGGGAAGGGAGAGTCACGCATGAAGGCAGTGAACTCCGAGGCAAGACCAATCTACACCATGGTCCGGGATGCAGTTGTGAAGATTGAGGGTTGGTCGAGAAAAACCAACTTCTCGGTGGTTCAGACGACCGATTTCCAGGTAATCCTAGGCATGGAGTTCCTCAGCGCAGCTAAGATGGTGCCGATGCCACACCTGCGTAGTGTCAGCATCATGGATGAGAGGCATCCCTGCATGGTCCCAACCGTCCCAACAAGAAAGGATAAAGGTAAGGCCGTGGTGGCCTCCACGCAACAGCAACGGCAGAGAGGAGACTCTAGCGGGAGCCTCCTTGAACGAGACCTCACCAAGCAGCGAGCACCGCCGACCAAGCAGACAACAGAGCGGCGGGTACAGAAGATCCTTCGGCAGAAAGCCTACACCCGGGGCGTGCCGAAGAAATATAAAGTGAAGTGGGTAGGTGAAGAAGACCCAACGTGGGAGTATGCGTATTGCATGTGGCAATGCTACCCGTTGGATGTAAAGACCTTCCACAGCAGATAGCGCCGAGGACGGCGCTTGTTTTGAAGGGGGGAGCCTGTTCCCCTGTGTCAGAGTTGTACAGTCTTGCTTTTGTTTTAGTTAGACTTTCTTTGCTTATGTTGGGCCTTGGTGAATGCTTGAGTGTTCATCTGTGACGGGGCACCCTCCCAAGGTCATTATAAGTGTCTTTTGGGGTTCCTAGCTTTGGTTGGTCGGCTAGGCAACTTTGTAAGTGGCTTCGGCCAACCTTTGTAAGTTAAGTTGTAAAGACTAACTTGCTTTCCCTCGTGATGTAATAAACTTTCTAAGTGAAATATATTACGAGGTTCTTTTCCCACACTTATGTGTTTTTCTAAGTGTTAAAGGGTTTTCAAAGTGTCCAAGTGCCCAAGTGATTTCCGCTAACTTGGGCAAGGCGTAGGCTTGCGGCCTACTGGCGAGAGTTAGGCCGCGCCGCACGGGTTGAAGGAAGTCGGCCCGTGACAGTGACACTGCTTGAACAATAAAAATAGTATGCTTCATCTTTACCTAGTTATATGAAATTATGACTGTCGAATATTTATACTTTGGAGATTCATGTTATGTATCTGTATGGTACTCGATTTTTCATGGTTTCAACTTGTAGTTTGATAAGAATTGTGGTTCTCAAAATGTCATTTAAGGTGAGCTTCTTGAGGCTAGCATAAACCGCAACCCTAGTGCTTATCTAAATAATCCTCCAGAGAACGAAGCAGGTATAAATATGATATAGACAAGGACATGACACTGCTGAAGTTTGTGGATCTTGAGTGGGGTTCTGTTGGAAGCTTCAATTGGTTTGCAACACATGGAACCTCCATGAGTCGCACAAATTCATTAATAAGTGGTGACAACAAAGGAGCAGCTGCACGCTTTATGGAAGACTGGTTTGAGCATATAGACACCCTGGAAATGTCTAAAAGGATGCATTCTGAGTACAGAAACCAGCCAAACAGCATTCCTCGGAGAGTCTCAACCATGCTTCCTGATCAGCAAGAAGGTCTTTCCTTATTACCATTATTATCTTCAGTGTCATTGTGGTACTTTTTATAGCCACTTTTTCTTTCTTAAGTCACCCATGCCTACAAATTTTGTGTCTTTTTCATGAAACTCTTGTGATATTCATGCCTCATAATTGAAGTTATTTATATGATATTCTGCATTAATTCATGTTGTATTGCTCGCTTAATTGCTTTTCAGATGAGTTGATGAAGCTGGCATCTGTCTTTCAAAGTCCCAGGGGAATGACTTCAGATAGTTCTTTCAGTGTTACCAAGCGGGTCTGAAGCTCTTTTAAGTCAAATAACAGACCAAGTTTTGTTGCTGCATTTCGTCCATCAAATTGTGGTGATGTAAGCCCAAACGTGCTTGGTACATTCTGCATAGATACAGGACTGCCATGTGATTTCAATCATAGTACTTGCAATGGGAAGAATGAGTTATGCTATGGCGGTGGTCCAGGGTATGGATATATGCTCTTCATAGAATTCTTTCATTTTCGTTTGAATTTGTGATTTGATGTTAATTTTCACTTTTGTTTTTGGTTAGCTACCCGGATGAGTTTAACAACACATATATTATTGAAGTAAGTAAAGCAAGTATTTTTCTTTCGCTGTGCTCTTTCCTTATTACCATCATCGGTTTTGATATTTGTCATGTGTAATTACAGGGAGAAGCTGATGATAGTGAAGGTGAAAATCTAGATATTTCTTTCAAAAAAACATCAAAAAACAAAAAACACGTATAATACCTGTTAAATACCCGTATTATACGTTATTTTCTCGTAGAAAACTGACTCAACCAGATCCACAGATTCTAAAGTGCAAGATTCTTAAGATGAACTCAAAATTCAGAAAGGATGGAAAGAAAAAAATAGCTTGAAATGCAGAGAAGATAAAAGCAGCCAAGGTTTGAATCTGAGACTGACACAACTTTTTTCTGCTCAAGCACAAAAGAAAAGATTAAAATTTCTAAACTTTAGTTGAAGACATTGTCACAAAAAACGGGAACGGGTATTAAACGGCGAGAAAAAAAACGGCTATAATACGGCAAAGTTTTATATCTCGGGAATAAAACTGGAAAAGTTCGGCAATTTTTTTTTAAAATTAAACATTTAATACATCTTAAAAATTATAAAAAATAATAATTAATAAAAAACGACAAAAAACAAGAAAATAACGTTAAAAAAAGGGAAAATAATGTATAATACGAGTATTATACGGGTATTATACGTGTTTTTTGTTTTTTGACGTTTTTTTGAAAAAAACGGGAATAAGTCGGGTATTATACGACATAATTAATTTTTGCGTTAAATACGTGTTTTTTTTAAATAACGGCGTTTTTTTTTAAATAACGGTGTATTTAACGCCAAAAAAAATTTTGTCGTATAATGCCCGTCTTATTTTCGTTTTTTTTTTAAAACATCAAAAAATAAAAAATGCGTATAATACCCGTATTATATGTTATTTTTCCATTTTTTATCGTTATTTTCTCGTTTTTTGCTGTTTTTTATTAATTATTATTTTTTATAATTTTTAAAATGTATTAAATGTTTAATTTAAAAAAAAAAATTGCCAAACTTTTCCCGTTTTATTCCCGATATATAAAACTTTGCCGTATTATAGTCGTTTTTTTTCTCGCCGTTTAATACCCGTTCCCGTTTTTTGTGACAATGTCTTCAACTAAGGTTTAGAAATTTTAATCTTTTCTTTTGTGCTTGACAAGCAGAAAAAAGTTGTGTGAGTCTCAGATTCAAACCTTGGCTGCTTTTATCTCCTCTGCATTTCAAGCTATTTTTTTCTTTCCATCCTTTCTGAATTTTGAGTTCATCTTAAGAATCTTGCACTTTAGAATCTGTGGATCTTGTTGAGTCAGCTTTCTACGAGAAAATAACGGTAAAAAACGAGAAAATAACGTATTTAACGGGTATTATACGTGTTTTTTGTTTTTTGACGTTTTTTTGAAAGAAATGTCTAGATTTTCACATTCACTTTCATCAGCTCTTCCCTGTAATTATACATGACAAATATCAGAACCGATGATGGTAACAAGGAAAGAGCACAATGAAAAAAAAATACATGTTTTACTTACTTGGTAGCAGTATTAAGGAGTACTAGATACTCTTCAACAAATGATTTCTGCTTTCACAATAATAGGTTACAAAAATAAGAAATCTTTATGCAAACAAGATTGTCAGAATTACAAGTGAAGCACAAAAAAGCTTTTAAGAAAACGATAACCACCTGTAAACCAGCAATCGCTGCATTCAATTTATCTAGTGGCGTCAGGGCGTCAGAAGCAGCTTCAGAGGTTACCGAATGACCTTTAAAAGAATTTTCAATGATCGTCTCCTTCGAACACGTAGCTTGAAAAGGACAAGTAGACAAATGCAGTGCATCCAAGCTCTCTTTTATATCTCTTAGCCTTGTGCTTATACGTGGTGAAGTTTGAAAATCGTAGTTGGCATTTGGCCCTGCAAAAAAGAGTAGATTATTGTGGCATGTGAAGGTATCAGGTCCACTTGGCCCACCAAAAAAGAGTAGATTATTGTAGCATGTGAATGTATCAAGTCTACTTGGCCCTGCAAAAAAGAGTAGATTATTGTGGCATGTGAAGGTATCAGGTCCACGTAACTACCGAAAGCTTCTACACTGTTCTTTTATGAGAAAGAACATAAGATGAGAAGTTAAAGCTAAAACTTTTACCATATGAATTTGATAATAGTTCTACACCAGATGCAATATCAGCGACTTCCTTAGTGGATGCAATTTCAACAATATGCACAGTCCGCTGCTCATCCACTGGAAAGATAATATTGAAGGGACATGAAAGTTCCTAAAATGAATGAAATTATAGGCCTCAAAATCGCATGTGTACACCAAATTGGGTGAAATACTTACTTGCCTCAATTAATGTTAGATTCTGACTCCTCGATTGTCAAATTTCCTTGTGCAACCCATTTATTTTACGAGTGAAGGAGGATGCCATTTGTCGCGTTTCTGCTACGTATCGAATCAGATTTCAGTGCCTTCGGATCCAACTACACCGTCAGATATCGGATCCAACTACACGTCCACTTGAAAAGGCAACAGACTAGATTCTGCCACGTGTCTACTTGAGCACCAAAGCCAAAGGATGAGGCCCATCTTCTCATTGGCCACAATTTTTCCCTCGCCGACTCATTGCCGTAAACTCCCTTACGTATCTGAGTAACATTTGAACTCGAAAAGAAAAGAAAAGGAATCTCCTGAAGGCCCAATGCTTTCTCCCGAATGTCAGGGAAGACCACCATCAAATCATACTGAATGTTTTAATACTGCCGCACCGCAATCAATATTCGAACGGTTACATAAGGACGAAGAATAATAATATGGAGAGGCACAGGCACACGAGATCATGCTGGACTTTTCAGTTAACTTGCTGAGGGCGCAGGACTTTTCTAGAAATCGACGACCCCGACGAAAAAATCTCGCAGGATAAGGCATAAGGAGCTCATGGCCTGCTCGTGGTGTAAACACGACCCACACTGAGACAAGAATTTTAGACCGTCGGATGATGCAGGCTTCTTCCTCAGAGATATTGATCCCGCGGTCCTCCTCTTTCTGGAGAACCAGAGAAAAAAAAGGAGAGGCTCGTACAAAAAGAGACTTCTTGGGCTCACCGATTTCCATTGCTCATTGGCCCTGCTTCCGCTTCTCCTTCTTCACAAATCACGCGCTATGGCTTCCTTCGGCTTCGGAGCAGCCGCCACCGTGGCCAGCCGTGCCGTTGTGGCCTCCGCCACCTCTAAGACCGCAGGGGGTGCTGCGGAGGAGAAGGGACTGTTGGACTGGATACTTGGAGGGCTGCAGAAGCAGGACCAGTTCTATGAGACGGATCCCATCCTAAAGAAGGTGGAGGAGAAGAATGGCACCGTGGGGAAGAAGAGCACCGTTTCGGTGCCGGCCAGCAAGAAGAAGAATGGCGGGTTCGGCGGTCTCTTCGCCAAGAACTGATGGGAAGGAAGCGCTTCGGCTACGGTGGCTTTCATCTTCCTCTTCCGGTTCATTTTGCTACTGTTGTGGTTGGCTCTCTGTTATATCCTGCTTGAACCTCTGCCCATTTCCTTCTTGTATTCTTAATGGAATTCTGTTACTCGATTCGCATGACTAGCAGTTTTTAGCTTCATACGGCTGTGCTGGATATCCCCCTTCCATGGAGCACATAATTGCTGTGGCCAGTGGGTGTATCCACAAAGCGGGCCGGTGCCTGGACATGATTCAAACATTTAGTTTCCACCTGCTATGAACTTGTTCGCGTAACATGGTTAATGCGAAGACATGATGCACAATTTCTCAATTTCCCGAGGCGGAGAAGTGAGCGGGTTAATCACATGGGGAAAACACAAACGGGTTCACGCGCGGCACGTAACTATCCTCCCTTACAACTTTAGTAGTTTAGGAATTTTATGAGAGAATTCGAGAGAAATTCCCTCAAAAGTTAATTTGTATATAAAGATGGTATAAAGTAAAATACGAATGCACTGCTTTTCCTCGCGCTTGTGTATGATCCACCTCTGTTTCATGAACAACCACCTCAAGCTTGGTTAAACTTTATCAAACCCACAGTGACTGCTACTTTAGCTGAGGCTCAGAACGAGGTCACACCATATTTAGCTCAGCTTCATTCGGAATTCAGCACGATTTCCGTCACAAAATGGTAGGAATGAAATTTGATCCAAGGTTTTGAAATCGACATCCGTCATATTTCAGCACTTTTAGCACTTACTCACAACTTGCGTTGGTTCATCGTTCACTTCCATGATAAAAGTTACCATCAGTCCTCAACGGCGGCGAGGGAAATTTGCCCAAGATGCTGCTCATGACCCTTTTCCTTTTGCCACGGTCTACCTTTGCAGGCTTTTATGAAGCTACGCCCCGTTCAAAAGATGTTGGCTTTTGATAAAGTGTCAATTTCTCCGGCAATTGGCTAGTGGCCAGAAGCCGGCCGGCGACCTTTTCCGCGTAGGAGAAAGTTGTCAAGGTCCAGACTTAGTCGTCAATCACCAGAACAGGGTAGGCTGCTGGGGCAGCTCATTGGCGTCCTAGCAGTTCCGTCTGGCTCCATGAAAAAAAAAAAAAAAAAGGCAGACATCGAGAGAAGAACAAGCGGAAGTAATGGCAATTTGATGTTTCCTTTTAATTATGGCCTTTCTTGTAATACAATACAACTACAAAGAATTACTGAATCTCCGATTTAATAGTTAACTCATGAAAGGTTTTAAAGTGATGTTAACTCGACCTGAATGTAGGCCTTCTTAGCCCCTTGTCATGTCCACCTGTAACTGAGTTTGTGAGTTACATTATTGACATTTTTACTGTTATTAATCCGAATTTGGAGTGACCGGCTTGAATTTTTTTTTTTTGTCACCATCGACATCTTGTCACTTTTTACATTGTCAATGAAACCGTCTGATTTCACAAGAAAAGCAATTAAACAGGCTCATCAAGTCTGCGGCATAGCCAAATCCGGGGCCGCAGGGAAACAAATCTTTTTGAAAAATGGAAAAGCCATTTCCAAATTCTTAAGGCGTTTGATAGAATGGAATTATGGAATTGGAAATATATTTCCGGAAATATATTTTCTAGAAAAAGGGAATGAGAAAAATATTTTCGATTCTCATTTTGATGAGTGTTTGATAACTAAGAAATATATTTTCAGAAACATATTTCTGTGTTTGATTTTTAAGAAACATATTTTCAGATTTTCAAAAATACATTTCTTAGTTTGATATCAGAAACTTATTTCTAAAATTTGTGTAAATAGAACACAATACAGTAATAATTTGTAGGAATTTCTTACATCCCAAAGATCACATGAAGTTCAACCTAATAAGCTTGTTTAATCATCCGACAAAAAACCATGAGCACAAAGATCACAAGCAAATAGTAAGCACAAGTATACGAGCAATAGCAGAAATCTGCAATCAAATACCAGAATGAATCAGCACTCAGTGCTAGAACCATTCTGCAAGAAAGTGCAAATGAATTTTAACATGTACACTAACAGAACTATTATAAGATAACACATGGTATAGCTTTCCGACAGAAAGGGAAAACAGGTTACATCATGACTTTGTCTTAATGATGAACTTTAAACATGAAGGTGTGTATGGCACTAGTTTGCAGAATATCAATAGACAACGTGAACATTGGAAAAGAGGCAACTTAAATTGAAGATCTTATGAAAATATGCATTGTGACGGTCTCTACCATGAAAAGGTTGGTGAATTCCCTACCTAAACAGATAGAGATAGCCGAGCCGAAGTCCCAATCATTGTGGGAGGGAGGCGAAGGCGAGCGGGCGAGAGGAAACCTGCGGGTACCGAGAGGAAGAGGCGGCAGGAGGGCGAGAGGCAACGCGAGCTGCGGCGCGGCAGGGAAGAGGCAACGCGACGAGCGGAATCGACTTTTAACGGTCGAAAATATAATTCACTATTTGATAAGTAAGAATTTTTTTTTTAATTTGAAATATTATTCCATTGCTACAGTGGAATTCCTACCTATCAAACGCCCCCTAAAAAAAAAGCTCTGATAGTCTGATATTTGTCGCCCTGCTGAAATTAAATATGAAGTTATGAACTTAGCCTGCTCTCCCCTAAAAAGCAGCCCACAATTATTTTGTTACACCATGGAAGTTGCCATATTTTGAAGCTGGAAATGCGATTAAAAACACCTCCGCAATGGTGTGAGAAGCAATAATGAGTAATCGTTCCCCAACTATGAAAGAGAGGGATCCTGACTTTGATGAACTCGCCAAAGGCAAATTCTTGCCCAAGAGAATGGTCAACGATGCAATGACTAGAGACCGAAGGCTCTAAATTAAGTTGGGACCCGTTGGAGTGGATGGATGCCAAAGAACCAGGAAGAAGAAAACACAGGAAGAAGAGAAGAACCGGGATTCTCAGAAGAGGAAGAGGCAGGGTAAGTATAGCTGATTGATGTGGAAGAAGAAAGGTGACATGAATCGAGGATGGTGGGTTTGTGATCAAGGGAAAGATGGACATGAAAGGGAGAACGGACTGCAAAGGGTAGGGCCATTTTGTGGGATGAGGACACGAGAGACGAGGACTGAAAAATCTGATTAGCCCTGTGGAAAAGCTGCGGCTATAAGCTTTTATTGTTTCCTCTACAAACACCCGCTCATCCTCCCTTGCTTGACCGGCTTTTACGCATGTGACATGAATCTAGATCAGCTGCAGTTGTTGCCCATATAAACCTCTGGTCCATCTTCTTCAAAGTTTCATCTTGCTGAGCTAAATCTCTAGGTAAACAGACCAGTTTGCAGTTCGAGGCGTGAACCCCGTCTTTGATTTAGCAATCGTCTCTTCAATCCTGTGCCCGATACTCTTAGTACACATAATCTCTCGTCCATATACTTGAATCCCTATCCGTTTACCTTCTCCTTGGGTGCATCTCTTCTGATTAAAGACTAGTACCTGTAGTCTATACTTGCCTTTTGAGTACTCCATTGCGTTCAACAAAGGAAGAAAAGCAGCTTCCATTACGAACTCGATATGCCGATAGAGGTTCGCTTAGCTCATCTTCAAAGTCTTTCCCCCTGAGTTGGTATTATAGCATAAAATTAAACTCGTGGGCCAGCGATTTGATACCCTTAATAATTTTTGCAATCAGACACATCTTCACTTTTCGAGAAGCCTTTTGTACTATCATTTTCTGTAACAACCCTCGCTGGTCCATACTGAAAATTCTGAGAAAAGAATAAGAAAAAGGCGATCGCTCATTGAATTTTTCCAGAGCATCGAAAGTCCCCCTTGTAGGCAGATTGATGACTACTTGTAAAATCATGAGATTCTGTATCATTTGCAGGTCGATTTTATTCCCTCTCGCTATAATTGTCCATGCAATATTCGTTATTAATTGGTAGATGAAATTAAAGAGCTAGGCCTCTTCGTGGCCGCAGCCTGCAAAATTATTCTGCCTTTTTACCTCTGGGCTTTATTTTACATTTTCTAAATGCGCATCGATCATCAGTCGTGTAGACTCTGTATATCTGGTATCTTCCTTTAAAATTAGGCATTTTTCTTTTTTCTTGTTTGCGACCTGAATTCTTTTAAGACAACGAGAGGCGCCAGTATTGTAGTTGGGAGTTCGAGAGCTCAATGGAGTCATGTGGATGAGAGGGTTAAACTACATTTCAAATTTTATCAGGGCCGATATATAAATTTTTTAAATTTATTATACAGGTTCAATTAAATTCTTAAAAAATTACTAACAACTTTTTTTTTTTGCGGTTTGTTTGATTCCATGAGGCAGCTGGATCAGCACACCTCTCAGCTCATGCAGTCATGCTGTTCACCCTCACGACACGGCCTTCGATTCAACCAAGCCACCATGTGATGCCTTCGTACTCGAACCTAGCGTCGGCAACGGACTCACCACTGCACCTTACCTTCCTCTCCCAGTTCGGCCTCCGCGCTCTTCATAGATTGCTTCAGCTGCGCGTGCAGCCGAAGGAGACTGAGAGTCGCAGATTAATGCCGTCGGACCGTGCACCTGGGCTGGCAGAGATATAGACAGATAGGCAACTCCTTGGGAATCGGATCGGTGGCAACAATCGAGAGTTGTAAACCGCAAGAATATTGCGGTGTCCGAACTCATTGAATGGGAAGTGGATTCAGTAGTTTCTTGGCGATTAAATGTGGTGTGGGGGCAGGAAGTCGTCGTTTTTAATTGTTTCTGCACTGGATCTCATGGCCGCGAAGTGAAATCAGCAGGTTCTCGGCGATTGAATGTGGATGCAGTGCAGGGGCATCCTCGTCTTTAATTGCTCTGGAATTCTACCAAGTACGTGCATTCGTAGGGGTTTTTTCAGGCAAGGGACTCGAGGAAACTGAGAAGCAAATGAATGAAAGTGGTGGAGATAACGATGTCAGATCATACAAGCGTGCGCTCGCAGGAACACACGCATTTGGGCGAAGAATATTCGACCTGCTGTCAGGTATGGCCTGCTCTTAGTCAAGACAGAGCTACGACGGAATCTGCTTTTTAATATGACAGACCAAACCCTTTTCTATCTTGTCAACATCCAACACTCCAAAGGCAACCGAGGGAAGTGCAGCCTGGCATTCCATGGTCTCCACGTTTGGAGCCTGCTCAGGACTTAAACTTAAAAACACTCTCACCGTCAATCCATCAGATGACCTTCCTACCGACGATCGGCTGCATCCTTCGGTCAATTTCATGAATCAATAAATCAGATCATACCTACCATATAACTTAAAGATCTAAATCTTTTTTTATTAAGATTGTGTATGGTGTAAGATGACTTTGGAGGAGAAAAAGAAAGATCCGTCTTAAATTTAACAATCTTCAGACGTTAGGTGGCGTTAGTTTTGAAGTAACTGAATGCCCATTTACGGATTAATAGCAAACGCCTAAAAGCAAGCTGGCCTTTCTTAGGTAAAACGGAGAGAAAGGACTTCAGCAGTTCCTACGTCCATATAGCTTGAAAATTGCCTGGGAACTTATGGAGCTGCTGTGCCAAGCTTAATGAAGCGGCTAAAACAACTGGTCATGAGCTACGGCTCTTGGGAAACGCTAGAAATCGAACAGACAGGGAAGAAGGAAGGTGAAAAAATCGCCAGTCACTGCGTCCCTTTTCAATAGTATCTTTTTACCTTTCTCCCCCGAGAAGCAGCACCAAGGAAAACTTCACATAACAGGAAAAAGAAAGAAGAGGGAGATGGGAAAAAATGATTTGTACTTTCAGAGGAAGTAATGAAACTATTGTCTGCTCGACATAGGCTGAGCGTCGATTGGTAAAGACCACCTCAGTTTTTGGTGCTTGTCTGCATCTCAAAAAATCTTGAAAACGTAATCTCTACTACTTTTCAACAAATATTTAAGCTAGTATTCAACGATAACAGATTTGATGAAATTCAGAAACTAGTTTCCTTATATATATTGAATGTTAACGCTTTGCTTAGTCAACAATCAATACTGAATCAGAGGAGATTTTCCAAAAACTCCTCTCTCTCTCTCTCTCTCATGTATATACATGGGAAGAGCAGGCAGAACATATTGATTAACATAATACGTATCTAGCCAGTAGACAAAACAAAAGATTAATCATCAATATGTAAATTCGTGGGAGATCACATACTGACATATATCTTACTTTGGACATGGTGGTAGGCACTTTTGACGCTCTCTTGCCTCTGCTATTCTATCAAATCATGCTCCTGTTCGCTGGTAGGCAGTCGGGCATTTAGTTCCGGCATTGGTTTGTCCGATACGGAATTCGATCTCGACAAAGATGAGTTGATAAACTCTATACAATCCTCTATGGCTTCCTTATGATGGAAATCACCTTGTGAACTTGAAACCCTGGGAGTGACGACTCGCGGTCCCGCTGCTGGCTTCCTGAACAAGGAACAAATGGCTCTAGAGGCGCCGCCCCCAACTCGCCGTAGAAATTTCAGTGGCGCCAACATGGGATTCTTGGGGAGCTCGGAAGAGCTCAAATTCTTGTTCTTCTTCTCTCCTGTCCTTAATTTCTGGCTTATTCCGACGTGATACCACTTCATCGTGGCCGGCTTTGGCTTCTCAGTAATGTCCGGACTAAAAGTAACCCGCTTGCTTGCTTTCCGCAACATTAGCACGAGAGGGGATCGAGACAGAACAGATTTGTGGTGTGCAGTAGCAGGAAGAAAATATGTTGTTAATCTTCTTCCTTCTCTGTCAGTTGAAGACGACTGGGCAGCTCTTCCTTTGTGCCTATTCGCTTTATCGGCATATGTACTCCAGAAGGGAGAGAGAGAGAGAGAGAGGTCTTAATTGCAGAATGAGGTAGATGGGGGAGCCTCTTTTACAGACCTGCAAGCATCAACGAGCTTCTGCTGCTGTGGCGACAGGTGATAGTGACGGGGCCGAGACTCCTGAAGATCCTTTTGTCTTCTTAATCATTCAGAAAGCGTGAACGTCTAAAGGCGTCCTTGCAGCTCGCTGATACAGAGAGCAGATTGTAACTATGACCGTGACCAGCCATTTTTTGCCTATGGGGTGGCCCCCGCCTTCTCCACTCCCAGTAGACGACCTGACGTGGTTGGTCGGTCCGCCAATAATATAACCCTGTTACGGCAGAAAAGTTCAGCAGTAAAAGCCATACATGCTTGAAGATTTGAACAAAACTCTTCTGTCTCCCTTGCTCAAAAAGTTTAGCTGCAAAGGGAAATTCATCATCGTTGTATGAACAATATTTTTCAAAAGAGAAGGCGGCTTCGATTTTGATCTACGGAAATGTATTTGATTTCCACGATCTAAACATTCATCTACAAGACTACAACCAAAGAGAGCTGCGCTGAAACAGTTCAATGTCTGTGGTGATAGAAACAACAGGTAACTAGATTTTGGGGAATGATGACCGAATTTCATTTTATCCTGATTCTTCTACCGCAAGGTCTACCTTCTTACGAGCTTCTGGTGTTTGGTGCCAAACTTTTACTGAGCCTTAATTATTCTGACCGAACAATTTTCCCGAACAGACCAGACAGCAGTCCTGATTAAGTGATTTTTGGTTTTGTAGAACGCCCATTTTATCGGTTTGCTAACCATGTTTTTTTTTTTTTTTTTTACAATGAGGTAATTTAAATTATAACGTGCGGGGTGAAACCTCACACATTCGGGGCACCATGCAATTAGTTTTAGTGAAGGTAGACTTGATCAACAACAACGGTAATCTTCAAATGAACAAGATCCAACCTTTTCTAACCTCTGGAAGTTGTTGAAGGACTAAATTAAGTCCAGCCCTTGGTCTGCTAAGAGTAACCTTTTCTTGACAATTCTTATATTTTTGAGCCAAATATCTGTTCCTTGATTGTAGCAGAAAATTTGGTACTCTCGGTCTTAGGCAAACCCACAACATACATGTGAGAAATATTGAGTACTAGGACCAGCTATTTTGTTTTGTTTTTGAGGACGCAACTTGTCTTGTTGAAAGACATGGAAGAATTATGAAGCAAAAGCGTGTTTTCCTTGTAGAGAATTAAGTTTGTTGGCACTTGGCAAGCTGGTTATCTAGAAGCATGCGTCTGAAGGCCGTCCGTTTAATTCACACGCAAATTAACCATCTAAAAGAGGCACTTAAAATTTGTTAATTGAGAGGGTTGTCGCCGGAGTACAAACACGGAGGTTGCCATTTGTCTTATTCCACGCACTCACCTGTAACTACACGAGGCTTGCTTATAATTACACGACCTTAACATGCTGCCTTCCCTTCGATATGCTTCTTCCAGACAAAATCTTCTTCGTCCTAAGGCATTGCTTCATGACTTTCTCCCCCTCACTCTCTCGGGCTTCCATGCACACAGAGAATCGAATGTGCGCAGGCATTAATAAATCGCATTCCATAATTTTCATGTTAATTCAGTGCTGTCCCATTTTTTTTTTCTTGGTCATGTGTTATTCTTGACCTACGCCACAATACATTTAATGCGCAAACTTCGCTCTCCAGTTAGATCAGACCTTTTACTGAGTCCGGGAAAGTGTTTATACATCTGTTTAAAAACGCGACTTTTGTCGATTTATATGATATCTTCACCAATTAGAAACCTAAACCTCAGGCAGTCTTGTGGTATTTATATATACCACGACACGACTAAAACAATCCAACACCAATGAAATTTACCATACAGTAATTAATATCAACTGAAAAATCACCGGATAGAGACAAATTTGACGGAAAAGAAGAGCCCCATAATCACGTTGGTTGGGCCGTCACGCGATGCACATTAGAATCTTGCGGACCCCAACACAATCTTACCAAAGACGGACCTTGATCGTGACGATGCGGCCAATACTAGTTTGGATATTCTTGATACATTTGATCCGTCAAGTTCATGCCCGTCTCAGATGGTGTTAATTTGGATATATTTTAGCTGAAAAGCTTACTGTATTCAGATCTACGAGTTGGGATCCACTAAAATTGGGTGTGAATCCGGATTGGGAAGGTAGCTGCACGGATCTTAGCGATAGTTCTTCATGTTTGGTATATGCATCGCACCTCATCTATATTTCTCTTCGTGATTATTAACAGATGCTCTCGAATTAATTAGGCGCATGCCTAGGCTAGAAATATATGCAGAATCTAACAAAAGTGGGTCCCGGCTTCAAATCCTGCCGAGGCCTCCGCCTACCGCAAGATGGACAAAAAGCGGTTTGGTGAAAAGATGCTGAAAATTAGAATCGTTTTTCTGCAGTCATGTGATCAACCGAGCGAGCGAGACCGTGGGGCCTTTGGGGATATTAAAGTAAGCATCACAATTGTCATTCGACTCATTAAATCTTAAGTTAGAACTGTTCAAATCTATATAAATTCGAAAAGAAAAATAAAGCCCCAAACAAGTAATGAACTAAAAAGAAGGATGACAGAAGCAAATAACTGCTAGTTGATTTTCTCTTTTCTCGTATAAAGGAAGAAGAAGTTGAACTTGAAGCCATTGCCCCAAAAGGACAGCCTCAAGTAGTGAAATTACATGGTAATCGGCCAAAAATAGGGGACGGAACCAGTCCTGGCTCCTGCGGCCCGTTGTCCTTACCAACCTGTACAATGTGGGAGCCATTTGCTTTCTGTGCCGTCCAAAAGTAAAAGCGCTTTTTCCTTTTAGCATTTCAGAAGGACCACAAGTCGAAAATACTTCTCTTCTCAATGTTAGCAAACGGAATCATGAGAAAATCAGATGGGCCGATACACAATATGATAACAAACGTATTCCTCTGCATTGCATTTTTCTTTTTTTTACTCCCCACATGTAAACACAAGTTTTTAGGGAAAATTTTGTTTCCTTTTATCTGATATTCTATGTATCCCAAATTCGATCTGTTCTATTGTTTTTCAGGTTTGGGAAGGCAGAGCAGGTTATATACATTATACACTATGGCACATGGACTGTAAAATGATCCTGATGGCTAAATGGAAGACTTCCTCTTTCCTGTAAGGGCAAGAGTAGTATGTGTCAAAAAATATTCCTATAAAATGATGAGAATATTCCTCAAAATTATATTGAGGCACAGTTTTCTGTGTTATGGCCACAACATGGATTTCAACTTCACCGCGCCCGAAAAGATTGTAGAGGGCCGTTATGCTGCCAAGGGAGAGGTAGTAAGGAAAGCAGAAGCAAGGAAACATTAGGAGTATTTTCCTACAACATCCATGTCCCAAAGCAGCCACTCTTTAACTTGTAGTCGCTCTGTTCGTCCCGCCATTCTACGTGACAATTTTTTCTGAGCACCCGATTCAATGGTTTCTGGCTGGGCGATTGGATAATTTCTTGATTTGAAAGAAAAATCCTCTTTCGCCTCTAAAATCAGCTTCTTTGGGTGCCATCAAAACTGGGTTTGAGGAAAACCTAGTTTTGTAAAACTAAGTGAAAAAAAACCTAGAATTCCCCTTAGATTATTCACAAACAACCAGGCTAAGTTTCTTGTAGTAAATAAGTTTAAAAACGTGTTCTATTTCCTTCAATGCAACTGTGGAATAGACTACCACTGTTCCCTCGAAATAGGTCAACTTTTAAATTAAAAGAATCCCTAGAGTTTGGCAAGTGTATGCCTGCGCTTGAAAATTTTTTTAGAGCAAATTAGTTAGTCAATTCCAATATTGGCATGCCAATCTGGTCATTGTTAAATATGTATTACTAGTGAATATAGAAAATCAAGAGCATGGAACGACTTTTAGGAGAATATCAGCCCATCAGGGTGATTTATGTCACCGATTCCAACATGATTTAGCGATAGCCAAAAGTTATTTCGATGGCATGGTGTTTTCATGGTTAAGGTGCCAAAAAAAAAAAAAATGCAATTGTGTTTGGATGAAACTCTAAACAAAGTTAAGCTAGTACCTTTCCTGAAAGCTACGTTTTATGAGAAGATTAATTTTTAACTATCTTTTAAAACCAACTTTATGTGCTTGGTGGTGTGACGAGACCAAAGTAACATTTTCTGTTAAAACACTTTGGTGGCCAAGTTATTCACTATTTTGAAAAAGACGTTTTGCCAAAACTATAAGTCTTTCGAAAACCCGGTTTTCAATGGGTCTTAAACACTGTTGTGTAAGCAACTAAAACAGCATAAATTTTAGTCTTGAACAAGGAAAATCGATGGCCGAAAAATTCTGAAACATGAATGTGAATATTTTAAGTGAGCAAGATAGAAAGAAACATGTTTTTTGGTAATGTGTTTGTGGAAAAGATTCAAACTAGTTCGAAAGCTACTGGGCTTAGTTTTTTCTGATTTAATTGAGGCGTCCGTTGAGCAGAACAATGTGTTTTTGAAGTTGTGGTTTCGGCCAGGAGCATATATTTGAAAAGATATTATGTTCGAAAACACAATATTTTTCTTACTGAGGGCCTTTAGTCCTCGAGCAAGCAAGGAACCTCAAGAGAACAATACATTTGATGAGCAGTTGAATGGACCATGCTTAGTAGCATGACATTGAATTTCCTTTTTTATTGCAATTGCGATCTCACAGGAGTGTTTCCCTCTCTCGATACTTTGGCTGCGTACATAGATGGTATTGATCTTATGAATATATGATAAAATATTTTTTTTTTTCCGTCAACGTACGCAACCAACGATGGGGAGGAGGCAGCTTCTTCTAAACACAGAAAATGGATCAACCCGGCTCAGCGCGTCTCAAAGCTCCTCAATCAACTGGTCTTGGAGTTGTTGTAGCCCACTAGCCCTCCACTACCATCGGGCATATCTCTCCGTGATTGAGGCCAACAGCCTTCCGATTGAGCGACGATGAGGTGGCTCATCCCCAATCAGGCAGCCGGAAAGGAAAGAACACCGCGGGCGTCGAAGGAGGGTTTGTTAGGGGTCTTTCTCATATCAACTTCAAGCATATCAGGTAAGCAGAGCATCTCAAGAGAACAATACATGGTGATCTGATCATTGCCAGTAGCAAATATGAAGATGGGTTTGATGCTGTGGAAGGAAATGTGTTGGTAGCAACTCTTGTAACGGTGAGTCTAAGTACTCATCACGGAGTTGATATGGAAGAGCAGCTGCCAGCTGTGAACTGGTTTGTAAATTATGAAATCTTACGTAATACTGACAAAATGGAAAGGGGTGTTGCTCGTATCCCAGGGGCGCCTTTCGTAAGTAGGTATAAATAATTAGGAGCCAGCAAATTCCATCTCCCACGGCAACTTGTTATTTCGTGTAATAACATGCAAGCTCCCCGATTCCCGTTGCTCAAGACAAACGAAAACAACTAAGGGGTGGGACATCGTCTCTATTCTTAATTATTCCAACCTTTTCCGAATGCAAAAGCATGCATACCTCAGAGCAAAATGATTTTGCGGTTGAACTTAAGAAGAGGCATAGCCTATACATACACGCACTAATTAAATATTAACCAAGGGCAGTGCTGGACAATAAGTTCGACATGGCATTGAAACGTTTTCAAAATGACTCAAGCTTCTTTTGAGTTCAAGGTCATTTTTTAAAAAAATTATATTTTTAGGGATTAAAAAAAAAGAGTTTTCAATAGGTTACCGAACATAAAGGCACATATGAATGTGAAGACCAAATAAAAAATTAATTTGTATATATATGTCAAACTTATAAAAAATATGGGTGATTTCCTCATTTGTACTATGAAAAATACGATTTACCAGGCTATTGATCTTTGTATATGTGTACTCCAAAAAATATTTTAGAATTATTTAGCACTATGAGCTTTCCCAATTTTTAAAACTATTCAATATCCGAAGTTTTACAAGTTATTCAGTACATATATATACACACACATATAGTTGAGATTGTTTTACTTAATTATTATTTTTCAAAATTTAAAATGACCCTAAATATAAGTAGGTTAGTAATTTATATTTTGACGAAAAAATACAGAGATTGATTACATATAAGTTTATGTACTTAAACAACATTGAATTTCCATTTTTCTCTTTAAAAGTAAAAATCTAGCCTAAACATTATGAAAATTAGTCTTTTCAAACGCATGGTATATAAATTTCTAAAATATTTCTTTTAGGTGATCTCTTTTTTTTTTTTTTTTTTTTTCTTTGGCCAATGCATAGCCCGCCTATAGACCATCCGTTTTCTTGAAATATATGTGCATATAATGACGGGGTGCAACCATTCAACATATTTGTTGGGATTAAAAGGTTTAATACAAAGTTAGATTAAAGCACATGTGATATGCTGCCTTCGGATGGGTACATAAAACTTTGTACACATCTGAATCGCACTAGCTCTGTACTGGATGCAGCAGCTGAGTTGCTGACCAAGATGATTGGTTAGGTTACCATCCTGTAAGAGCCAAACTTGGCTCCCCTAATGCACGTCAACTACTACCCTTAGTTCCATCCACCCAATTGGTTACCATGTCACTTAACCAGCGGCCGGCGAAGGCCTAAAACCTTTTGGTGTTTGAGGCAGGCAAAGACGCCTTGTCGTAGGCAGGGCATCAACATTTCTGTTGCACCCCCCACTGTCCGTCTCATCCTCCGGCGGCCACCGGTGCCTTTCATTGATTACGGACGGGAAAATGAGCCTGCGATCGGGGCGAAGAGAGGTGTCGTTGGGGCCATGAAAGTTAGGAAGGAATCATGCTGTTGAATGATTCGCATATTGTGCTGAATTATATGAGTAGGGCCTCCAACCGATGTCTCCCTCTTTCCTTTCCTTGCTAATACTAACACAAACACAACCGGCTCTCCAGCGCCAAAGTGGTGGGGTCACACACATGACCATCAACCAATCCGTCTTCGGCTTTCGCTTTGGTAATGCTTTTTAACATGTCCCATATTAAACTCTTCGGATTCCTGGAAACGTTTCCAAGGGTACCCGTACTTTCGCTCGTCTACATCACGAAATCGCCTCAAAATTGAGAACATGCACGCCTAATGAAAGAAATCCGAGGGCTCTATTGTTCACACATAATAAAGAAAATCTATTCAAAGCTAACTCCATTCCATGCGATAATAATATTGTAAAATTGGGTGCAGATTTAGAAATCTACTGTAGTTAGTGACCATGAAGCAATCGATTTTGAGCAAACCGGGTGTGCCTAAATTTAAGATATTGCTGCAAACCATCTTCCCCGCATATCCCCCCACATTATTCCCTCCTCCATCGCGAATATACTCTTTAGACGCCTCCCCCAGCATCAGATTCTCCATATTTCTTGTACGCCTTCTCGCCTCTCCCTCTCTGAATCGCTTGAGTTTATAAATTTAAGGCTGCCGTAGCTGCTTCCATTCCATAAAGGGTGGGTAGTCATCTCCAAACGTCTCTCCGGCAGATCCCGTGCAGAAGCAGACGGAAAGCATCTTCCTTGGGGACTGTGGGGCGACCATCTTGCTCTGTGTCGTTTTACTGATTCGTTAAGAGGAAAGAGACCACGAGTAGGAAGACGAAGGAGCTGGAAGTTCGAAAAAAATGTTGGTTGAAGTGGAAGAAAACGTTCCACCAGTTGAGGAGCCTCTTGTCGACGCCAGCTCTAGACCGAGAAGAATTGCTCTCTTCGTGGAGCCTTCGCCTTTCGCGTTAGTATTCTGTTAACTTTTGCCTCCGTTTCTCCTGCTTTCTGCTTTGCCTTTTCCTTTTTCCTTCTTCTTGAACTATGTTCCAAGCTGGTTCCAAGTTGTCTTTCTTCTTCCCTGTTTTTTTCTTTCAGCAATTTGTTGATCGTGTTTTGATCCTTATTCCCTATCTCTGTCCGGATTTAGGAACCCAAGTGGGTGATGAGATTTTGTGTTCCTTAGAATTTGGTCTTGTTGATTGGCTGGTTTTCATTTGATGTATCTTGTTTTTGTATAATATTTGCTCCATTTGCTTGGTTTCCAAGTCTGTGACTTCGATATTTGCCCGTCTTTATTTTTGTGAAGCCGGCTTGCCCTGCTTTTGCGTGGAATTAGCTGGAAAAAGTGAACATGTGGGTCAGAACTCAGAAGGAGTGACGTCTGTCTGTTTAAGATTTATAGCAACTGCTATCTAATCTAAGTTATTAAAAAGAAGTATAGAAAAGTTTTTGCCACGTTTCTAAAGTGTAACGTTTGGGTACATACCACAGCTAAATTTTCTTAGGCGCTAATTGTGTTTAGCAGTCCTTGGCGGCGGCTAAATTTGATTGGTTAGTCTCTTGGGCATGTAATTAACTACTCCAATTTTATAAGAAATTTACCGGTACTGAGTTCTCATACCTATCACGATCGACGTCAGTTTTTGCATCCGGCTCGTTGCTGCAATCGGCGGGAGGTAGGGTCCGAAAGGCGAGAACTTTTCTGCATCGATCCTATGACTTGAAAACAGACTATTATTTGTTTCCAGATGTCTCAGGATTTAGCTCCGACGAGATGCAAGTTTCTTTGAATAGCTGAACTGACAAAAAAGATCGATCTTGAAGTTTTTTGCTTTTCTGCAAACTCCATTTGTTGAGAGGAACGAATAAAAGAGACCCATTCCCTGTTTTTTATAGTTGATGCATGTTGTTTATTTGGTGTTGCAGTTACGTCTCTGGGTACAAGAACCGATTTCAGAATTTCATCAAGTATCTGCGTGAAATGGGAGATGAGGTAATGGTTATCCTCAGGTCTCTGTATCTATCCTTATGTGCCCCGTTATTAGTTCACACATCTACCTTTGGGCTTTTTCAATTCTAATCTGTTGCATTTTGGATCCCTTGTTAGATTCAGCAAATGAGAAGATAACTTTGGCATGGGTCAGTTTTTAACAGCTTTGAGTATTTGATTTATAGGTTATCGTGATCACTACTGATAAAGGCGTTCCAGATGAATTTTATGGTGCAAGGGTGATTGGATCTTGGAGGTAAGTGAATGTCATATGTGTTCATCTCTTCTTGTAAATTTGCCAGCATATTGCTGCTAAGTACAAGGGTCATTTGGCACAGCAAGATACAAAGATTAAGGCAGATTCATGGAACATTAAAACCAGTATTTTATAAATTTGGCCCGATCTCTTGGGCAGGTTCATGGAGTGTTCACGGAGTGTCCCTGAGTTCAAATATTTGCTTCTTAAGTTTCCGTTTGCCGATTAGAATTGTCACACCTGAGCTCGACCGCCTGCTGAATACTTTTTCCAAAGAGAATTCTAATTTACTCACAAACCAGACGAAGTCTAAGATTCCCGCCTGTACTTGTGTAAATTTTCATTCCATGAAAGGCTTATTTCAAACGGTTTTATATCTATCCAATGTTCACTAGTTATTCCCTTTGAAAATCTTGGGTTCATGCCAAGATTGTTTATAAATTCATATGCATGTAATTAAGAAAGTTAACTTTACAACCATACGATGTCCCAGTGACATTGTCCCAAACAACCAACGGAGAGTCTCTAAGCACTTACATGTAATTTGCAGCTTCCCCTGCCCATGGTACCAAACTGTGCCACTCTCCCTGGCCTTAAGCCCGAGAATCATTTCTGAAGTTGCCAAGTTCAAGCCTGACATAGTCCACGCATCATCACCTGGAGTCATGGTAAGCAATAATCTAAAATGAACTTGCTATCCTGTTCGATCACTGTCCACCACTAACTGTTCTTGAACTTTTCAGGTATTTGGTGCACTAGCCATTGCCAAAATGCTAAGTGTTCCCTTGGTGATGTCATATCACACGCATGTTCCAATGTGAGTGGCCCTTCTGCTCTAATAATATCATTTAATAAATGATCAAACATAATTCAGTTAGGCAGCTTTTGGATACCTAATATCCTTCAGAGGAGATTTTTGGTACTAGGAATCAGGGATTAGTATCAGATTTAAAATTGTGGTGCAATCTCTGGGGTTGATCCGCTTTGCTTTCAAGGTCTTGATTGGGTTCTTGTTGATCTGTATTGGGTTTCAAATGTGTGAACATGTGATTGTGAGTTTTTAGCATAGACGTTCCACTTGCTAAGATCACTTTCCTCGGTCTCACTATTCAACTGCTTCTTGTGTCTGTGACGCAGATACATACCAAGATACACATTCAGTTGCCTGGTCAAGCCTATGTGGCAGATAATAAGTATGCCAACTTGTCACTTTCATTTCCTTTCTGGTAAAAACTTTATTTGAACAGTTTTAGTTGCTAAACCTACATTTACTTTATGAAGAATTTCTTCACCAGGCTGCGGACCTTACTCTTGTTCCTTCTGTTGCCATTGCTCGAGATCTGCTAGCTGCTGAGGCAACAGAACGTAAGCTTATATAGCCAATACCCCACAAATTTGATGCCTCGTTGCCTCTGGCTCTCACTACTTTGTTATTGTTTCAGCTCACAAAATCCGACTATGGAACAAAGGGATTGACTCAAAAAGCTTCCATCCACATTACAGAAGTGAAGAGATGCGGATCCGGCTCACGTGAGCAAGATTCCCTTGCTTCTCTTTTGTTTTAGTATGTTTTTCTGCTGACAGGCTGCAGAAACTCATTTCTTCTCTGTGATTTAGGAATGGTGAGCCAGAAAAGCCACTGATAATTCATGTGGGACGCTTAGGATTTGAAAAGAGCTTGGATTTTCTTAAACGGTACAATCACATTGCTGGAACTGCTTAAGCTATGACTTGTTTGATACTTTTTATTTTCCGAAAAAGTTAGCTTGTGAATGTTTTCACTTTTCTGAAGCCGTGACGAATTTTGTAGCTTGATGGACCGACTTCCAGGTGTGAGAATTGCTTTTGTCGGAGATGGACCATACCGGTAAGCGCTAGGTTTTGTCAAATAGCATCTGCAAACCATGCACGCAAACTAGAAACTAACGCCTTCTACTTTTCTCTGCAGGCCTGAGCTAGAAAAGATGTTCTCTGGCATGCCTGTTGTGTTCACAGGGATGCTGCATGATGAGGAACTTTCGCAAGCATATGCCAGCGGCGATGTCTTTGTTATGCCCTCAGAGTCCGAAACACTCGGGCAGGTGGTGATGGAGGCTATGTCATCAGGTGTGCCGGTGGTGGCCGCCCGAGCAGGAGGAATACCGGATACCATTCCTGAAGACCAAGACGGAAAGATAAGCTACCTGTTTACTCCTGGTGACATAGATGACTGCCTCTCCAAAGTGCAGTCACTGCTTACGAATGAAGAGCTGAGAACAACTATGGGGGAAGCTGCTAGAGAAGAGATGGAGAAGTATGATTGGAAAGCAGCAACGTACACGATAAGAAATGAACAATATAATGCTGCCATTTGGTTCTGGAAGGAGAAAAAGGCTCAAGTACTGGGGCCTCTACAGTGGTTGCTTCAGTTAATAGTTGGTTCCCCACAGGATAAATGTAATTAAATAGCTTAATAGATCCACATATGGATGATTGTCATTGTGCGCTTGATGGTTGATCGTGGTTTTTTTCTTATTCAATCGCAGTCTGTTTGCTTCATTGTAATTGTAAAACTATGAATAGGAGCAATTGCGACGATATCTTGTATCAATGTAAGTTGTTTTCTTTTTCCAAGTTCTTAGCATTGCAGGTTTTCCTATTGAATTGTGCAAGAGCTACTGCCTAAGGCATTAAGCATAAATCTCTTTTTGTTTTCGTTTCCATTAAACAATAAACATCATGCTCACTCCCATTCTATATCCCAGGACACTAGCGAGGGGCAGTGAGGAGCCAACCCCCTGATGGCCCGATCTCTTACTTGGAAGCCCTACTTCTCGGAATTGCACCATATAATGACCTTAGTAAACCGATAGAAATATGGTAAATCATCCTCCATCAGAGTATGCTAATGCTTTGATACAAGACAATCAATTCACCAAGAACGAAATGAACTTGCTTCTAAGGGATATACTTAATCTAAGATGCACAAACTAATCACCTATATCAACAGGTCTGACTGCCTGTTCAAACTCTGCATCCATGATTACCCCATTTATTAAGTGTACAATGACCTTTCCTCTTCTGAGATCGACCAGCTTGGAGCGCACATTGTTAACCAACAAAACTCCAGTAGAAACCTTGGTGACATCCAACCTAAATCCAGAAATCGAGTACAAGGGAAGCTCTTGACCGGATGACATTTCAACTGACAACAAATGCTGAGGAACTGCACTGAAACCTAATACGCGAGAAAGAACAGCTTCCCTTTCACTTGCAGTCTGCTTATTATCACTGCCGTTAGCCTGCATCTTCAAGATCTCCTCAAAAGCTTGTTCTGATGGTATGAAAACTGTAAAAGGAAGATCGGTCCCAAGCATCTCAATCATTTCTTCACCGAGCAGACCAAGACTGTCGACCTCAAGCCTTTTCCTGAATCTCATTTCCTTGAGGGATAGAGAACCATTTATCTTGAAATTTGCATCAGGAAGCACAATAATTAAAAAGATTAGAACCATAACACAAGAAGAAAACAGGAACAATGCAAGCACCAGAGATGAACATCTACAAAGATGACTTCTTTTGACAGAATGCCTTGATTTTTTCAAGTATGCCATAGCAAGTGTATGGAAACCAGATCACTCTTCGTCCTCCAAGATTATCAAAATCTCACCTCCCTCATTGAGAATTGCATTCAAAAACTCCTTCATTTCATTATCATCTTTGAAAGTTACAGGCTCACGAAGATCACTGTCCAAGTTATACCAAAGGCCATGAATTCTCCGTACTGCAATCCAGTGCCTACTATTCCAAAGCCCAGCAAACCGTTTCACCGGAACGTTGAGCATCAAACCAGTTAAAGTGTCTGGTGATTGGTCAAGGTTGATGGCAGACGCATCATTCCGGCGATCATGCCATACAACCTTCTTACCTTTTCCCTCAAGTGCTGCAATAAGCACATTTACATCATAATTACCAGTTAAACTATTGCGGTGGGGCTTCCAGATTACAGAGGCAATACTCCACGAATCTTCGTTTGTATCATCAACTGCTAGTTTGTCAGCTATGGCATCCAAATCTGCTTTTGTGAATGAATCCTTCACCTAAGCTAATAAGAAACAAAGATACTAAACAGATTTGTTCAAGTAGAAAACAAACTCTCGTTTCATATTCAAGAAATAAATTGAACGACGGAGCAGAACATAAAATTCTATACGATCACGTTTTCATGTTACGGCAATCACCTAGCTTTTTGTATGCTAATTGGGTAAAAATTTACTCTCGAACAATAGAATATTTTGTTGCTCGCACAGCCTCGTGCAATTGAATAACAAGAGACCATTACGACTATCGGAAGTACTAGAAAGAAAAAAAAAAGAAAAGGGAAGGAAGAATCCAGGAAAGGAACCATTTTTAGGCAGCAGAATCCAGGAAACGTACTTCAAAATTCAATTTATTTGGATGGCTAACACAATACATGCTAAATTAGGTGGACAGATTCCAGGTCAGGTTGAAATATCGGTTAAATCCTAAATCCCTGTTCTTGTTAATCTGAAAACGTCACTTCAACTCGAAGCACTCACCACCACCTTCACTAATTGCTTTATTAAGGATAAAATAAAACTGCTTTTTCTTCCTTAAAGGAAAACAAAAATTTGGTTCGACCATTTCAACAAGCAACTTGTGGGCGTGAAAAACTCACGATTAAAACATTGTTGGTGAATACACGATTATTTTTTATGTTACAGGATGAGCAAAGACTGCCATCGCTCACCAATCTAAACGATATAACCACAAAAATTTCGCGTTCTTTGGGCGTACTCGAAAACAAATTCATCGGAAGTCCAGATCTGACATGGCTACAGAGAGAGAGAGAGAGAGAAAGAGAGATTGTTACCTGCAGCAGATTGTTGAGTGCATGTAAGAGGCAGAATTGCAGGCGCTGCTTCTCGTGGTATATTTCTATATTCTTCTCCATCGGAAAAAGCCGGTCGATCTTTCCCAGGCCCCCTCACCAATCACCCCAAGAGAACTTTCTAAGCCCTCTTTCACTCTACTTTCTAAGCCCTCGTTCTGGCTTCCATTTAAAACATCTTCCACCAAAGGGAAAGAAGGACCCCCCAAACAAAAAAAAAGTACAGCAGGCTCTCGTTTTCCGGGATTTTGCAAAAAAGAGCTCTAAACTGTTCTTTTTAACCGTTCAGCGAACCACATCGAACCCTTCTGGCGGAGCTCTTCCTCTTCGTTGACCAAAATCCAGCTAGTAGACGAGTTATGTGAAAATCCCTGAGGTCATCAGACGGACAAATCGAATAGATCGAACTTGACGTGAGTCAAGAGTTAGTTCATTTTCTTCACAACTATCTGATTAATAAATGCGAACCAAGTTAAGCAAGCTAAGTTCAGGAAAGGCTCACTTGCACATGAAATGCATTTGTATCAAAACTGAAGATAATAAAAGTTAAGTTTTCAGGCTCGTGTTTTGACGACGGTTCTAAGTTCTATGGCTGCATCGTTGGTTCAAAAGGTTGTACAAGATGAGATTGACAGGGGAGATTATCTTTGCTTGAGTTGAAATTTCATCGTTCACAATTTCACCCCTTTTCTGTTATTTTTGTATGAAAAGGGAGGAAGAAAGAGTTGAACTTGTAAGGATCCAAACTTTCGAAGTCATTCAAGATAGAGGGCACCTTCAATTGTTCCTTTTTTGTGGACCAAACACGCCTTGGGGCCCTCGGGGAGGTATTTTGATTTTTGGAGGCATGATTTGCGTTGGTAAAAAATTGCAAGCCATCTGCAAGGTCAAATTTCGTTGTGTCTGAACGTCAAAAATAAAAATGACCCAAACGATCGTTTGTGCTTTATTTTAATGATCTTTCTCTCCCTCTCCGCAACGACTTGGCTGATCGTTTGTTTCTTCACGATTCTTCCGGATTCCCGCTCAAGAAAGAGATCTAAATGCTAGAATTTTGTCATTGCTACTGCTTCATATTGACACGTCTCGATCTTTGTTGCATCAAGAACAACATTTCGTTCTCGAGACCTTGACTTTTAATATATATATATATATATATATATATATATATATATATATATATATATATATATATATATATATATATATATATATATATATATATATATATATGTGGCGAGTAAAATCCGATGATTTGTTTTTTAATATCTGTGTACAGTTTTAATACGTAGGATTAGGAAACACAAAAAGATCGTCGTAGAAAATGTAGCTCTTGATAAAGCTTCGGTTCTCATATCTCGGCCGAACCGTGGGGCGGCAGTGTGTCTATGGCGCGGTGACGTACCGCATGAACTCTGGGTCGCGCTCGAGCAGCGCCATTGTGTCGGGGGCGATGCACATCTCGACGTCGACGCTCCCGGAGCCATCCCGGCCGGGAAACGCCGACATCTTTCCGTCGAACTTGTTCGCTCGTCCGCTCCTCACAGCCACCGGCGGGCCCCACCCAAAGTCGTTGTCGTACATGGGGAATCTGGCGGAGCTGCCCATGGTTATGGACGCCCCGTCGGCGTTCCCGAGCGGGAATGCCCGCGGCGCCTTCTCCCATTCGTCCACCATCCCCCTGATGGTCGCGTCTCCGTGCGCCACCACCCCGCGGTGGAGCATCCCTGCCGCCCACCCAATCTCCCGCTTGAGGAGATCACCCACCTCGGCGGCCGTCGCGATGCTCTGGATGGCGTTCCCGAAATACTCAGGGTGAAGCGGGGGGCTCAGCCGGTGCCGACAGTTCGCTGCCATCCGGAATGTCGTCCTTTTCGTCGAGGGAAGCCTCCTTGCGCGCGTCACCGACCTCCAGATCTGCGCGCATAACGATTGAAACGACGATACTTCCGCCGTCGGCGACACTCTTCTCGGCCAGCTCGCTACGCTTGTTGCCCTTCGGCCATTACAGGACTTGGCCTTTTTCCAAACATCATTGCTTTCCTTGCCCATCACCTCGACCTCCATCATCTCCCTGTTGGCGAGCTTCCCCTTGTTAGCCAGCTCCTTCAGGTCGAGCATTGCCTGCCGGCTGAAGCGGAATATCCGCTCCCTGAGCGGAGCCGTCGGAGGAGCCAGGCTCTTACCCGGCGCATTACGGCTGCCCTCAAACCGGAGAACCGCCGCCGAGTCTTTGACGAAGAACCTATGAGTCTCAGGCGGGCGCGAGACCTCGTTCGACCCCCGCGAGATCTCGGCCCAAGTGTTGAAAAAGTTCCAGAAGGATGTGCCGTCCGCGACTGCGTGGTTGACGGTTGCCGCGATGAAGACTCCGTCAGCCAGCACAGTCACCTGGATGGCGGCCAGGGGCATGAAATGGCCGTCGTAGCTGACAGCATCGTTGAGAGCGAAAAACTGGCGCACGAATACCGGCACGTCGTTCGGCGCCAAAACGTGGCCGAGCATGAGGCTGGGGGCAGCAGCGTGGACGAACGGGACTCCCGAATCGTCGCAATCAACGTAGACGAAGCCGCTGGAGTCTGTCCGGAGGCGGCCGGCGAGCATGGGGAAGTGGACGAGGGTGCGGGAGAGGGCGGCCTTGATGAGTTGGAGAAGGGCGTCCCCGGAGACACCGGGGCATGTGGGGAAGAGTACGCCCTTCTGAATATAGTTGACGGAGAGCATGGGGAGGTCGGAGGCGGTAAGCTTGGAGAGGCTCGGACGGGTGGGACGCTCGGGGAAGACGGTGCTCTCCGAGAGGAGTGTTACGATTGAACTAGAGTCGGGACATGCAGTTATGGCCATAGTTGCTTTCTTCTTCTTACTGATCCCTCTTTTTGCCTCTCTGTGGTTGTCCACGAGGGAAGGAGATGCTGTATTTATAGAGACGCTCGATACATAGCAAAGGGGAGAGATGCATGAACTTCTAGGTAAGTAGTTGGCACCAAAATAATATTAATAAGAACACTAGGCAATCTGAACTAGTTTACGTCCTTCGAAGCCCATTCAACTTGTAAATTACGGGTACATTTTTTTTATTATTATGACTTAATTAGGCGAATTGTCACTAAGTCACCATTACCGAGTCTTTAAATAAGTTGAAAATCTAAGGAGGCATACTATATCATCTAAAAATCATCAAGATTTGAGAACTTTGGATTTAGAATCAGATTCTTCCTTTTTCGATTTTAGATTTGTTTTTTCTTTTTGGATACAATAAGGCAAAATAAAGATTTCAAGTGTGGATTTTAGGTCTGATTACCATGAACCTTTTGCCATAGTCAGCAAAACATGTCACATCATATCTACATGAATTTCAAATTTGAAGTAATCAAACACCTCCTAAAAATCCTTGTGCATTATGCAAAGAGGAAGCATGTGGCAACCTCATGATCTCGTTGAACGTGTGGGGGCTTCAAAACATACTAGCCAAAAGATTTTGTAGTTTTCGACAGCCGCCCTCCAGAAGGGTGAGTTCAGCAATTCTTTCCACTTAAGGGAAAAGCAAAAGATGACCATCTCACGCTGCTGATAAAGGAACAGGATTAGGCCAATTATTCAAAAAAGAAAGGAAAACGTGGAGGTGCATTGAAGGAGGGAGGTTTATATACGTCAAGGACACGACATCCCTTACGTTTTAGTGCATGATCGGGGGGGATTGCATCATTGGCAACTTTTACTACAAAATCTATGTACACTTTGTATTAAACTTATACTTGTCTTAGACTGAGGAAGAAATTTCAAAAATAATGATATGCTTACACGTTGCTTTATCCTTCATAGAGCAACACTGGATCGTCAAATTACTGAAGTACAGTCTTAAATCCATGACAAGTATGTGATCTAGCAGAAATCTGGCAAAATAATATTAATAACTGTTCGTAAAATTATTTAAACGATGGCTTAAGCAGAACCAAGCCCAACTAATGATGAAAATCTACTGGACTGTTCTTAATCAGAAAATTTGCAAACAAATTATCTTTCTTCCCTTCAGAAACGTTCACCTGGCATCGGGTATGACTCTAATGCTTGCTTATATGTTCCGTATCCAGTTTTACTCTGTCCCATAATTTTTATTAGGAATAGTATTATAGCAGTAGCATTTAATAGATAAATATAAAAATTTACATGTTTAAATATTTAGCAACAAGCTTATAACTATATATATGTATATAACGCTATGCCTACGGGTTTGAAGTCTTCAAATAAAAAACATAAAAAAATGCCAACTTGTTATAAATGGACAGAAATACTCTTTTAAAAAAAAGGGAAAAATCGATTTGTTCGAGATCTACTAACCAATTATAATTTTATCCGACGTATCTGACTGTTATCTTTCAATCTTTCGAAAAGAAAAAAAGAAATTGGGAACTCCAACCACGAAAAGGATAGAGATCTCCAAGATGACGCTAGACAAAACCAACTAGAAGAAAGGCATCGTTATGTGTCGTTGGACATTGCCTAGCTGTAACCAGCAGTCTATCTCGAGATAGATTGTGAGTCCGATCTTATTATTTAACCACGACAGCTTGAGAAGAACCAGTATCTCATATCGATATCTACACAGCGAACAACAGCTTGCGGACGCATGTAAATTAGTAAATAATCCCAATCCATTTGGTTATTTTTTTTTCTATCACGTTAATCTCCTTTGGCGCCATGGACAGGGGACGTCCTTTGCAAAATTAAAGTTCGAACGTACTAGCATTCGTGTACCTCCTCCATCCACTGTACTCCACTCGCGCCCCGTCTCTCCTCTTTGATGTCCTCTGTCTTTGATTTCTGAGCTTACAGATACCCCTTCACACCTCCAACTTGGCCAAGCAAATTAATTAATGATAGTTTGTAATAGAGAGAGAGAGGGACAGAAGGTAGTATCCTGGTAGAAATCAGGATAGATTCTCTTCCAAATATTTAAAAAGAAGGGATCAGAAGCTATTATCTGTTGAATGCTAGCTAGTTTCGCCCGTATCTTACTTCATTGACTCCTGCAGTAAAGAAATCCAAGGCTCTTTTCCCGACAGTATTAATTCTTGTTACTTGAGAGTCCTGGCTGTCTTGATGCTTGTTGCGTTCTCTATTGAAGTGATAAATCAAGCAAGAGATAGAGATAGAGATTTAGAGGGCAAACTGCTAACAAAATTTTAGTACCAAAAAAGCACGTGTGACCAAGCAAGCTGGGTCCAGGTTACCGTCTCACCAGGATCCAGCTGGATTTATGTCCTCCACTGGGCATCTACGCCTGTACCCAGCCTGGTAGCCTCTTTGGTTACCCACTCAGTTTTGGCACACCAGGTCTACCAATGCCAGTACGGACGGGGTCTGCGACTTAATATTACTCGATACCAACTTGCTGTCGGTCGATGGAGGAGCTAAAAGGTTTGGACTGAATAGCATTAATTCAAAAACTCATACCATTAAAGGCATCTATATATATATATATATATATATATATATATATATATATATATATATATATGCTTATAAATGAGCAAATGGTTGAATATAAAAATAAAGAAATTTTGTGAGGCTGGTGTGGGCTTACTGCAAACACCACACCTCGTACCTTTGCCACTGCAGCCAGGATGGGAATGAGTCGGATCCAGAAAGCATCAACTATCTCGAGCATCAACTAACCAGCTATAGGCCAACATATGAGTAGATATTTTATGTGTCCCACCAGACCATTTTGCTTGTCACCGCCTATAGGTCTATAGCGGGCATTCTTGCTGCCATTCTAATCACCATTGTTGGTATGTATACCGGTGGTTCCTGTATGGGTAAATGAACACCAGTGTATGTTACCACCGCTATATCATTCATTAGTTGCCTATATAGGTGGGTTGAATTTCTGAAAGTCTGAAAGCTAAAGCTATTGAATGACATTTATTTAGGAGAAACAGTAAACAATTACAACGATGCAAGGTGAACCATCACATAGGCAAAGCCCTAGTAGACCAAAAAAGAAACAACCAACAAAGCATATCCTTATACATGTCCTATCAAGACAGAATTTGTAACTTGCTATCCTCTTGATTAGCAGGCCCCCTCCATCGAAAGACAGATTCATTCGGATCGACATTAGGGTCTAACTACATTGCATTGTCAGAATCCATGTTGTACATTTGAAACAAGTTGACCTCCTTGCTCTCTCATGTTAAAATCCTCTTCCCGTTGAACCCCCCTTTCTCCTTGGTTCACAGAGACAAAATGTAGGACTGGTGCCGATAGTTCATCAGGGAAGAAAATGTTCAGACTCTTACTCTGATCTATGTAGCATGCACGGTCAACAATAAGGTCTTTCTTTGATCTCCCAAACAGTTTTGAAAAAGCAAAACATCAAATGTTAACTTCCAAACTAGTGGCTGAATAGGAGGAAAAAGGAGCATATAAATGAGAGTATGGAGATGCACTAATTTCCATACTTGTAAATTGATCTGAGATTAGCTCAAGGCTCCCAAAATTTTGTGAATGGAGACATTTTCACATATTGTTTGTTTATTTAGAGGAGACCGAAGACTCATTTAGGTCAAGTCATGGAGAAGGTGTTTGTTAACCGCAACATATTCCCCATTGTAGTCAATAACATACTATCCGACATAATTTTCATGCTCAGCTGAAAGAGAAGAGAGGTAAGGGGAACAGCCTAGAAAAAGTATCTCAGAACAGAACCCTGCTTGCGGTCTCAACAGGATAATAAGTTATAACATCAATTATCTTATTCAAGTTTGATATGATTATAAAGGTGAACTGTTCAAAAAAGGAGGAGAAAAACAAGGTCATGCAAATTGAACTGATGACAAAGGCACCAATAAAAACCATATCAAGAAGATCCATACAAGGAAACCTCAAAAGATATCACTATCACCCAATAGCAAAAACACAAGTCTCAGTACAACACCTCTTCGGCTCTTCCTAGAATAGTAGTAGAAGGCCTTTAAAACTATATGTTATATTAGGATGGTAAATCTTCTCATTGGTAATAAAGTGGTTATATATCTCTGGTTCTATGGATGGTTCAGTAAGAAGTGTCAGCTCAAAAGAAGACGAAGTTGAAGTAACATCCAAAATAGAGACAACTAGTTTTGGACCTTTTGGTGAGAAATAATGGAGTGGACAAAGGACAGTTCGTGTTAAGCATCATTGTGCTTTGTTTAATCTAGAGAAGGTGAACAAGAATGAGTTATTGCAGATAGTTTGTGGCTATTATGCACTTCCTTAGCCACTAGGAGGATCTCAATTTGTATTTCAGCCAGTTGGAGCATTTTCAACCTATCTAGTATTGCAGATCTGAAGTACCTGCACTTGATTTAGATGGTAGTTACAACAAATTTGGATTTACAAACCTTGTGTTAATTTTGTAAATAAGGTAAACTTGTCTATCATTTAGAGATTAAAAAACTAATACTCAAAGTTAATCTTTACAAGTCATGCAGCATATCCCTACCCAAGAAGCAAAAATTGTTGTCATCACTTTCATGAAAAAGAGATCCTGGTGCCGAATTTGGCATGCATAAGATCCTGTAATTTTTTTGCTTTGATAAGATGGAAGATATAAAAGGGAAAATAAGCAAATTTCTATCAGGCTAATGGAACATGGTTTCAGTCAATTTGCTTTGGAATTTTCTTGACCATGCACATCAGGCCATGTATGTCTTAAACTAAACAAAATGCCTTATGAAAGAATGAAAAGCAAGGCGCCACTCACATAATAACTAACCAAGTGCCAGCTAGGAAATGCCTAAACTCATTATTTACTAACCTCCCACAGTTCAAGTGCAGTCCAACCGAAGTTGCAAACTCTCTGAAGCTAACAAGTCGGGTCTGTCCCTTTAGTCTTTGTATTTGTTTAGGTTTGACAAATATTTTCTTATAAGTTCATGTAGCCGACCACACTGCAACAAAATAGCATAAGCGAACTCGAATTTAAAACTCAAGAATAGAAGCTGCCTATCAATATCTAGAAACGTCAGAAATGACGAGAAATTAAAAGGAAACAACAAATAACAGTATTTTTCACCATTTACCTGAACACTGATATCTCTTTATATGAAAATTTACTAAACTAGATAGGTACAACTTTCAATCAATATGCATCTAAAAAATAATTTGTAGATCTTGCTTCACTATCTAAACATTAAGGTAACACAAACTTAATTAGCAGACATAAATTAAAATATTACATGGGAAACAACAAGAACGTATATCCCAGATTATAAATCATCCAACCATTAACCTAGTAGGTTGCCCAGGTGACAAAAACTTGTGCCTCCTTACAAAGGTGAGTTTGGCTTATATGTCAAATCCCTTTGAAGGATCAGCCTTAATCACACGAAGCTTCTCATTGGTTTCATGAGCAACCTGCAAATAGAATAAAAAATAAATAAATGCAGACCTTAACTAGTTCTACAGGAGGGAATTCATGACTGTGAACAAGGCATAAGAAAAATGCTGAATGTACTACTCTAATTTTCTCTTCTTTGTTACATATGCAGGGCAAAATAGCTCCCATCCACCCAGTTTTACAAATTCACATTGGTGCAATAGACAGGCCCTCCTGATAAAAGACCAGATTAATTTCCTGATTCCAAGTTGGATACTCTAGTTTAATTTAAAAAGCACAAGAAATTATACGAATAGATAAAGAAAGAAACCACAGATGATGCTAAACTACTTGAGTTTGAAAAAACTATAGGAACCAGCACAGGGATTTCTGAAGTTGAGGTTATAACTAATGCATCCACGCCAGGCCTTAAAGCTTTATCAACCTCTCTGTAAGTGGATCTTCAGTAAGCATTGTAGTTCCATGAACTTAGGTTAAAGATCTCAACTACAAAATTATTCATTTTTAGAGTTTTATGTCTGATTTTTCTGTCCCTGATAATGTCGTGTTGTACTTTCCATTTTATGCAGAGAATGTCTTAAATTGATTCCCCACAAGAAATTTACATTTGCGAAGATGTGGATGATGGCTGCACAGTTTGAAATCCGACAAAAAAATCTCAAGGCTGCACGCCAGGTGTTAGGAAATGCAATTGGGATGGCACCAAAAGATAAAGTATGCTAGTTTTCTTGCTGACCGTTGTTAAGTGTTGATGTGGCATGTAATTACCTTCCTACAATCTTCAACTTTTATGTTTGACATGTTCACATATTTATGCCACAGATATTCAAGATACTTAGCTCACATAATTTTTTTTTGTAGGTCAGGTTCATTGTAATATATGTTTATGATTTGTTATGTCACTTACCGTTTTCATGTACTGTAGATATTTAAGAAGTACATAGAAATTGAATTGCAACTTGGAAACTTCAACCGCTGCCAGACTCTGTATGAAAAATATCTTGAATGGGCTCCTGCAAATTGCTATGCTTGGAGTAACTTTGCTGAACTGGAAAGGTCCCTAGGTGAGACAGAACGGGCCAGAGCAATTTTTGAACTGGCAATAGCTCAACCTGCATTGGATATGCCTGAACTGCTCTGGAAGGTTTGTTTCTTGCTTCTTTCCATTTATCCCATCTGCTTGCTGGTAGTTTTCCACTTTGTATCTTGTACCAACTTACGGGACGGTCATTTCTAAACTCAATTTTATACGGGATGGTCATTTCTAAACTCAATTTTATTCTACTTGACTAATGTCCAAGTTCCAGTTCTTAGAATCTGGGTACCTCAGATAGATGCTCAAGTCTTTCAAAGTACGATGCTGAAGCCCTTTCTACGTGAGCTTAAGCAGTGAGGTATATAGATTAATGAGGCATAAAAGGTATAAGCTCTTAAGACATAAGCCTCAGTTATGTCCTCATGGGAGCATGACTGAAACATGAGAAATTGGAAGACAACTGATTGAAGCATCTGTATGGCTTGTTCTCTGTAGTCTGTACCAATAGTTGGGCCTTGATCACAATCTTCCAGATAAAACCTGATCTCATATATATATATATATATATATATATATATATATATATATATATATATATATATATATATATATATTTGAGTAATTGGTAAATACCAGACCACTTGAGTAAGGCATAAAAACCAGACCTCTTAAATTTGTGTTAAGATGTGTTTTAAACAAAATGTGAACATTCTAATGTGTTTATAGACACTACTTTAATATGAATCATGTTTTAGTTCATGTTGTTTTTAATAAAAATTAATCTTTTCTACTACCAAAATTTTGATGTTATAAGAGCGGTTCATTTTCCGATTATTAAATAACTGATCAACTTAATAAATGTTTCTCACTAGATCACTCTTAAGATCATATCTCTAAGGTTGGATTGCCCAAAAAAAACCTTAATAATTCATTTTAATGGGTCCTCTTTCTTGTCCTTTATCCAAGTGGGATATATATATATATATATATATATATATATATATATATATATATATGTTCCTTGTGAATATTTCTTTTAATGGTTGATAATGTGTGGACCTATTGGTACAGGCATACATAGACTTTGAGATAGCTGAGGGTGAGCCTGATAGAACGAGGCAGCTATATGAGAGGTTGCTTGATCGCACAAAGCATTTGAAGGTGTGGATTAGTTATGCCATGTTTGAGGCTACTTCTGGTATAGAAGAAGAAACCAATGAAATTGAGATGCAAGATGAAGCACTTATTGAGCAGCGACTTTTGCGCTCTCGTGGTGAGTTACCAACTTGGAATTCTATTTGATTTTCATTGTTGTCTTGTATCAGAGTATTAACATACGATTCTATTGTTTCTCCCTTGAATATCATATGAAACAGGTGTATTTGAAAGGGCTTTTGACTACTTCAGAACATCTGCCCCTGAACAAAAGGAAGAGAGAGCTATGCTTCTAGAAGAGTGGCTGAATATGGAAAGTAAGTTTGGCAGTATTGGTGATGTTAGTCTGGTCCAGAAGAAGTTACCGAGAAAGGTCAAAAGGAAGAGAGCTATTGTTACCGAAGATAGTACCCCTGCTGGGTATGACCTAGTTCATTATAGTTTTGTTTTGACTGTCCTTTTTCCTTCCGCCTCTTTGTTCGTGGCTTTTCATCTTTATTAGGATTGCTGTGCTGAACCTGAGTAATCTCCTAAATTATGCAGGTACGAAGAGTATTATGACTATATATTTCCCGATGAAGTGGCAATGGCACCGAACCTTAAAATTTTGGAAGCTGCTTATAAATGGAAAAAACAGAAGGTTGATGACGAAGATTGACATTCGTACCTGTCTTTGGTGGCTTCTCCCCAACTTATGGTGCAACTAGGGGTTCGACGCCCTTTTTGGTCAGCTGAAAGGTTCTTGGCTGCTTCTTCGTGGAAAGTGCGTATCCTCTCGTGACTCGCCCAAGTCTGAGCTGGCACAGTTGTCATGTGGAACGAACTCCTGCACTGGCATGAACTGAAGTTCCAAGTATTGCGACGTATCATATGCAATTCAGGCAAGTCTTGAAGCGAGAACATCGAACATGGTTAAGATTTGTTTAATTAATAGAATTACTTGGAGAATGAACCATTAGATGGCTATGATCAGGAAAGAATCGCCTGGAGTTGCTTACTGTATATCTTGATTTACGGATGCAGTTAACTTACCATATTTTTCGTAATCAAAGAGCAACATCTGATTAATTTACCTCTCTCTCTCTCTCTCTCTGTGTGTGTGTGTGTGTGTGTGTGTCTCCTCCATACTAGCTGCTGGTTTTTCTTGGGGGAACCTTTGTTATGTGAAATGGGAAATCCCATCATGGAATTGGAAAGAAAAAGTTTGTTGTTAATTTCACAGCTAAATCGTTCCTGACAACAGACAACTATTGGAGGCGGTGCCCATTTTTGCAAGAAGCGTCCTTGTGTCTCACCTTTTCACCATTCTTTTTTTTATACCAAAAACCGTCCATCTGTTTCGACCCTTGAAATCTGTCACAATTTGCATACATAAACCATCAGGTGGGCAAGAAGGCCAGTGTCCAAAGAAACAATCTGTGTGTAACCAGCATCTAATTCTGTCCCTTTCGATCTTCGATTTGCAGGCCAAGGCCAGAAAGCTCTCTTTACACCGACGCCAGATTTTCTTTGCTTCCATTTCAACCCTCCCTTCTCTCCATCTGCCATGAATTTGCTCCTACCGGTACATATGCCCATATGACTAGTAAAACAGATTGCCACC